>OX422223.1:380390477-380990477 GCA_949130495.1 Sambucus nigra | reverse complement strand
TAGCGGGAATTTATTTTCTTTCATTCGCTGAGAAGAGTGGGTGATAGTATTTTAAGTCTACAGCAGATTGGTATTACTCCTTTTGTGTGTGTTATACGAGTATGGTGTTGTTTTGAGTAGAATATGATATTTGTTGTTCAGAGCAATAGCAGGCTAATGATGGCAAGACTATCATGTTCGCGGTTCCAGGGTGGAACGGATTGTTGTTGCGATATCTCACCTGGATACAGAATGAGTTCGCCTTTATTATGTGCATAGATGGAACTTCGATGAGCAGATGTTTCATTATCATGATTCGAGTGCGTAGCGACCTTATAGGTGTGATTTAAGGTATGCAGGGTTAATTGTTGAGCTGTGAGTTTAAGCTCATTATTGATTGTGCAAGGACTGAGTGTTAGTGAGAGCACTTAGTGGTATGGCTCCTAGATAGAGATAGGAGTTCATACCACATTTTGTTAAAAGAGGGTATAAGGCTATCGCGGTTGCATATTTGAAGTTAACGAACTTCCACGACCGACAAAGTTAAGTAGTAGTATATTGGAGGGGTTCCTTATTTGGATTTCTCTTGCGAGACTCTCCACGCATGAACCTTAACTACGTCGGGAGTGGAAAGATGTTATAGGATGCACGGATGTTGGTTTTGTGGATAAGTCATATAGTGTGGAGGAAACACTATAGACCGTGAGTCGTATAATGATAGTATGCTTATGGATATATAATGCTATGGAAAAACACTAAAGTGGTCCTCTCACCACAAGTGGGTGGGTGAAACAGGAGTTTGAGAAAATGATTTGAGGCTTATAGCCAGGCCTTAATGAAAAGGCAATTTTTGGAGGAAGTCTGTTTAGGGTATGATGTTCGTAACGCTTGTACAGAGAGTTGGCGCCTCGATTTGTTAGATTTTCCTATTCGTCTAGGTGGAAGGATAGAGTGGTAGAAGTACGTTAGTAGGTTAGTGAGGTAGAATTTAGGACGTCTCGTTGGTGTGCCTTAGGCCGTTATATCTCGGTGACCGACGACGCGAGGGAGTAGTGTAATGGGAGGGTTCCTTGTTTGGATTTCACTCTGCGAGACGTCCCACACATGAAACCGAGAAAATGTCAGGAGTTGAGAATGGTCTTGGGCACCAGGAACACAATTTAGGATAGTACTATTTCACGTAGGTAGGAACGCTTCGATCTTAGAATTTTGGGCAGTGAGGCCAGTAGAGTTAGTGGCGCCGATATAGAAAGATTGGTTGGTTGACCTTGAGAAGAATGGGATTTTGCGGGTTGGTAAGACCCATGTATGAGTATTACACCGAGGAAATAGCGTCCATTATTTTGAGAGTGTGTGCATATCAAACCTTTGTGATAGTTGTGCGGAGAGGCACGGGTTAAAAAGGGTGTATGGGCACCTTAGTAAGTTGGTTTTATATACCGCCTGAGATAAAAGGGACATAGTATATAGAGTTGAAGATTATGCCGAGATGGTAGTATAGTATAGTATAGTATAGTATAGTATAGTATAGTATAGTATAGTATAGTATAGTATAGTATAGTATAGTATAGTATAAACCTTGTTAGAGGTGAGTGCTGATGTGCATACGATTAAGAGCTATTGGGTAGTAACATTCCACTTTGAGGCATTAGGATGTGGAGTGATTCACGATCCTAGGTTAGTGTTGGTAGTATCAATTATATCTGAATTTAGAGGACGAAATTCCGCTGTAAGGGGGGAAGTATGTAATACCCTGCACTTTTATGGGAAATTAAATTCAATAATTAAGTGTAATTTGGGAATTTAAGAACTGTCGTGAATAGTAAATTTTTGGAGTTTTCAAGGATTAGGTGATTTTCGATGGGTGTTATATTTACTTTTGGGGTTAAGTAAATAAGTCAGAGTATTTTAATTATATGTCGCAGCTGGGTAAAGCGACGGAGGATAATATTTTAATGAGAATACCGCATTAAGTTGTGTGGGGTTAAATAATTGATTTACGGTCAAGTACCTCAGATGGATATTTCGAGTGTACGGTTGGTCTTGGAATGGCCGAGATAGTCAGAATAGAATATACGAGGGTCGTAATTGAGTTTCGGGAATTTTTGGATTAATAGGGACTTGCAATTGAGTAAAAGAGTCATTTTTGGGTTTAATAGGGATAAACCCTTATTTCTCCCAATATAAGGCACATGAGAGTGGGAGAAAGAAAGAAAAGAGAGAAAAGAAGAAGAGAAGAAAGGAAGAGGAGAAAAGAGGAGAGAAAAAGGATTTTCGGGCCAAACTCCGTGGGATTCAACTCGGGGTCGTCTAATTTTATCCTCCAGGCAAGTGTTTACTTGCTTTATTTAATTTTGAGCATAAATCTCATATCATAGTTGGTAATAACAAACCCTAAAGATTTAGGGTTTGATTTTCGTGGGTTAAATGGGTTTTTCGGAAGTTTAACAGGTAAACCCAGAAAATTATTAAATCGGAGAAACTTAGAAATTCATAGAAATTAATGGTTGATTTTTGGATTTAGGATGTTTAGAACCTATTTACTTTGTTTATATTTAGTTGGGTGTGGCTATATATTGGTGTAATAAAAGGAAATTATGTTTGGAGGTTTGTTAATGGACGAAACAGGGGTCGGAAAAGAAGCTGCCAGGCTTGATCGATCGATCGATGGTCAAGGGTCGATCGAGCGATCGAGCAGGGATTTTGGCAATTTCGGCTTGTGATGTTTATATGGGATAAAATCACAAATATGATTTTAGCTTGTTAAATTAAGGAGTTCAAGCCTATTTAATTGAGGAAATAAATAAACTTAACTGAGGGAAAAATATTTATTCAATTGGGGAAATTTATGGGGGCTAAGAGAGTGTTTTAAGTGTGTGACACTAAAATTATATTTTTGAGGAAAATAGATCAAGTGAGGAATTAAAAAGTTGGGGTTTCTCAAAAATAGAGTGGGGACCTCTAAATTATTAATTGGACATGATGTAGTCCTTGGGTTCGTGGAAATGGAATCCACGACCTATTTAAAATAAGGGTGTTTGGTGACAAATATTTTTGGGATAATTTCAGTGAGCATTTAAGCTTATATAATTATGCGCATAGAAAATATAATTATATCGATTGTGGTTGATTATATCCTGCGAGACTATTAGGATGAATTTGGGAAGATGCGTATTTACTTAGCGTGAATTGGTATAGTTGGAGAAATTATATAAATCCTTAAGTGTGAATAAGGTACAGGTTATTTATCAAGTGAGGGGATACTTTTGGGTTTAGTATCGTGAGTGTGCGAATACTCGAATATTATTAATTATGGGAACCTTTGGGATTATTGGTCATCATTATGTGTGATTGGCAATTATGGCCACTTATATGTATATTTGAGGAACAATGTGGAATATATATATACTATTTGATTAAAGTATATATATTATATGATACGGATATATATATATATATATATATATATATATATATATATATATGTGAAGCATACGCCCTTTAATGCTATCATGGGAAGTTGCGCAATGTGGGTGAGGCCCCTGGCTTGAGGAGCAGGGAGTGTATAGTCTGCAGGTCATAGCGTCCATTGTTATATTATGTGATTTTTATTAGGGGTGAGATGTGGTGGGTATGTTTCGTCTCGCTTTCGGGGAGGTACTATGACCGCTTCCCAGACGTTGTGTTTGTTGACCGCGATATCAGTGATATTGAGTCCGATCACTGGTCCCCAGGATGGTATGTGAGTGATGCCCTAGAAGATGATAGCATTGAGAGACCGCATCCTCGAGTTATAGCTCGTTGGGATGGTTATTATACTTGTGTGTATGGTACATTACTTGTGTATGAGAACAAGATATCATATCTCTATTAGAGTAAAGAGATGAAATGAAAATGAAATGAATTCTCATTCTGGTAGATTTTACCGGACTTAAAATGTGATATGTATATAAAAGTAAGAATGAAAAATAAATATGAGTATGTGATGTATATTTATTTATATGAGCATATATTTAAGTTGAGTACTGAGGGTCTAATGGATCTCGACGATCGACCTTGCCATGTAGCAGTGTATCGGGGGGTCCTTGTTTGGATTTCGCTTCGCGAGACACCCCACGCACGAACATGGCCTAGTGTTGAGACTGGGGTGAAGTTTAACCTTTATGCTTTAGTTTTGGGTTCTTCTTATATGGGTATATATATATATATATATATATATATATATATGTGTGTGTGTGTGTGTGTGTGTGTGTGTGTGTGTGTGTGTGTGTTGTGTATTGAGGTTCTAATGGATCTCATCGATCGACCTTGCCAAGTAGTAGTGTATCGGGGGGGTTCCTTATTTGAATTTCGCTTCGCGAGACACCCCACGCACGAATATGGCATAGTGTTGAGACTGGGGAGAAGTTTAGCCCTTAGTACTTGGTTTGCTTAGGATTTCTAGAGTTTGGGGGTGACGGATTAGTTAGGCAACGTAGCTTGACTAGGATGTTTCGAGGGATGCACTAGGTGTTCACTATTAGAAGGGAGGTGAGGGGTATCTCATGGGAGTGCGATACCAATTTAAATATGAGATAAAACATATTTTAAAAATAAAGCATTTATGCACTTGCTAAATATTTTCACAACTCAGGCTCTGACCCGTTTCTATATTTCTCCTCTCTTGCTATATGTTATATTTATATAGGTGTCCAGACACAGGGATGCCTAGATGATGATCTTTTCGAGTCAGACGTCTGCTGCAGCAGCTGTGGATACATGCAGGTTGGATTTAGACGCTTCTATTCTTGCGATCTAGATAGGAAGCATTGTAGTTACTTTGGGGCCGAAAGCCCAATTGTATTTATTTATTCTTTCACCGCCTTTTAGTGCGGCATTCAATTTGGTTGTATCATTTGAACCGAGTGTTCGGTTATTTTATCTCTTTCCAGTTTCATTTATTTAAACTGTGTGAATGTTTTAATTGTATAGTTCATTTAAAAAGATTAGTTAAATAAAATTTTGACGCCAGCCTAATAGGTTATTAGTAATTAATTTGGTTTTCGACAGTGATGCTGAGAATGATCCAAATGCGACTCGTGTTTTAATTTGGTACAGGAGTGATAGGCCGGCATTTTATTAGGCGGGGTGTCACAAATTTTTTGGAAGAGTTCTCTGGTGAAAAACTTGGGAAAAGTGATTATGAGAAGTCCACCCATGAATTATAATGGTTATATACCAATTAAGAATCCTAAACCAACTTAAACTCTAAAATTAAGAAGCCGCTAAAGACTGATGCATCATCGATCGATGAAAACGATCGATCGATCGATCGAGCAGGTCTGGCGACTGTCCCCGCCCGAAAAATTACATAAGGAAAATATTAAACACTTAATAAAAACTCCATTTTAAATCCGATTGAAATTATATTCTTCAAATATTGAAACCAGCATATTTGCTATATAAAAAATCATTAAATCCAAAATTTTATTTTTCTCAAAAATTCCAACTAATTAATTAAAATAATTATTAAAACCCGGGGTGTTATATACTAGCATAGGAATCTCGTCCTCGAAATTTGACAAAGCGTAAACGTGCAAAATAAAATAAGGCTCACATATGCCTACCCGTAGAGTGCTACAATCAGGCGCCCATACACCCAATCCTACCCGCATGTAATCCCTTAATAAAAATACAATATATATCACATATATATAAGTATATAAGAAAATAATTACGTACTGAGACACTCTACTAGCCACGTCGTGGTTCCTGCGACGCCTGCTCATCCCGAGGCTAAAGTAAGTAGCACCTCCCATACCCGGTATTGGTTGGTACTGCGGCCACTCCTTAACCATTTGACGCTGTCGGTGCTTCTGGTGCTCCCTGAACACCTGTTGCTACGAGAACTGGAAGCCTGAGTCCTTGCTGTCCCTGTACTCCTTGACCTTGTTGCCCTTGTGGTCCTTGGCCTTGTTGGCCTGTGCCACTTGGCCCTGTTAGCCCTCTCTCTTGTAACACCGAGTCGCCCGATGTCCCATCTTTCCATAAACGAAACATGCACCCCTAATAGCTCCTGAATTCACACCCCAATTTTGCTCACCCTGATGTCCTTGATTTGTTTTTGGTTTCTTCCATGCTTGGTCATTGCGATCCTTATTCTCACCTCCTTGTCCATTTGACTCTTGTCTCCTTCCCAACTTCTTTTGATAATTATATTTCTCTTGCCATAGTAGCATTGTGACATCCACTACCTGAGAATAGGTATTGTATGCCGGATTCCCCAACACCATCTACCTAATCGAGCAAGACAATATCTTAATGAAGCACTCCATCTTCCTTGCTTCAGTATCGACCTCCTCCGGTACAAATATAGATAAATTAGTGAACTCCTGTTCATACTCAACAATCGACTTCGATTTGTGCTCCAAGTCTATAAATTCCCCCTTTTTCGCACACCTAATAGCATATGGAAAATATTTGTTATTGAACCTTATCTGAAAATCCGCATAACTCAATCGATCTCTCTCCTCTAGCGTGGTGGCACTCTCTCACTATTGTAACGCATCCCATGTTAGCTTAAACATCGTTAACATCTACTTCTACACATCTGTACAGTCCACCATCCTCAAGTGCCTCTCCATATCTCTCCTCCAGTGGTGAGCAACCATTGGGTCAGATCCCCCTCCAATGGTTGGAGGATTTCCCTTAAGGAAATTGGTGCCGAAACGGGTGTACCCTGCTCCTTCCCCTGTAAAGTCAACCACCTATGTCTCCCCACCTACAAACCGATCGCCATAGCCTCTCGAATGACAATCGTTAACTCCTCAGCATCCAAAACAACTTGCCCCTGCCTCTCGTGAGCCGCGAGACCAGAAACGAAATCCTCTATCCTACTCCTAGCTCTCCTTGTGTTCACCATCTGAAAAGATAGGAACAAAATAGCATCAGACTCGGAATGACTAGGAGTACAAATCATCAAAAGTAATAAAAGATAATCAATGCGAAAACTAAGACGGACTCATAACCTACGAGAGCTAAGACCTGCTCTGATGCCACCTGTAATACCCCGCGCAATTCGAACAACGAGGTGGCCAGCCATCACTGGAAAACTACGCCAGGTGCTACTAAATAAATACCATTCTCAGCATGTGACAGATATGAGGCAATAAAAATCAATTCACAAGAAGAATAATAATTAATCCCAAATAATAATGACCAAGAATGCGATAAAAGAAATCCATCACATGCTAAACTCCAATTAAATCCAATCTCCAAAATATGAAATAATTCAAAATCTGAATAATAACTGACTATAAATACTCCAATTGAAATCCTCAAACAACTTTGGAACCAAATGGCCCAATAAAATCCAAAAGAAGTATCATAATGAAATATGATAGAAAGGAAAATCTAAACTAAATAAAACAATAAATAAAGCCTCTCCAGCTGCACCTCCAAGCGATATCCGATAAATCCTATGCAGCTACTCCGGCACTAATACCTGAAAATGTTAGTCAACGCACGAGATCAGAGCCCCAAGCATGAATACATACTACTCCCCCAAATAGGATCCATGAATCCAGACAATAGCATTATGCGTAATAAATATCACAATAGAGTATTTTAATTAATACGAGATAATTAAATGCAACAAAGATAAATTACTAACCACCCCAAAAGATTCTTTATAAATATCACACCAATATCATTTTAAATATCCCACAGTTCCAAATTGTTAATTTAAGTAAATTAACCCAAATTATCATTATTTTCACTTTTTATTATGGCCGTCCTCCCGCTCCGGGTGGTAATTTCCACCAAAATTTAACACTTTCCCTTGTCAAAACGACCATTGATCCGTTTAAACTGTTGATCCCGCAATTTGACAAGGTTCCACACACGACACGACATAAAATACCGACTAGCCCGTTTAAATTGTATGCCCTCGCTATTTATGTCTCCCATATTTTAATACCCATTTATATCATAGGCATTAATTCTCAATTCTCAATTTCATAATTATCAAATGACCCCACCATTTTTAGAGATCCTCAAAATACCCCGTAGTCCCATGACTAAGGGCCTCCAAGTATACATACGTCCTATCTTACATATATGATGAATCACCAAGAGAAAACTTGTCCTAGTCTCATGCCCAGGCTAGAGAAATGTCGATATAACATAAAAATCTTCCCCACCCCGAAATATAAAAGTTTCACGAAACTACACTAACTAGTCCCATACCTATTAAGTATAAATTTTAACCAAGGCCTACCCACTAGTCCCATGCCTAGTAAGCATCCTAAAATAGGGTTGAGCAATATACTATCCAAAAGCCCCTCGTCCCCGCGATGGCAAACATGAATAAAATAAATCACACAAAACACAATTCATAAGAATAACATAGCGACTAATAATAAAGGTCCCAATTCAATTTAATTCAATGAATAACACCTTCGTCGTTTTCAACATAATTATTTGCATTCAATAATGTTAAATTAATTAACATGCGACAATATTCAATACGTCATAATCGTTATCTTTTATAAGTCATCTAGTTTTTTATAAGTGTGAGCGCGTTCCAATAACCATATAAATAATTCCATAAAAAATCTACTTGATAACCTACGCCCAAAACCATTAAACCCAAAAATCTAACCTACGCACCCAAAGGTTTCAAAGATTATATCATATTCAAAATTTTCATAAAAACAGTCCTAAAATTTAGTGTCCACTTTCGCTAATTAAGTTGCTAATTGAATTTTATTAAAAATACATGATTAAGGGTTTAGGCGACCCTTAAAACGCATAATACTAAAGGAAAGGAATAGAGTATTCATGTCTGTGCTTAAGATGAAGAAAATCCGGTAACACGGTTGGATTCCTCTCGAAAAAAATAGCAAAGAGTTGTTCTTGGAAAAACTTGATTAAACCCCAATTAAGCCTTCAAAACTTGTGACAAAAACTTGATTAAGTTGGAGGTTGATGATTATGGTGGAGAGAAAAATCTTTTGGAAGAGTTCACTGGTGAAAAACTTGGGAAAAATTGATTAAGTCCCCCACGAATTAGAATGGTTATATTCCAATTAAGAATCCTAAACCAACTTAAACTCTAAAACTAAGAAGCCGAACTGCGCTAAAAACTGACACATCGATCGATCGAGCAGGTCTGTCAACAGTTCCCCCACAAAAAATGACATAAGGAAAATATTAAACACTTAATAAAAACTCCATTTTAAATCCTCTTTTAATTCCGATTGAAATTCTATTCTTCAAATATTGAAACCAACATATTTACTTTATAAAAATCATTAAATCCAAAAAAATTCTCAAAAATTCCAATTAATTAATGAAAATAATTATTAAAACATCGGGTGTTACAAACTCTCTCGGCGAAACCCAATCTCCGATGATCTCGCTCTCCTTTCATTTTTTGACGACTTCTCTCTCTCCACACAAGGTATATTCTCCTTTCATTTGTGTGTGCGTGTGCTTGTGCAAGCGCAATTCAGTGTGTGTGTGTGTGTGTATTTTATTTGGAAAATTATATATATTGGTTGTTGTATTGATATTCAAAGTATGAAACTATATTAAATTGGTTATTATTCTCTATTTCATTGTACTTTTTGTTTACATAATGAATATTTTTTAATTACTTGAAATTGAATAACAACCAATATATATAATTTCATACCTTGAATTTTTTAACATGATGAATATTTTTTAAATTATACATTTTAGTACTTATAATGAACAACAACCAATGTACATAACAAATGTGTATATCATGTTTATGTGTACATCTAGGGGCGTCAGTTATTTTCAAACTTCGGAATTTTTCGTTTTTTGATCCAAATTTTTCCAATTTTTGCACCATTTTTTAATTTTTCGATTCCGAATTTTCTGAAAAAAAATGGAATGGAATTGGAAATCATATATGGATTCCAAATTTCTGATCCGAATTTTCAATATCACGCCGATCCGATCCATCCAAAATATTTTTCGAAATAATAATATTTTTGTTTATTAAAATACATTTTTACTACCCTTATTTATATATAAAATTTATTATTTATTAGTTTAATCTTGATCGTCCATTTAAAACCATCTAAACCATTAATATATACCCATATATATTAACCTTCTACATCACGCTAACCCTAAATTGAAAGACAACATCCGAAATTATATTCAATTGTTATGCGAATTTAGATTCCAATGATGATTTATATTAAATTTCCCTCATCTTCCTTTTGTTCATTTTTTGTATCTGAAATACTGATGCACAAGCTCTGCTATAACTGTTAACCATTCTTGCATTTTCTTTTTTTAAGTAAGTAAATAGAATTTTTTTTCATTCACATAGCTCTGTAGTTTCTTAGTATCATAGCCAAGCCTTTATTGATCTTTCTCCAAAATGGTAAGAGATGCATAGCTCTGTAGTTTATTGCATTTCCAAAATGGTATGAGATGCATAGCATTGTCATTCACATAGCTTCGTAGTTTATTGCATAGGTGATGAAAAGTGGAGTGTTTGATTTTTATTTTTATTTTAAAAATATCCTTTTCAAAAATGACATTTTCGATATTTTTCGAAAATATTATAACTGATAATTCCAATTATTTCGATATTTTTACATATAATAAAATTTCTGAATATTCCGAATAGGAAAAAAAATTGATTTTTTGATTTTTATTTTTTCCGAATTGGAAAGGATTTTAAAATTTCAAAAAATTTGGAATTTTTTTCGAACACCCCTATTCCGATCCGATCCATCCGAAACACACCCCTATGTACATCACATGTTCTATATTGAAATATGACCCTATTTTATTATTATAAATTGTCTATGAAACCCTTGATGTAGAATTATATATGGAAACTCATGTTATATATATATATATATATATATATATATATATATATATATATATATATATATATAGAGAGAGAGAGAGAGAGAGAGAGAGAGAGAGAATTCTATTTTCTCACATATGTCGCTATTCTGCGCAACCGGAGATTCATTACACTCCATGTCCGAGTCTTCAAAGTTAAGAAACCCCTGATAATCAGATACCCCAACTTCTGCTACCGAGGGATCCCAAGCTAACCCTAAGAATTGCATTGGTTTCTCCATTGACGAGGATAATCCAACCGATGATAAAGGCAACGTTTAACTTTTTAAAAGCCTTTATCTATCTCTAGGAAAGATGACTGTGGGCGTTGGGGGCGCAGACAACTGGAAGAAGGTTGATCCTGCTCTAAAGGATGATATTTGGGAGCAACTTAATAAAACATTTTCATTCCCAACCGGTTCAAAGTCAAAGGCTCTTTCCAAGGTAGTTGATGATTTGAAAACCTATATGAACAACCTTCGGAAGAATTTTTTCCCCAAGGAGGCAACTAGTTATAATATTTAGGGCCAAAAGACAAAGTTCCCCAAAATATTGAAATGCCCGCTGACCAGTGGAGTAACTTCTTAGAAAATGAGTCCAGGGAAGGAAAACTGAATGAGAGGGTAATAAATAAGATGAACAGATAAAAAAAGATTAATGCCCAGAGACTCGGCGGAAAATATTATGATGATATTAAGAGTGAATAGGCGAAACAGACCAAGGGGACTCTAGAAGAAGGTAAAGAATCTAATCGGGTCAACTTGTACTTGCATGCCTACGAGAAAAATGGACTAATAAATTTCCAGACAAACTGACACTGACTTTGGTGAGTTTTAATTTAGTTATCATATATATACACGTTATGATATTATTATTGTTAAAATTATAGTCCTAATATAATATTATGTTACAGAAAATGATAGAGGGCATGTCCAGCAATCAGCCTGAGTACAGCCCCAATGACATTCAATCATATGTCATAACCAAGGAGTTTGGGAGGGACCATAAGGGGAGGACAAGAGGTATGGGCTCACATATGCCAAGTACCAGATTATAGTACAGTGCACCTTTATTAGATGAAATCTCTTTGGTGAGGGGTAAGGTAGCGAAGGGATTGGAAGAAGGTGTTAAGACGAAAGGGAAGGTGTTAGAGCTTCGGAAGGACATGGAACTCCTGGAAGATAAAATCCATGGGTTGGTCAAACTTTTAAGTCGACAACAGGTTTAGACCCCCCTCAGATGCCTCAACAATTACCCTATCCTCCCCTGGAACACTTCCCTCCCAAATGCCTCCTCCTGGAACATTCCCCTCGCAAATGCCTACCCACGAAACATTTCATGCATCATCATCATCATCCACGCACGCTGACTTTGGCGAGATGTATTATATACGAAACTTGATCAATAGTAGGGTTATTGACACGTGCACTCTCATTTTCATAATTGTCCAAACACCTGTCCACAATCGTCCTTGGGCGATGGGTGAAGCTCAAATTTTGATCGATAAAATATACTCGGGTTTGTGGAGATGATCCTGCATATGTTGACCACAGGGAAGGGCCATTATTCTCAAATTATGCAAATTATTTTATTACTTGGCCAGTTAATTTTTTGGTCAAGCCTATACGTTGAACAATGTTTTCTTTTTAAAGAAATTTGTAATATTTTAATGAATTTGGTTGTAATATATGTTTCATTTGAATGAATTTCCTTGTAATATTTCTTTTAGATCAGGTTTAATGAATATGGTTGTAATATTTGTTTCGTTTGAATGGAATTTGCTTGTAATATTTCTTTTTAATCGAGTTTAATGAATTTTCTTTGAATTTGTTTTGAATTTTGAAGACTACTAAATGGCTTTACCACAATACAAAGAGTGGATGGGAGAGAGTCACAAAGTATTTGATAATTATGTGAAGGGTGTTCGATAATTTATTAAATATGCAAATAGAAATCTTAATAGTGATAAGATTTTGTGTCCGTGCAACCATTATATAAATGGAAAATTTAAGTCTTTAGAAGACGTTGAATTGCATTTGCTAATGTGGGCTATGATGCAAGACTATAAGATATGGGCATTTCTATAGGGAAAAGAATGTACCATATGTTTCGAAAGAATTACCGGTACATGACTGCGTGACAGAACACCACCGGGTAAAAGTGGTGAATGAATCTACAGCACATCGTCCTTTCACCAACCTAATTGATGATTCTTTCGGATTCCATACTATTCAAAACCACTAGCCTATGGATACAGATAATGTGCATTTTTACAAAGTCAATGAACAAGTTGATGCTGAATTACACGAAGATCGGGAATGCATAGCTGAAATCGATGGAGCTAGACCTTCGTACAAAAATTGCGAAGAAGGTCATTTAGTATTGTATGCAATAATCGGTTTACATAATTTGAAGAGACAATTTGGTTGATCGGGCAATAACATAACCAAAATTCTTAAGTTGGTCAAAGGCATTCTGCCAAAATAGAAAATGTTACCAAATAATTACCCTATCACGAAGAAGATCTTGAAGGGTTTGGGTTAGAACTACAAATCTATTCATGCAGGCATTTATGATTTCATATTGTACCATAATGAGCACGAAAAGAAGGACGAGTGTCCTGTATGCACCTTGTGAGAATCCAAAAGTCAAGTCTGCAAAATATCGCAAGGGCTCGCAAAAGTTCCACAAAATATTTTAAATTATTTTTACCTTAGGCCACGGTTAAAATGATTTTTCACTGTACTGTGGATAGCAGAGGCCATGAGATGGCACGCTCAATGCGAGGTGGGTGGGAATCTGATGCGTCATACGGTTGATTCAATCATTTGGAAAATTTCAAATGCACGACACCGTGAATTTTCAAAGGAACTGTGCAATGTACGTCTTACATTATAATTGGATGGGTTTAACCCTTTCGGTAATTTAAATACTAATTAGAGTTATTGGTCAGTTCTCATGGCGCCTTTAAGTCTACCTCCGATGCTATGTATAAGAAAGGAGTTCACATTGTTATCTTTATTGATACTTGAGTCGAAGGCTCCCGGTGATAATATTGATATATTCTTAACCCATTAATCCAATAACTTAAAGAATTTAGGGATAAAAGCGTGATAGAGTTTGACTCTCATAAGGGTGAAGAGTTCACACTTAAAGCAATAGTGATGTGGACGATCCACGACCTTTCTGCTTATGGGACCTTATCCGGTTGCAATGTTCATGGGTATTCTAAATGTCTCATATGTGGGGAGGAAACTGAAGCCAGTTGGCTAACTTATAGTGGTAAGATGAGTTATGCGAGTTATCGTAGATTTTTGTCGACCAGTCACCCTTTTAGGAACAACAAGTCTAACTTCTTGCCTATCGGTCATGAGCGTAGGATGAAACTTGCACAACTTTCTGGACAAAGATGAAAAGGAAAGATCATATAATTAACGAGCCTTTTATTTGTGCCTTTCAGAACATAAAGAAGGTATTCTACTCGAAGTGCATAAACAATGGCAATTGGTCTATTGTTGTGCATGCACCGAAGGGTATGACTACTGAAGCAGATGCACTAAATGCTCCTAAAGTATTCTAGTCTACTCTTACTAACAACCCTGATTTGAAGGATCTTTTAGTTGATTTAGATAAAGATTTAGTACCAAAATTTTATTTTACCTTTGGCAATACTATTTGTATCCAAGTTGTATCCTATTAGTTTGATTTATGAATGTTTATTTTAATTTACAAATGTTTAATTTGATTTATGGATATTTAGTTTGAATTATGAATCTGTAGGGGCATGGACACCTCACGCGGGATGCTCATTTTGATTTACAAATGTATTTATCTTGAGCCCTATTTTCTCGCACGAGGTACAGTTGGTTGCCATCGAACACGGATGAGTTGCTCTCTAAAGTGTTCGACCACTAACTTGAACCTTTTCAAATCAACTTCCATTTCGATATTTTCTAGCACAACTTCCCTATGTTTCTTTTCCATGGCGTCGTATTTGGTTTTTATGATTGATTCTCAATTCATTCGAATTTTTTTCACTTTGTCGAACTCAGACATGCGAAAGGATGATCGAATAACCACCTCAATGAGAACTATCCTGGAGCTCATTTCTTTGGTCCGATCAACCTTTTGCATATCCGAGTTCAACAATGTCGAAAAATTTCTGATGAATTGAGAATCAATCATGAAAACCAAAACGATGCCATGGCAAAGGAACACGGGGAAATTTTATTGAAAAAGCTCGTAATGGAAGTTGATTTGAAAATATGCAAGTTAGAGGTTGAATACCTTAGAGAGAAACTCACACTCGTTAACGAGGACCTTAAACTGCACCTCGTTCGAGAAAATAAGGCTCAATAGAAATATAATAGACTACTTGAGAAAGACAATATTGTGTAGTTAAAGTGTGCTAAAACTATGGCATGAAACAAGTGTTCTTTACTTTAACTCACACTTTTATTTACTTGATATGCATAATTTTTTAAATACATGACCAAAACTTGCAAATAGTTAGACATAGGCTTAAAAACATGCCGTTGAAGGATTAAAACACAAAACAACCGACAAACGGCCCCGCAAGAGGTACAAATACCTCACATAGGACCAACGTAACGCATAGCAACTGACCGCGTGATCATGGGACTCTCAATTCGAGAACATCAACAAAACTTGCAAATAGTCACACTTACGCTTTAAAACATGTTGTTGAAGGGCAAAAATGCAAAACAATCTCTAAATGGCCTCGCAAGAGGCACGAACAGCTCGCACGAGACCAACGTAATAGTTACCAACTGACAGCGTATTCATGGGACTACCAGTTCGAGAACATGACCAAAAATTATAAATAGTTAGACTTAGGAATGAAAACATGTTGTTAAAGGGAAAAAATCCAAAATAGCCTCAAAAAGCCCCGCAAAAGGTACGAACACCTCGCACCGGATCAACATAACATGTAGAAACTAAAAGCGTAGTCACGGAACTCCCGATGCATGAACATAACCAAAACTTGCAAATAGTTGGACTTAGGCTTAAAAACGTGCCGTTGAAGGGTGAAAACACCAAACAATCCCTAAATAGCATCTCAAGAGGCACGAACACCTCATACCGGACTAACGTAACAAGTAGCAACTAACTGCGTAGTCACAAGATGCCCGGTTCGAGAAAATGCAAATGGTTACACTTAGGCTTGAAAACATGCCATTAAAGGGCAAAAAAGTAAAATAACCCCAAAACGGCTCTGTAAGAGGCATTAACACCTTGCGCATGACCAAGTAACACGTAGCAACTAACTGCATAGTCACATGGTTCCCAGTTTGAGAACATGACCAAAACTTGTAAATAGTTAGTCTTAGGCCTGAAAATATACCATTGATGGGAGAAAACACAAAATAACCCCCAAACGACCTCGCAAGAGGCACGAACACCTCATACAGGACTAACGTAATACGTAGCAACTGATCGCATAGTCACGGGACTCTCGATTCGAGATCATGACCAAAACTTATAAATAGTTAGACTTAGGCTTGAAAACATGTCGTTGAAAGGAGAAAATGCAAAACAACCCCCAAACGACCCCACAAGAGGCATAAAATACCTCGCACAGGACCAACTTAACACATAGAAACTAACCACGTAGTCATGGGACTCCCAGTTCGAGAACATGACCAAAACTCACAAATAGTTAGACTTAAGCTTGAAAGCATGCCGTTGAATAGTGAAAACACAAAATAATCCCTAAACGGCCCCGTAAGAGGCACAAACACCTCACATGGGACCAACGTAACAAGTAGCAACTGACCACGTTGTCATGGGATGCCTAGTTCGAGAATATGACCAAAAAATACAAATAGTTAGACTTAGGCTTGAAAATATGCCATTAAAGGGTGAAAAAGTAAAACAACCCCCAAATAGCCCCCCCTCGCAAGAGGCACGAACACTTCACACGGTACCGAAGTAACACTTAGCAACTAATCGCATAGGCACAGGATTCTCAGTTTGAGAACATTACCAAAACTTGCACATAGTTAGACTTATGCTTGAAAATATGCCATTGAAGGGCGAAAATGAAAAATAACCCCCAAAAGGCCCCGTAAGAGGCACAAACACCTCACACCAGACAACCGTAACACGTAACAATTGGTTGCGTAATCACGGGACTCCTGGTTCGAGAACATAGCCAAAGATTGAAAATAGTTAGACTTAGGCTTGAAAATATGTTGTTAAAGGGCAAAAATGCAAAAAAAAAAAACCTCAAACGGCGCAACAAAAAGCACAAACACCTCGCACGAGACCAACATAACATGTAGCGACTGACTGCGTAGTCACGAGAGATTAAAGAATATGATCAAAACTTGAAAATAGTTATACTTAAGCTTAAAAACATGTTGTTGAAGGGAGAAAACACAAAACAACCCTTAGAGGGCCCCGCAAGAGGGACGAACATCTCACACGGAACCAACGTATCACATAGCAACTGACCGCATAGTTACAGGACTGCCGGTTCAAGAACGTGACTAAAACTTATAAATAGTTAGACTTAGGCTTAAAAATATGTCATTAAAGGGCGAAAATGCAAAATAATCACTAAATGGCCCCGTAAAAGGTATGAATACCTTTCATGGGACCAACGTAACACGTAGCACTAATTGCGTATCACGGGACTCTTGGGTCGAAAACATGATCAAAACTTGTAAATAGTTAGACTTAGACTTGAAAACATATTATTGAATGGTGAAAATGCAAGACAATCACCAAACGACCCCACAAGAGGCACAAAAAGCTCGCACGAAACGAACATAACATGTAGTAATTGACCGTGTAGTCACGGAACTCCCGATTAGAGAACATGAAAAAAATTAATAATAGTTGACTTAGGATTGAAAACGCGTCGTCAAAGGTCGAAAATGCAAAATAGACCCCAAACAGCCCCACAAGATAAACGAGCACCTCGCCCGGGACCAACGTAACACACAACAACTGATCGCATAGTCATTGAAGTCCCACTTCGAGAACATGATAAAAAATTGCAAATAGTTCGACTTAGGCTTGAAAACATGTCGTTGAAGGGTGAAAATGAAAAATAGACCCAAAACGATCTCGCAAGAGGCACGACACCTCGCACGGGACAAATGTAACACGTAGTAAATGACCGCATAGTGTAATACCCCGTTATTTTGAGGGCTTATTTATGAATATAATAAAAGATTTCAGTAATAATTTTAAATAAAAATATTTTTATTGATATTACATTTAAAAACCATTTATTTTCATTTGAAATCGAATCAAACATTTAATCTTAAATTTAAATGACTTTTGGACATTTTTTAATGGTTTAAATATATAAAGTTGACAATTTTGAATTAAAGGGAAATATGGTAATATGCGTTTGCTTAGGCTCCAAGCTAGTATATGAGAGAAGGGCTATATAAGGAATATTATAGCTGATTATGAGGAAAGGAATATGGAAAAAGAGAGGCCAAAACGAAATTTAAAGAGGCAAAAAGAAAGGAATATAAAGAGTTACTTTGGAGTGTTTTGGTTTTCTTTTTGAGTGCATTCGGGTGAGATTTGAAAAAAACACAAAATAAATACCTTACTCAATTTTTCGTATAGAATCTAAATCTGAAATCGGATTGGTGATTCAGATAATTTTTGGATATGATTTTTCTGGGTTCTCAAAACAGGCTTACAATTTTGGATTTTGACTCTCTTGAGTTAGTTTCGTTATCCTGTGATTAATTCTTCATATATTCAACCTTGATTGTATAGTTATATCCATGTTATGTGTTGTAATTCTATGTATTATATGCTCCTATACTATATTCGTTGTTGCACCCATTTTGTATGTGTTATTTTCATGCCGTGTAGTTTGGGTAACGAAACTAGTTAATTTTGCGAGCATGTTGGGCTAGAGAAATTGGGTAGAAAACATATACAATTGATTTATGGTAATTGAATCTGAAATTTATTTGAATTGAGAAAATGATATAACGATTATTATTGTTATTGTAAAATGCATAGGCATTCCTTAGCCAAACCACCCGCTTGACGGGGTGTGCTGTCGGCTATAATTTTGTTTATTTTTCAAAGACTAGGCCATGGAACCCAGTTGGCGAGTATGCCAAGATTTTATGGTGGTGATGCCAAGACTTTATGACGGTGATGCCAAATTATAATGGGTCGTGTACTTGAGTTATGTTATTTATTTTGGGGGGATATTGGATTGTTCCGAGAATAATTGACTGGGTAGTCGACGATATTCCATACCGTACTGTGAGAAGTGCGATAAAATTTTTAATATGGGGCCTTGGGTTGTGTAGTCCCGCGGTGAGATCCTAGGTGATGAATGATTATATTATTGGGACCTTAGTTTGGGAGTTCATATTGCACACACTCTTGTATATGATACATGCACACACGAGCATGTGTAGTTACACTTGGAGTATTTATATAAGCTACTGAGTTTCCCGCTCACCCCCCAATAGTTTGTTGTATTTCAAGTTTGATGTGAGATGATATTTATGGGATCGTTGGGACTGATATCTTCGTTAGAGGATCTGTATATTTATTCTTAAATTTTAAATGTATTGCTTTGTTTATTGTAAATTATTTTTAAAGAGACATTTGAGATTTAATAAAATTGAGATATTTATTCAATTGATTTATGTATTTATGCTTCTACAATCTAAATAGTTTTATTATTAAAAAAAATCTCTGATTTATCAATATTTTTCCAGTAGCACCTCCCGGGATGTTACACATAGTCACGGGACTTCCAGTTCGAGAACATGATCAAAACTTGCAAATAGTTAGACTTAGGCTTGAAAACATGTCGTTGAAGGAAAAAATGTAAAACAGTCCCGTAAAGGGCACGAACACCTCGCACGGGACCAAAGTAACACGTAACAACTAATCGTGTTATCACGGGATGCCCGATAAGAGAACATGACCAAAAAAATCAAATAGTTAGACTTAGGCTTTAAACTATGTTGTTGAAGGGTGAAAATGCAAACGGCTCCGCAAGCGACACGAACACCTCGTACGGGACCAAAGCAACACGTAGAAACTGATGTAGAGTGTTCTCACAATTATGTCTGTTCTCACAATTATGCATTCACATATATCTTTATAAATAAAAAAATAAAAAAGGGGCCTATACCACAATTTCCAATTTAGAGCGTTCTCACAATTTTCTACGCTTTCAACACATTTGACATAAATTTTCATAAATCTAAAGAGATACCTAGATTTGAATAATGAGTTGGTCCCCAACCTTATTCATCTTACGAACTACGTGGACTTTGATGCTATTTTTTGGTTACATAGGCGTTCTAAAGTTATTTTTTGGATTCAAGTATTTTGTTACTTACCACTTGGGACATTTTGAATTTTTGTTTGTAGGCCTTAATGGAGAAGGAACATATTCACGCAAGCATTTGTTGTATTCTTATTTCTGTTGTACATATTCATGCAATCATTTGTTGCTTTTTTTTGTACATATTCACGCAAGCATGCGTTAGTTAACTTGTGATATATTATTACATACTCATGCAAGCATGCGTTAGTTAACTTATATTACATATTAGTGAAATATTTATTTCTGAATTGTAAATATGTTTAAAAAATGTATAGGTTTTTTTAAGATGCATAAAAATAAATTTATTTTTTTTTTAAAATTTATTTCGTTGTTGATGTAAAAAATTAGATTATCTCTAATTAATCAATCACAGATAAAATAGATGAGACAAAAGATTTTTAAAGTGGTTCAGCCTTGAAAGAATGGCTTATGTCCACTGTTTTTGTTATTGCTGACTATTTGCTTGGAATTTTCGATAATGGATTTACCAAGAAATTTCGAGTCCCCTTCTAGTGAGGAGGTTACAATGTATTAATAGCCTTGAGGCTGTACCAATGAAAGGACAACGCGCTGTTATCTAGTAGACAAGTACATCTGTATGATACTAATGAGCATTTAATGAGCAGTCGTCTCCTTCATTCTCTTGAGTTGGATGCGCTGTACGCTATGTAGCTCGGACCGCTTAAGCTGCTCGGACCGCCTAAGCTGCTCGACACGCTTGAGTTTCTCGGGGCCCCTGAGTTGCTCGGGGTTCCTTAGTTGCTCGGTGATCTTGAGTTGCTCGATAGAAGTATATATAATTTCCACGTTGGCAGACACGTGTCTGTAAGTGAGTGTTCCATGCCAGCAGACTAAATTTGGTATCAATATTCGTCACGGTCCAAAATCGTGACCATATATATATATATTTTTTTTAAATTAAAATAAATTTATGGTCACGGTCCAGAAAAAATATATATATGGTCACGGTTTTGGACTATGACCAAGCATGACCCCCCACCCATGGTATTGTGGTCACGACTTTGGACCGTGACCCACATTCTCCCTTTTGGGTTACGGGCTTAGACTGTGACCCATCGTGGTATCGTGATCATGGGCTTGGATCGTGACCCAAGTTCTCCCCTATGGGTCATGGGTCCCAACCATTACCACTAATTTTGTCATGTTTAATATTGTTAGGGATGTAGGTTGTGACTCATAATGGTCGTCACAGGTAAAAACCGGGATTATTTCCAATTATTGGTGTAGTGTAATGTTGTAGAATCACAAATCGTCATGAGCTGGAAGCTCAATGATCCTAATAATTTAATATTGTGGCATGACCACTTGGGTCACCCTGAATCAAACATGTTGCGTCGAATCATAAATAACTCGCATGGGCACTCGTTACCAAACAAAAAACTTACCTTACCCTAAGATCATTTTTGCACCCCTTGCTCTCAAGGTAAATTAATCACTAAGTCATACTTTCTCAAAATAGCTTATGCGTCACCACCCTTTTCTACAAAGAATTAAAGGGGATATTCATGGGCCTATCCACCCTTTTAGTGGACCAGTGGCACAAACTTTGATTTCAGCAGCACATGAATCGGTTGCATGCCAGAAGTGTGGAAGACCTATAGGTTCTAAAGATTTTTTTCACCAGAAGCGGAGATTAAATGAAAAATCATGCCCTCATAACACTGAGGAAGAGGTTATGAATAAAAGATCCATTTTCTCTTAACCCCTGAAGAGGCTATAGTCTCTGAAAAGACACAAGTCCCTAAAGTGACTATACAAGTCCGTGAAGAGGCAAAGTTACCTATGATAATAATAATGATATCTCTATGTTTTATACATATTCAAGAGAAATATGGGGTCATAAAGAAACTGCCATCGTTGACGTATTTTCATATGCTGTAGCTGCACGAATTTCCCAGGATAGTGATAATGATAATTAACCACTTACTCTAAATGAATGTCGACAAAGAGTAGATTGGCCAAATTGGTAAATTGCCATCAAGACAGAATTTGAGTCTTTAAATAAACATGGTATGTTTGGACCTATAGTACAAACCCCAAATGGTTTTAACTCGATAGTTTACTGGTGGATTTATTTTTAAAAAAGAAATGAGAAGAATGAAATCACTCGATATAGGCACTACTTATGGCACAATGTTTCCTGTAGGATTGAATTTGAGTAAACATACTCCTGCGTTATGAATGATATAACTTTCAGATATCTGATTAGCTTAGAGGTTTATAAAAATCTTGATATGAGACTCATAGATATTGTGACCGCTTATTTATACAGGGACCTAGACACAGAAATATACATGAAAATCCCTAAAGGATTTTCTTTACCTAAAGAGAAGCCAAGGATTAGGCACTCGATCCGACTAAGACATTCATTATACGACTTAAAGATTAAGGAAAAAAAATTGTACAATCGTCTTACTGAATACTTATCTAAGGAAGGGTATGAGAATAATCCAATTTTCCCTTGTGTATTTATAAAGAAATATTTAAAAGGATATGGAATAGTAGTAGTCTATGTGAATGACATAAATTTAATCAAGACTCCCGAAGAGCTCGAAATAACTACTAACTATTTGAAAAAGTATTTTAAGATGAAAGACTTTGGGAAAACTAAATTTTGTAACGACTTGTAGACCGAAAAAATTCTAGTGGGATTTTAGTCCATCAATCTAATTATACTGAAAATGTATTAAAGTGTTTTATTATGGATAAAGCACACCCACTAAGTACCCCCATGGTTGTTCAATTTTTTGACATAAAGAAAGATCCATATCGTCCTAAAGATGAAAATAAGGAAATATTGGGTCCAGAAGTACCCTATTTAAGTGCAATTGGCCCATTGTTGTACTTGGCACAATACATTAGGTCGAAATTTCATTCTCTATGAGCATGCTTGCTAGATATAGTTCTGAACCAACCAAAATGCATTGGTCCAGTGTCAAGCATATCCTAGGATATCTACGTGGAACCACTGACATGGGTTTATCTTATTCCTATAATTCTTATAGTTCCAAGTTAGTTCATTATATAGATTTTGGATATCTTTCTGATCCTCATAAGGGTCGATCTCAAATAGGTTATATGTTTCTTAATGGTAATATTGTTATTTCTTGGTGTTCTACTAAACAAACTTTAGTAGATACTTCTTCATACCACTCTTAAATTTTATCTTATCATAAAGCTAGCCGTGATGTGTATGGTTGAGATCTTTAATTCATCATATTCGTAGTTCTCGTCAATTGCCTTCCATTACAACTATTCCAAGTGTCACCTATGAAGATAATTCAACATGTATAGCACAAATTAAAGAAGGATTCATCAAAGTATATAGAACCAAGAACATTTCACCAAAGTTTTTCTTTACTCACGAGATTTAGAAGAAAAATTAGATTAAAGTCATGCAAGTTTGTTCAAGAGACAACCTAGCTGGTCTTTTCACAAATTCATTAATAATTGTGACATTTTAAAAGTTTTTGTATGAGATTGGAATGCTTCGACTCCACCAATAGTGAAATTGAACATATCAACTAGGGGGAGCATCTTATCAGGGGGAGGATATAAAAACATGTTATTTGGAACATTTGTGCGATGTGCTCTTTTTTCTTTAACTAAGTTTTATCCCACTAAGTTTTCCTAGTAAAGGTTTTAACGAGGCAACATTAACCACGTCTAGCACTGATTCAATGATCACAAAAGTTGCACTCTTTTTCCTTAGTTTTCTTTCCAATGGGTGTTCCTCAGTAAGGTTTTAATGAGACAATAATTATTGAATGATGGAAATGGTGTACATCTTATTTAATGGATGTCCACTCCTATTAGGATTCTACTAAATTGTACTATAAATAAGGGGTGACCCCTCCCCCCATTATTGACACCCAGTTAATGAGAAACTTTTCCTCTCTCTAAAATTCTCTTTGTACCATATTTCTCCAAACATAGTCCACCCACAAAATGTAGTATGGGCAGCTAACAATTTTTTACGAGATAGTCCATTTATGTCCATAACCCAAAATGATGTGATTAGCTTGTATAGATTTAAGAGTGCTCAAAACTTATAATCAAATTAAAATTAACAAAAATAAAAAATGACCTGACTAATACGAATTGTCACCCCTAATTATGGGCGAGACTTAGGTTTTTAAGTGATTTTGTGTGACTTTTACGACAATAGTAATTAGTATCAAGATTTAATATGATGTATTGTGATTTAATTTGATAGGGCATATTTGTTCTGGAAAAATGCTTATTTAACACCCATTTATCTTCTTTTGTTCTTTTTGATAGATAAATTTTGGATAAGAAAATATGAGTTATTTTTACTTACATGACCAAGATTTTTTATTTTTTGAGGAAATTTTTGTCGAGATCTGCCTAAAAGAAAATTTTGGAGTTTTTTCAATAGATAATGCAAAAAAAATACTTTAAAAAAAAATAAATGTTGGAAACATATTTCCAAAAATACGGAGATCATAATGTTACGATTAAGGAGAATGACAATACATAAATGATCATTGCCTATGACTGCGACGTTACGTTAATACTCGATGTCCTTGTTTGCGCCATTATAATCTTCGTATCATCGTTGTCAGTGATAATAACATTGCATCTCATTATTCAAGACAACGATTTTACTTGTTACCTTTTTCCCTGAATTTTCAATAATTAAAGTGACCCCTTAAAGTGAAATCATTTTATTGAATAAAAGAGGTGTACATCAAAATTGATAAAGAGGATTTATAGTCAAATAACAAAGACAAACAAATTATAAAAATCATTGGACCCCTGCATTCGTTAAACAAATAACATGCTTCATCTTAAATTTCCCTAAACCTTGGCACATCATGTCACAACCTCTCTCATCATTCCTCGTTCTCAATAATCAACTTGAAATTTATGGCATCCTAATGACATCCACCTATATTAACTATTATGTGACACAATCTTTAAGAGATTTCTTACGAGGTTCATATTCGGCTGTACTACTACAGGGATTGGACACAATCTTGATCCCATTGAAACATACCATTTCAGTATGCTTATCACAAAGTTCGTTTCTTAGTTAAGATAGTAGATAATAATCCTATGCTATTAAACATGCTTAAGTGTTCATTGTATTGACAAATCGAGTTGAAGTGTAGAGAAATATTCTAGCTTTGTATTGCAAATTATACTGGATAAGTGATTCTCCTTTATCAATAATGTAAAAGAACAAGTATGCTCAAATGCCTCGAATTTTAGATTTTTTTATTCCGTTACCAAACACTTTAAGTTGTAGTCTAGGTTATTATGGAAAGCTTTATGTGTAAGATATTAAGACCAAACTTCTTCATCTTCATATGGGAGTTACCTCATGTCATAAACAATGATAATTTCTCTTTAGGATAAAGGTATATGTCTAGCGGACTCAGATTTACTGTTGGTTAAACTAATTTTCTTAATTGGAATTTTTTTCTATTCTAACCTTGTGGTTTTTTTAACCGAAATTACCCAATCCAAAGATGCAATATTCTTTTTATACAAAGACTATTATTTTAATTCATCTTTGTATATAATTTTTCTTGTCCTTAGTTGAACAAGTTATAGTTCTATGTTTTGTAAAATTGGAAAAACATGGCATTTTCTGTTTATATCTGCGACCTCGCTCACTAGAGGTCTGCTGTAGCGAAATAGGACTTCGTGTCAGCAAAGATTTAGTCCACTGGTCGCGACCATGTGGAAAATAAATTGATGTAAATAATTTGATGTAAAAATCTTGAATAATTCACGACCTTCATCCTTGGTGGTTCTCATTAGTAAAATGGGCTTCACATCAGCAAAACGGGCTTCGCATCAGTAAAGGTCTCATATCATTGATTACGACCAGAGGTTACCATAGCTAAAAAATACCCAGTTACATCCACAACCGTGGTCGCTAACCCTTCGCGTCAACGAAGGCTAGCTTCATTATAGCGAAGGTAAGCGCAAGTTGTACTTCTTCACTTTGTGAGATATTTTGAGTAATATTTATTAGAAGTTGTGCCTAAACATAATCTTTGTTCGCATCCAAAAACGATTATTTCTTAGCAAATGGTAATGCTTTATTTGAGTGTGTACCCATGTGTCTTCATACACAAATCCTATACATAATCTTGTAAGCCTTTCTCTTCACGCACTGATTTTTTAAGAGAGAGCTTTTTAAATAAATAAAAACATTCAACATATTTTCTTTGTTCATATCTTATGTGATTTTAAAGATTTTTTAAAAGTAGTACTTTTGTACTCAATCTAACTTTGACAGATCATTTTCTAAATCTTATTTGTTCTTGAGTATGGCCTTTATTTAAGCTTGAAAAACACACTTCTAAGTTTTAAAGATAAACCTTTTGACTAAATATTTTGAACAATAGGACACCCTCACTTATCCTAGTTTAGTTATTGGTTTCATGGAATTATAGTAAAGTGATTCTTCCGCTTTAAAGAATATTTTGGTGGTGTGAGACTAGAAAGACATTAGACGAGTTCAGAACCAGTCACAGTTGTGTAGAGTTCTCCACGTGTTGGCGCTCTTCTCGGAGGATATGGTGAGAAAGAGTTTATATCTGGTAATTGCATTGTTTTATTATAAGCCATTATCTTCTAGTTGTAATACTCTACCATAATACATTTGTCACTCACTTCAGCCCGGGGTAATTTCATATTGAGGGTACATCAGTTGTTCTGTTATTGTTTTATCTTTTTACATTTTTTGAATCACTTGTCTTAATTAAGAAGATAAAATACAATTGATTCTAAAGTTTTCCAATGAAAGGGATATTTTATTAGAAAAGATCAAAATCCTTGAAAATGAGAAACTAAAATTTCCAATGAGATTCTCTTTGTAAAAGAAGAATTTTTTTTTAAAGTTTTGGAAACTAGTGGCAATTACCTCTTTTCTAAAATCAAATCCCTTGAAGTTGACTTTAGTGACCTCCTAGATTTACTTGATAAGTCAAGAGAACAAAAAAAGGTTCCTAAAGAAAATGATGAACGTGTGTTCACATTGATAAAATAAATAGATGAGTTGACCATCTCTTTGGACACTTTAAAAAAGGAATATCAAAATTATGAAGAATCCAATGTCAATCTTTTAAAAAAATATTAAAAATCTTCAATAATACTTGGTACTTAGGAAAATAGACATCCTTATAGGAGAGAATTTTTTTTTGTCAAACCTTCATCATCAATTGAGACAACACCTCTTGAAAGTTCTTCTAAAAATTCTCAAAAAAATGGAAACATGTTTGTTGATGTAAAAAACTAGATTTGATCTAATTAATTAATCACACACAAATATGAATAAAGAAGTAAGACAAGAGATTTTTAAAGTGGTTCAGCCTTATAAAAAATGACCAACATCCACTGTTTTGTATTACTGGGTATTTTTCCCTGATCTTGATTATGGTCGCTTATGATTGCTTTTGATTGCCCCCCTTACCATGAGGGTATTACAATGTATTTATAGCCATTGGGCTATCAATGTGAATGGATAATAGGCATATTCGTCCGGACATGATAAGGAATAACTATAATACAATAAATATTGAATCTGTCTTGGTCATTTAGTCTTCCCAATAAGTTACTCGGTATGCTGAGTAGCTCGGTACATTGAACTTATGCTATGTTTGGTTGACACGTGTCTTCGTATAATTGGTCCACGCCAACTAACTAATTTTTGTATCAACAGAAGCCCTTAATGTTTCACGGTTGAGGTTTGATGTGAGAATGTGGATCATTTTACCAAAAAGTTACTCAGGTATATTTCTCACGTTTTGATAAACTGCAAATCTTCCATTCTTGGAAATTTTTTACACTTTATGTAACAGTTTTGAGCGCGAAATGGAAAATTTGTAAATATTTTGAATTTTCTGCGAATGCTTGGGTACTTGCGTCTTTTTCCCTTGATTATCCGTCGAAAATGCAATCGTCGTCACTCGTGATCATTACTTTTCTCGTTCCCCAAGGCGGCATATATAAAGATGGTAAAATCCGATTGTCTTCTACCTTTTGCCATCTAAATTCCCAAACTCCTTGTTTTCTCGCTTTTCTTCTTACGATCGTTCTTTCTGTCCTCTACCTTAGCTGATTTCTCAATTTTTTGGAAGAATTTCTTCCTTCTTTATTTATTTTAGTCATCATGGTTTATCTTAGCAAGTCATTAGATAAGTTTAGAGATGACTTTGGAATTCCTTCTTGTGTTGTCTTGGAAAAACTTCCTTGCCCTTCTGATTTATTTTCTCTAGTTGAGGGACATTGGCTTCCCTCTGTTTCTGTTGTAGAATGTGGTTTTCTTTCCCGCCTAATCCCCTGTGTTTGGATTTTGCCAATATTTTGATATTGTACCTTTAAAAGTAGTTCCAAATACATGGAGGGTAGTTGATAGTGTACCTAAGTTGAATCAAATTCATGGAGCTTGTCTAGGGTTTACTGAAATTATGTACTGTTATAAATGGGTCACTAGGGACACCACCTTTTATTTAAAAACTAGGTTTTCTAACAGAGTTTTAGTGGTCAATCTCCCTGATTCCAACAGAGATTATTTTGAACATGGGGTTGTGATGAAAAATTGGCAACACCTCCCATTAAAGGGGAAGGACGTGTACCAAGGTTCCAGATGTCCACCTTATGGCAATGGGATAGGTTGTTTGTTTTCCAAACTAGCTTTGTTTTTATTTAATAAAATGTGTCACTGACTTTTATTTTTGTTTTGCAGTTGACAGTAAAAGAAAACCCCCAAAAGAGAGTGATATCAATACAAAATATTTGAAATTTATCTAGGGTTTGCATCAATCAGTTGCTGGGGAGCACATGGGAGTTACTTCTTATTTATTGCGATATAAGAACACTAGTTCCTTTTTTATTATTCGTCCTACTGCTCCTCCTTTAGTGATTGATCTTGAGCAGGTTCCAGCATTTTCTTCAGGTGTTGAAGAATCTTCTTCTGATTTGTTTACCTCCATTGCTAATTTGATGACGAAGAAGAGAAGGATGCCTGATCTCTTTGACAAAATTATCCCTGGTGCTGATGGGGTAAAAAATAACAAAGAAGATATCCCAGCTGAAGGGACTAAGAAAAAGGATACTACTCCACCTGGGGGAGCAATCCCAGTTATCAAGAAGGTCATCAAGAATCCCCTTGTTGCTCCAAAACAGGCATCACCTTTAATTGACGAGGCTGATGTTGTTTGAAAAGAGGCAACACCTTTGATTGAAGCTGCTTCTTTGAAAATATTGAGAAGGGGTCTAGCTGAGAAGACCGTTGATGCTACTACTCAATCTACTGGGGTTAAAATAGCTTCTTTAAAGGCTGATCCTCCAGCATTCATTACTCTTAGCTTGGCCAAGAAATTGATCTGGTCTGGAACTCTTCCTGATCATAGAGCTGCTGAGACTTCTACTCCAAGGGGGAATGTCACTGACTTGGCAGCCCAACACTTTGCATCAGTAAGTGTCATTATACCTATCATTTCAATTTGGTTTTCTATTTTTATATTCTAATTTGAGTTTCTCTTCTTCTTGAAGTTTTTAGTGTATTTCAATAATATTCTGGGGAAGGATGAAGCTATCAAAGCTACTTACTCTTCTAGTGAAGTAGAAGAAGCCCTTACTAGGTTATCGAAATCTTTGGAAGTGTCCCGACAGAAGTATGAGGATGACAAAACTTCTTGGGAAAATAAAATCAATGTTGCTGTGACAGCTCAATAAAAAGCTATAGAAGCTACTAAGGAGGCTGATCTAGCTCGGCAACAAGCCGTTGAAGCTGCCAACGAGGCTGATGTAGATCGGTAATAAGCTATAAATGCTTCCAATAAGACAGAGGAGAAATTGAAGGTTTTCGTTTCTAGTAAAGAGAAAGCTGAGAGTAAGATTGAAGAGGATGAACGGTGTAAGAAAGATCTTGAACAGAGAGTAAAATCTATTGAAGATCTTCGTAGGGAAAATGCTTCCTTGGAGAGGATGAAGAGAAGGTCTGCTGTAAAGAAGTCCTTTAACTCTGGCTGGGACAAAGGGTGGAACAAAACTGTAACTGCTGCCTCTGTCTAAATGGAGTATACAAGTTTGAAGTTCTTTAGGAATCGATGGGTTATAGCATTGAAGGAGTTGAATGTTACTGAGGACTCTGAACTATTTCAGAGACATGTTCACGGCCCTCCTCCTACTATTAAAGATGAAGAAGAAGTTGGATCTGATGAATCTTCTTTGATGATAGTAGAACAAATACCTGCTGCCACTATCCCTCAATCCCCTGAGTAAGTTCAATAGACAACAACTTCTTTCGAATAACGTCATCTACCCTCCGAGCAACCAATCCCTTCTTCAAAATCAGCTGAAGATGTTGTAGGGAATAAGGAGAAGATGTAATATTATTCGGCAATTTTTTGCTTTCCTCTGTTTTCCCTTTGTTTTTATACTTTTGGTTGTACCCTCCTTTATTATGATCAATAAAATGTACTTGTTATTTATTCTCAATTTCTCCTTTACTGTTCAATATAGTTGTTCTGTTGTTGATCTATTTTTACTTTTCCTTGCTAGTTTATTTCCAGGATGGAACTGTTGTCAGCTCATGATACATAGTTGATGAAGAAATGTACAGATTACTTCAAAGCTAGTCATGTAGATTTCACAGAAGCACAAATAATTGATATTCTTGGATCTGATGCTTCTAAATGACCAATTGAGGCTTACCAATATTTAAAATGTCTACTTGATCGGGCAGTAGAAAATAATATAGCTTACCACAAAATGATTGAAGATCTTCAAGGAATAATTGAAGAACTCCAACTTCAACACAAGGAGGCCACTGCTCTTCTTCATGAAGGTTATGAGAAAAAGTACCAACAGTTGAGTGTTGATCGGGGTTATGATAAATTTATTTCTGCCCATAATAAAAGGGAAAGTTTGCTAAAACTTAAAATTGAGGAGCATAGAAACATTGCTAAACTGCTGGAGGAAGAAAACATTGATTTAAGAGAAGAACTAAGACAGCTAAAATCTGCTTCTTCCTCTAGAGCTCTGGTCCTAGTTAATGATGAAGGTTTTTCCTTTTTTGATACTGATAATGCCTCATTAAGAGAAGAATTAGAAGCTTTGAAAAAATTCAGACCTACATCCACCTCCCAGGGTAGAACAAGAGCTGGTCGGAGTAGTATTAAAGAAACTAGAACTCAACAAGCCTTAGAAAATCAAGCTGCTCAATTGAAGGTAAAAAATTAATCTTTGGATGAGATGTCCCAGAATATTCAAACTCTTACCGAGCAACTATCCAATCAGAGTTCTGCGTTGTAGAATAAAGAAAGTGTGCTGAAAAGACTTCATCAACATGTTGAACGAATAACTCATTGTGACACCCCGCTCAAAATAATAATGGGTGGCCAACCCTATGCTAAAATAATTAGGAATTTCAAGTGGATCATTCTCAGCATCTACTGACGATTCTAAAACAAACACAGATAACTACCCATTATCACAAAAATAGGGTATCAAAATTTTTAAAACATTTATTTAACACTTACTAAAACCCAACATGCCACACTAACCAACAACATAACATTTAAATATGATAAGAGACACACACATGCTCAACTAATATATAAAAGAGTACAACACAATGCACAAAATAAAATACCCGAATATGCTGTCGGGTCAAAGATAATACAATAATCTGAGAGGGACAATATAAAAGTGCTACACTACAACACTTGGGTATAAACCCGATATACAACTGAATCCTAATCTCGATACACAAAAGATAGGAATCGACTATATCAAAATACCGCAACAGTCCGCTACTGCCACATCTCCACGAATACACTGGATGGATATCATCAATGGCGTCCTTACGGAGGAACACCTAGAATAATACAATATATATACATAGCAAGAGAAAATATAAATGGATCAGAGCCCGAGGTGTGAAAATATTTTATAGCAAGTGCATTAAAATGCATAATAATTATAAATGCATTATGACATGATTAAAGTGGAGTCGCACTCTCCATAAAATCCAACTCACCTCTCAACTAAAGCGCGCAACTAGACGTATGCACATAATCTCCAAATAATTGCCCAACATTATCTAGGGCAATAATCTAACCTACCCCCAAATTTGTACTCATCTAAAATCTAATTAAATCATAACTCTCAACTTCAAATATTTCCACTCTCAATTATACGCCCAAAATCTAAACATATAAAATATATTTAAATATTCATTTTTACTAGAAGTTCTCATATTCTAGTTTTATATATATATATATATATATATATATATATATATATATATATATATATATATATATATATATATATATATATATATATATATATATATATAAATACATATATGAGTTATTAGCATCTAAGTGCTAAGGACTAAACTTCTTCCAATTCTCAATACTGCACTGCGTTTCGTGCGTGGGACGTCTCGCAAGCAAAATCCAAACAAGGAACCCCCCGATACACTACTCCTTGGCAGTATTGATTATCAAGATTCATTATGCCCTCAATGCATGACGCATATAACCCAAATTCTCTTATTCTATAAATGATTAAATAATTATTCTTAATTCTCAATAGTGCACGGCGTTTCGTGCGTGGGACATCTCGCAATCAAAATCCAAACAAGGAACCCCCCCGATACACTACTCTTTGGCACTGTCGATTGTCGAGATATACACTAATATATAAATATGAGCACTAAGGACTAACTTCTCCTCACTCCTAACATTACACTGCATTTCGTGCGTGGGACGTCTCGCAAGCGAAATCCAAATAAGGAAACCTCCTGATACACTACTCCTTGGCAATGTTGGTCGTTGAGGTCCATTATGCCCTCGATACCCAATGTAATATAGGCTCATAAATAATTATCTACTCTTCATTTTCTCATAATTGATTCTTCATAATTTAAGTCCGGTTAAAATCTCCCGGAATGAGATTCAAGCAATCTTCTTAAGTCTCTTTACTCTAAATAGAAATATGATATCACATAATCATATACAATCAATATACTATTCACACAAGTATAATAATAACCATCCCAGCGAGCCATAACTCGAGGATGCAGGTTCTTAACGCTATCATCTACCAGAGAATGACTCACATACCATCCTGGGTACCAATGGTCGGAATCTCACACCGCCTTGGCAAAAACCATAACACAACGTACGGGAAGCGGTCATAGTTCCTCCCCGGAAATGAGACGAAACATACCCACCATGTCTCACCCCTAATAAAATCACACAATAATAAATGGACGCTATGACCTGGGGACTATACACGCCCTGCTCCTCAAGCAAGGGGACTCACCCACATCGCACAACTTCCCATGATAGCATAGGGGGGTATGCTTCACACACACACACACACACACACACACACACACACACACACACACACACACATATATATATATATATATATATATATATATATATATATCACTATTTACATACTCTTATTACCCTCTTAAGCGTAAATGAAATAATATCATTATTAGTATATTTTACTCTCGATATACTATTCGTCAATAATTCACATAACTTCCCCACTTAGTATACACTATATTATTTCTCACTTGAAGTTCACACCTCATTTCTATTTATATGAATCGTCTCTCAATTCTATTTACGTTGAGGATATTCTCTATATCCAAATGCACCTCGATCAACATTTATCATTTATGAAACATCTCCCAATTGTATTTTCGTTAAAGATATTCTCTCTATCCGTATGCACATCTATCAACATTTATTATTCTCAATCCATGATATGGTTCAATCAATCGCATGAACCTTTAAAGTTTTCCCATTTGGGATTTAATCCTACAATCCATTATCACTAAGCGCATCCTAACTCTTTCTTATAAACGCATAATTATCTCCACACAGAATTATCAATGATAGTGGGCTTCCCCACTTTGTCGATACGATATCCTCTAATCTATATTCTCTCAAATTAAGTCAATATGACTCCAACAAATTATCATAAGGTAAACTACCTAAAAGTCTCCAAAACACACTTCTCATAACTCATATAGAGATTCCCAATTGATAAACTCAAGCGAAACTGAATGAAACTCACTCCAAAAAAACCTCTCAAAACAACGTCATTTTCGAATCGATTCGGCCCCTCCGAATCGATTCGGTCTCAAAAACGAATCGATTCGGCCCCAGCGAATCGATTTGGCCCAAAGGACCTGTAAGTCTACTTCCTACCGAATCGATTTGGAAGGGGCGAAGCGATTCGGTTTGGCCAACAAGCTACGAAATGGGTTGATTTCATCAAAACCCAAAATTCCCAAAAATCATTTTAATCGTCTTCTAACCCTTCCTCATCAATCCAAACATATATATAACATTAAAACTCATCAATTAACACACCTCAACTAATTTTAACCTCAAATCCATTATATAAACAACCAATCTAAGATTTTACCCAAAATCTAGGTTTTAGCATTTTATCCCAAAATTCACAATCTTATCCACAAATCATGAAATAAATGATACACAACAATTATTTAGCAAGTTTAATCACTTGCCTCAAATTCGTAGAGTCTGAATCTTCCTTGAGATCGCGCAATGACCGGAAATCCCACTTTTCTCCTCTTTCTCTTCTTTTTTTCTTCTTCTCTCTATTTCTCTCTTTCTTTCTCTTTCTCTGTAAGGAGAATTATTTCTCCCGTTGTCTTTTAAGCCTTAACTCCCAAAATACACAATTTTAAATGATAATACACACTTTAAATGATTCGGTCACTTTAATTCAAGCCAAACGGACTTAAAATATTTCAGAACCCAACTAAGCCCCAAGTATAGTCATTTCGACTATCTCGACCCTTACGAAAACAACCACACACTCAGAATCACCATCCGAATCACTTTCTAACATCTTCAAATTTTGACCTCACATGCCAATTTAATTATTCTCCAAATAAATTAATATTTATTTCTCCCCAAAATAAATAAATTATTGTACCAAAAATCTCGGGTTGTTACACTTATCAGTTTCACAAGCAACCCAGAGAGTTTTGGATGGAGGGATATAATGAAGATTTATATCATCTTGATACCAGGTTGAAGCAATCAAACAATGAAGGATACAAGCAAGGATGGTTGAATGCTTTGACCGTAATAAAAGTTGTGCAAAGAACGGAGCTGTGGGATTGGTATGAGCCTTGGTTTCTTGATCTGCCAGTACCACCATTCCAGCAAGATGTTAGCTGGATTCCAGTTAGCTCTATTACTCAATGTTTGATTTCCAAATACCTTGGTGATTACAGTCTCCATGAAGAATTTCAGATATCCACACCTCCTCATTTGTAAGACCGACTAAGTTCAAGCAATACCAGGATACTGTAGGACCTGATCTTTATCAATTCTTCTTTTTCTTTAGATGATCCTACAACTGGAATGGAGCCTGTATCTAAATCTAAAGGAAAGAAACCAATAGAATATACTATTTGTATTTTGTTAGTAATTGTTGGTGGGAATGAAGAAAAATCATCTTTTTGTAATTTTATTTCCTTGGAAATAATTGCATGATATTTATTATGTCAGACTTTGTTTAACTATAGTAGTGTTGTACTTTACTTTCCAGTTATTGAGTATATATATTTGAATGGATTGTTTACCCTTTGTTTATTTGATTACCTAGACAATGGAACTTTGCTCCATGCGTTTGTTTAGTTTTAGTGACGTATCACCCATAAGTGCCTAAGGAATGGAATTCGAGTCCCATTTTCCGGCTTAGTTGTAATAATTATTTAAATAAATAATTGCCCGGGTGCCTAGGCAGTGGATATTTTACCCATCTTCTTGCCTAATTTAGATGCCTCTTGGGTCACCCATAATTAAGCAGACTTTGCCTTGCTCAATTGTTTTTCCAATATTATTAGTTTTTATGTTGACATCGACCAACTTTTAGTTGGTGGCTGCTGATGCCGATCAACTTTTAGTTGGTGGTTGCTGATGCCGACCAACTTTTAGTTGGTATTTGTTGATTGCCGACCAACTGTTATTTGGTGGTTGTTGATTGTCGACCAACTTTTAGTTGGTGATTGGAATTTTTCTGCTATAAAGTTGTGGTGTAGTGTGTAGCACTAGTACTCCAAAAAATAAAAAAAAATGGGGAAATCATCATTTTCATTGATACGAAAACAATTGTGTATGTGGGCAATTACATTACTGGTAGTATTTTCGCAGGTGCTCTCCATTCCAGGTATTTTTGAATTCTTCCCCTTCAAGAGTTTTTATTCTGTAAGTGCCATATCGAATAACAGTTATGATACGATAAGGCCCATGCTAATTAGCCTTCAACTTATTGTGCTTTTGAATTACTTTCTTGAGCACATAATTGCCTTCCTTGAGATCACATTTCATGACCCTTTTATTATAGTACATAGTAGTCCATTGCTGATACGCTGCATTTCTGATTGCTGCGTATTCTCTGACTTCTTCGATCATGTCCAAGTCCAAGCGTCTCATCAAATCACTTACTAGAGAATTGAAATTAAGCACCCTGTGAGTAGGTAACCCTAGTTTGGCAGGTATCACTACTTTACTCCCAAAAACTAACGTATAAGGAGATTACCCAGTTGTTGTTCGGGGAGTTATTCGATAAGCCCATAACACTGAGTGCAACTCATTGATCCAATTCCCTTAAGCATCATCCAATCTCTTTTTCAACCCATTCAGTAGAGTTCTGTTCGTCACCTCGGTTTTCCCATTACTTTGGGGATGACCTGGAGAGAAATGGTCCTTTTCAATATTGGATTGTAGACAATATGCTGCGAACTCGTCATTGTCAAATTAGGGACCGTTATCGGTAATTAAAGCATGGGGCAAACCATATCTGCAAATAAGATTCTTCCAGATGAATTAATAAACCCTTTCGTAAGCCATATCAATGAGAGGTTCAACATTCACCCATTTTGTGAAATAATCAATGGATACCACCAGATATTTGAATTATCCTGTTGTAGTTGGCAGAGGCCCGAGTAAATCTATTCCCCACATAGAGAATGGCCAAGGTGAAGTGATTGGAGTTAACAGCGCTTGAGGAGTTCTTCGTATAGTAGAAAATCACGGACACTTATCGTATTTCTAAGCATAAGATGTACAATCAGTGCTCATTGTTGGCCAGTAGTACCCCTGCGTATTTATTCTCCGTAAAAGACCCCGACCTGCTACGTGAGCTCCACAAGATCCTTCATGATTTTTTTCTATTAGATCTTTAACTTCTGCTGGATGAACATACCTTTGCAAACCAGCTATCACACCTATAATATATAGGATTCCATTATTCAAAACATACCTCACCACCTTATACTTCACCCTTTTGATCACAAGTCGGTCGGATGGTAAAGTTCCTTCTTCAATATGAGCCCTAATGGGATCCATCCAAGATGGTCCCATATCCAAGGCGATAAAATTCACCATCAAGTCTTCATCAATACTTCTACTTGTAAGTATTTTAATGAGGATTATTCTTCATAGCTCGATGCGAGTTGCTGAGGCTAACCGAGCAAGCGCATTTGCTCTCGCATTCTCCAATCTAGGTATTCTAATTAAATGAACAACTGTAAATTTAGGTATAAACTCCAAAGCTTTAATTAAGTATCGTGACATGAACTCCCATTTTACCGCATAAAGACTTAGCATATTATTCACCACTAATTGTGAATCACTGAACACTACAACTTGCTCTGCATTCATTAATTCAGCTAAGTTGAGGTCCACAATCACGACTTTATACTCGGCTTCATTATTGGAAGTTTGGAATTGGAAACATAAAGCATATTTTATGTCTATTCCATTCGGAGTGCTAAGAATAATTCCAGCTCCGCAACCTGTTGCAAACGAAGAACCATGGACATATAAATTCCATATGGGGATACTATCATTAAACCCTCGGTCTGACAAAATCCCTTGCTGTAATATCTTTTCCTTCCTTTCATCATACTTCTTATTTAACTCTTGCACCTTACCAGGGGATTCTTGTTGATCGACGACCGTCCCTTCTGGTAATTCTACTGCTGGGAGTTGATCGGGGACAATTTTTATTGGTCCTTTTTTATCCTTGAGTTGTTCTGCCTTAGCCCCTATTGATCGAAGACATCTGGGTAGGTAAACTCAATAATGAAATTCGTCACTGCCTATCCTTTGAGAGAGGATCTCAGCTCATAAATAATTTTGTACTCCCCTAACTCCACTGCCCAATACATTAATCTTCCAGACTTTTCTGGCTTATGTAAAGCCTGTCTGAGTGGCATGTCAGTATATACCACTATTGTATGGGCTTGAAAATATGGTTTCATTTTCCTGCTCGCTTCAATCAATGCCAATGCCAACTTTTCCAATTTTGGGTACCTGACTTCTGCTCCCCGAATGCCTTGCTAGTATAATAAACTGTTTTTTATACTCCGCCTTCTATTATTATCAAGGCCTAACTGATTGCACTTTCTGAAATAACTAAGTACAAGTATAATTTTCTCCCCGTCACTGGCCTGGACAATAAATGAGGCATTCCCAAGTATTTCTTCAACTCTAAAAATGCTCGCTCACATTCATCGTTACATTCAAAGGTCTTTTTGAGCACCTTGAAGAATGGAAAACATCTATCAATTGCTCGGGAGATGAATCTGTTAAGAGCTGCAACACGCCCCGTAAGGCTTTGCACTTCCTTCTTGGTGGTTGAAGATTGTCACCCTAGCAAGGGCTTTATCTTGTTAAGATTTTCTTCAATACCTCTTTGATTTACAATGTATCCAAGGAACATGCCATCTGTACGCTAAAAATGTATTTGGTTGGGTTTAACTTCATCTGATATTTCTCTAACTGATCAAATGTTTGTCTTAGATCATCTATATGATCAATAGCTTTCTTATTTTTGGTCAACATATCGTCGACGTATACCTCTATAGTTTTTCCAATCTGCTCCGCGAACACCTTGTTCATCAGCCGATGATATGTAGCACCTGCATTTTTAAGACTAAAAGGTATAACATTATAATAATATGTTCCTCATGGGGCAATTAAAGAGGTACTTTCCCTGTCCTCTGGTTTCATTTTAAGTTAATTATATCCAGAATAGGCATCCATGAAGCTTAGTGGCTCATGCCCCGAAGTTACATCTACCAGTTGATTTATCCTGGGCAGAGGGAAATGATCTTTTGGGCAAGCTTTATTTAGGTCTGTAAAGTCCACACATATTCTGCACTTATTATTCTTCTTCTTAACCATCACAACATTAGCCAGTCAATCAGGATATTTCACGTCTTCGACGAAGGAAGCTTTTTGTAGCTTTTCCACTTCTTCTTGAATGGCCTGGTTTTTCTATGGACTGAAGACTCTTCTCCTTTGCTTCACCGGTTTGATTTCTTTATTGACATTGAGCTTGTGACATAAGAAAGTAGGGTCTATCCTCAGCATACCCTCATGACTCCATGCAAATACCTATTTTCTATGCTTCAAAAATGCCACCAGCTCTTGCTTCAATACTGGATCAAGTGAAGTGCCAATCTGAGTTATTCTTTCTGGTTGCTCGTCATCCACAATAATACTTTTTGTTGCTTCCATGATTTGGCCTTTAACAAGTTCCGTTTTATCTCTTGGGTCTAAGGTGTCAACCTCAGACTCACCAAATTTGTCCACTTGATAAGGGGTTGTTTTCTTCCTAGCTTCTTACAATTCCTCTTGCTCGATAGATGAGTAGTAACATTCTCGTGCTACTTTTTGATCTCCCTTCACAGTTCTAACCCCAAAGTTGGTCAAAAACTTTAGGCACCGATGTACAGTGGATGGGAGTGCTTCGAACTTTTTTAGGCCTACTCTTCCAATGATTATATTATAGGTTGACTGGATATTTTTATCCATTATAAAGAAGCGCACCTTCTCTGTTCTTATGGTTGGCCAGGTTCCAATCAACATGTCTAACTTGATCATTCCAAGTGGAAAAACTTTTTCTTCAGAGAACCCAATGAGGGGCCTATGATACGGCTCTAGCTGACCAAATTTTAAGTTTAAACTATTGAAGCAAGAGTAGAACATGATATCTGTCGAGCTACCATTATCCACCAACACTCTTGAAATAATTACATCCTTCATTCTCATTTTTATCACCAGAGGGTCATCATGAGGATACAAAATGCCTTTCAGATCATTTTTAGAAAAACCAATGACCAGCTTATCTTTGTTAACCTTCCTCGGGTGATCTTCTTCTGCCAAATTTATCCGCTGTATATAGGAACAAGCCTGAGCCTCATTGAGGTAAGCTTTCCATTCAGCGGTATGATCATCCCCTCCTGCGTCTCCACCTGTAATCATATTACAATCGAATGAACCAAAACGAATTGAAAATACCTCACACTCAAGCTGTCTTGACTTTTTTGGGAGATCGGGGTCATCTTCAGGGTCATCTTCATGGTCCCTTTTCTTATCGTCTCTTGGTTGATAAGGAGATTTGGACCTCCGTCGAGCTTTATTATTGGTCCTTCCACCATTCTGGCGATCAACATACCTGTTCAGCTTTCCTCATCTAATGAGTGCCTATATCTCATTTTAGAGAGCTACACACTGCTTGGTCGTGTGACAATGATCTTTATGGAACTCACCATAATTGGATTTATCCCTTTTTTTCGAGAGATGATCTCAGTTTTTCTGGCCAATTCAGTTCCTCATTATTCTTGATTTCCTCCAAAACGTGGTTTATATCAACCTTTAAGGGAGTATAATTTGTATACTTCCTCAAGTGTTCCAACATTTCTTTGCCTTTCGACTGCTTGCTCCCACTATTATGCTTGTGATCTTTCCTCTCCGACTTGCCTTCAGCTTTAGTTTCTACTTTTGCCTCAGCATTCTTCTTCGCATTCATAGCTTCTTCGGCGTTCATAATTTTAGATGCTTTAGCCATCAATTCAGCCATGGATTTAGGGGGGTCATTGGCCAAGGTGTAGTATAACTTGTCTGGTAAAATACCACCCATAAGAGCTGTAATGGTTGTCTTCTCCTCATAGTCGATGAACTCCAGTTTCTCATTGTTAAAACGAGTGATATAGTCCCTGGTACTTTCTCCTGCTTTTGCCTAACACTCCACAGATGTGCTACCCTTTTAACTAGCTTTGCACCAAAACAGAAATTTCTTATAAAGAGCTCTGCCAGTTGATGGAAGGTTGCAATCTGCTCCGAGGAAGGCTGTTGTACCATATCTGAGCGGATCCGGTGATGATTCCTAAGAATGCCCTGCACCTTATTTCATCTGATACTCTATAAATATTTGCTACAGCTTGGTACTGCTCTATGTGGAGAACATGATTGATTTTTCCATCGTACTTCGGCGTGACCACAGGAGCTTTGAACTTTGATGGTGTGGGAAAATCCTCAATTTCCTGTATAAATGGATATCCTTTGATAAAGGTTATTTGGAGAGGGTTTTTGGCCTTAGTCATCTCCCCTAACATGTCTTCCAATCTCTGAATAGATCCTTTCCATGCATCATTTCCAGTCTCTAATTTATTTATGTTTGCACGAGCAACAGATCACGCAGAATTCTCCTTTGGGGATCTCTCTATGCGAGATGCATGCCTAGGATTTGGGTGTGACTGGGTCGAGCCTTCCCTTAAATCATTTGGTCATTGAAAATTTCTCAACGCAATCTGAGGAGGATTTCTGTTCCTCCTACGGCCCAAATGGTCGAAGGGAGAAACTCTTCTCAACCCTCTCAGAGCACTTGTTCGCTCTAGAGTTAGAGTGACATTTTCTTGAGAATCCAAAATTCTTATAGGAGAAGTCAAACCAGGGTGAAAGGATGCATCACTTAAATTCCCAGTATGATGGATTTCAGTACTTCTAGATCATGAAGACGGTGGGTGCATGCTTCTATGAATGCTTCGTTAGCCTGACGCTCTATTTAGAACGTCTGAATGAACTGTCGTATAGTGTCCTGCATAGCCGTTTGTCCCATGGCTAAGCCTGTCAAGATTCCTGTGATATTATTTGCAATTGGAGGAATAGAAGGGTTATGAGGAGTCCCTTCATTATTCGTATTACTAGATTCTGGGATATCAGCCATTTATGATTAGTTTTTAGTGAAAAACGCTATGTATTATTATTTCCCACAAACGACGCCAATCTGTTGATGTAAAAACTAGATTTGATCTAATTAATTAATCACAGACAAATATGAATAAAGAAATAAGACAAGAGTTTTTTGTAAGTGGTTCAGCCTTATTGAAAATGGCCTACGTCCACTTTTTCGTATTACGGGGTATTTTTCCTTGATCTTGATTATGATCGCTTATGATTGTTTCTGATTGCCCCTTGCCATGAGGGTATTGCAATGTATTTATAGGCCTTTGGATGTCAATGTGAATGGATAATAGGCGTATTCATCTGTACATGATAAGGAACGACTATAATACAATAAACATTGAATCTGTCTTGGTCGTTTAGTCTTCCCAACAACTTGCTCGATATGCTGAGTAGCTCGGTACTCTGAACTTATGCCATGTTTGGTTGACACGTGTCTTCATATAATTAGTCCACGCCAGCTGACTAATTTTTGTATCAACAATGTTGTTACTCATTTGAAGGGAAAAATATTATTGTTCCTATTTATCATATGCTTAATCATAAGAGACCTAAGAAGGACTTTGTTTTTTTATTATTTTCATGTGAAATGTCACTTTAAATAATTTTATTACAAGTTGAAGAAAAATCAATATGTTGAAACTATTGTTCCTAAAACCAAACCCTTATTACTCGGCCAAAACTTTTTTATATGTGATTATTGTCACAAAGTCTTTCGTTTGCGTGAGTTTTCCTTTTCACTCCAACCAACCTAACATTTGAATCATGGTAGGAGTGATAAGATTTTCGTAAGGAATAGTAAACCTCAAAAAGTTTTTATTCAAAGAAATGTTCTCTTAAACCAATTGAAAGAAACTTGGGTTAAAAAGACTTAAATAATTTTTTTAGAAAAAGGATCATCGAGATGAAGGTAAAGTGAAGAAAAATGTGCATCATGCCCATCTTTTCCCAAAGCTCCTTATGTGGGTGATGTACGATTTATGAAGGGCAACTCAGATCGAATTAGGATCGAGTCTAAAAATTACAAAATTGGTCCCCTCCACCTGTAAATAGGGGTGGCAATTTGGGTTAGTCGTGTCATTTTTGGGTCGCGATGATTTTGATTTTGTTATAAGTTTTGGGTACTCTTAAATCTATACAAGCTAATCGTGTCATGTTCGGGTCACGTTCGGGTTATTACCATAAACGGGTTATCGTGTCAAAAATTGCCAGCCCTACCTGTAAACGCTAGAGTTGGTTTGTTTTATCCATAACATATGTTATCATTTCATTTCATATATCTTATGATAGCCTATGTGCTTTTTATTTGTATATGAGTTTGTATATCATTTGTATCATCTTTGATAACTCATGTGTAAATTTTTTATCTTCTTAGTTGTGCTTGCTTCATACCGTGAATAATTCGAATTTTTTTTTATTTTTTAGAATGCTTTGTTTGGTTTTCCAAAAATATACTTTCAGGTTTATCACATCTAATTGATCTTTTCTTCTTTTTTTTGAACCACACAAATTATTAGAATAAATAGAGAAACAACCTCTCCGTGGCATAGCTCAGACAAGAGAATCTAGAGGATGAGCTCAAAGCTCTAGATTTAATGGAAACCTTCAAAATTTGGGAATTTATAAATATCCCCATTACAAAAAAAGAGAACCTACCAAAGGAATTGAGAAGAGGTTCGAATGTAGCTACATCCCATCTTATCAAGCCTATAAGCACCTCGAGCAATAGAGGGGAGATCATAAGAGTTATGAAAAATCTTCAGAGACTGAGTTAGAGAACCATAGTTGGCCAAAGCATCTGCTACCATATTAGTCTCTCTATAGCAGTGAGATAGAGTGAAGTTTAAAGAACATAAATAAGATCTGATTTCCTCAAATAAGTGCTTCAAATGCCAGGGAGGCTTCCCGTCATTGTTAATAAGATCCACCACAAACTTGGAGTCAACTTCAATATAAACCTTTGAAATATGATGATCAATACAAATTTTGATGTCCATGTAGAGACCACTGAGCTCAGCAGCAGAATTAGAAGCAAAACCACCATTTTGAGAAAATGCCCAAATCAAATCACCCTTGTCATTTCTTAAAATGCCACCAGATCCTGAGATACCAGGATTACCTTTATAAGCCCCATCCACATTCAATTTGAAACTATTAGAGGGGGAAAAATTCCATTTCACTAATTTGGTAATATAAATTCTTCTTCGAGTAGATAGATTGAAAATCTCTTTAATGCCCTTATCAAAGAATGAGAACTGACTTTTAAACGGGAGATTCTTGCAAATAATTGATATAAGAGAAATAGAGCCAGAGGTTAATTCATATGGGCTCACATTACAGTTATTAAAAAATGCACTATTCCTGCTTTTCCAAATCTGCCAACATACCACGATTGGGATACATTTAACAAAAAACTGAGAGTAATCAGTATGACCTGACTTCATCCACCAACTTAGAAGCATTGAAGAAATATTAACTTTATCTAACTGGATGCCCATAAGATCAGTAAAAAACTTCCAAGTAGGCAGGACATTGGAGCATTGGAGGAACACATGAGCGAGAGATTCATCATTGACTTTACAGGCTTTGCATCTGGAGCAAAGTCTGATACCCAAGGATTTGACATTGTCATCAAGAGATAAGCAGTCATTAATCAATTTACACATAAAAATAGAACATTTTTTGGGAATGTGAGGATCCCAAATAAATGAACTAACTCTAGAGTAAGGGAAATGATGATTGACAATGTGATAGGCAGAGGTGTGTGTATGATTTCCCTATGAATATTATAGTGTTATCATATATGCCTTGGATTGATACTCATTATATATGATTATTATCCTTGTTTTCGTATTTTGTATTTAGGCATTGCATTCTCTTTTAGTCTTAACCCTTGTGATTTCTTTAAATTGATTATCTTAGGACTATATTTGTTATTTTCATGACTGGTTGAGCTTATAGGAATATGTTCAGGATTATATGCTTCATGTATATCTCTTAATCATGTCTTATATTCTTTTGTGGTTGTATCTTTCAACGAAAAGTTAAAAAATATTGTTTATATAATCTTATTTATGAATTTTTAGACGATATACTCCATGACATAATTTTGTATATCATATTGCTTATTTGATCCTTTTTCCATTATTTGGGAATATGACATATGCTTCGTGATATGGATTCTATCTTCATATAAGTCTTATAAACTTTGAAAAAATTTATGCTTGAGAATACATGCTCATATCTTGCTGCACGTTACACCACACTAAACAATTTTTAGATGTCACTTAATAAGGAACGATAATAATATATGGTCTCATGCAAAGCTTTCAAAGCTTCATTAGACTTGTGAAAGAGTGTCTAAACTCCTAAAATGTGTTTGTAAGGAATATCACTTCATGATTTAGAGCATGTTGAAAAATCATATGCTATCTTAAAAATCATGAGTGAATAAGGGGTTAGGAATACAATTTTGATTGCGTGATTATACCTTTAAAATTGGAAGGGTAGCCTTTATTTGTGATTGCATTAAGCCACCGTTTGCAAACAAAATTTTGACATAGTAATGTCTAAAAGATTTCAATGTAGCCCAAATTTGGTTTACACTAAGGATATGAGACAAAATATTTTAACCTTTTGTTTATTTGAGGAAGGGGGTAGTTAAAAATTATCCTTAAAAAGGTTTTGGATATTTTACTTGATTTGAAGCTTTGTGTTCTTTGTTTATGATTCGTTATCTTAATTGCACTTAAGCTTAGACATTTCTCTCAATAATTTTCATTTTTTTTCACAAGTGAGATATGGTTTTATATTCATGGTTAATGCTCTCATCACGTTATTAGCCTATTATTGATAATAGTTGATTTATTATGAATATTGGACATATAATTCAAAATTGGTAAGTGTGATATTATTCCCTATATTTTTACTTATCAAATGGGGTTTTGGAGTTGTTATCTAATTTCATAAATGTTCTTGTGCCATGTAAATCCCTTTGTAGAGATAAGTTACTAAAATATTTAATTGTTATCGTTAGCTTTGCTTCTATTCTCTTTTTTCCCACATAATATATCTTGCACGTTTCTTCAAAAGATTCATATATTGTAACAAGTGTTATGCTTAATTGGGAATATCGTATATTTTTTCAGATATAATTTTATTTTGTATAACCATGCTCTATTATAGTCTTAATTTACTTTAGGCTTGATGATGTTTATTCATGTCTTTCGAGTATATGGTAATACCACTTTAATATTGATTCAAAATTTCCATATATGTTGATATCATGGTTTCTACATTTTGGTATAAATATACTACATTATATCCAAATGTTTTTCAATCATATTTATCTTGATGATTTTGTTCTTAGGATGTTGGGATAAATTTTATTATATTATATTTTTATGTATCATATATCCTTGGTGAATGTTAGTTATTATAATATCCATACTTCACATTTGGATGTTTCCTATACATACTTCATAGGTACTTGTCTTGTCATAAGTTATCATTTGGTGTCTTGGTTTATGTTTATGTTTTGAATTTTAGGGTTAGATCGTATAAATCTCCTTAGTTCACCCAACATCGAGGTTTCAACTCGAATTCAGTCTCAACTTGTACAACTGGTATATTTTATAATTCTATATTCCTTCATTGTCACGCTTAACTTGATGTTTATTACATTTAATTATTTATGCTAAATCTTGATGATGGTTTTTATATATTTGTCTTGTTATATCATTATTGATCATGTGTGCATTTGTATGTTATATTATGTGATTCACATCCCATATTTCTATCATATCCTTGTGTGTATTGTGTTACATAACATGTTTTCCACACACTACACTTATTTCCTCTAATTACGTCTTATAGCTACGTTTCGTATGTCCTTATTGATTTGGTTTCTTAATATCTTCATTTTCCCTAAAATATGGAGAAGTTTCTTAAAGGGGAAAAAGACTTAATTAAGAGGATGAATCAATTTATGACAAAGGAAAGTTATCTATGGGACAAGGAGAGAGAATTTATGTTCTTAGGTTAAACATTTCATGTGAAAAGAGTTATCTCTATAACATGTTGGGGAGAGTTTAGCTAGGGGTAACATATTTTTGGCAATTAGCAACATATATATTAAGGTTGTTGCTCATATCATAATTATCTTTTATGCCTTATATATTGTTATCTATAGTTTATAACATATTTTAACTTCTATTTATAAGATTGTTTCTTTATAAAGTGTTTCATTATGTTCCTAATGATCTTATTTCTTGATTCTAGCATTTTTCCTCTTTGTCGATTCTATGATAAAAAGGGAAGAAAAGTTTAATCAAGAGAGAGTATCATCATGTGATATTATGACATAGTTTGTGCTCAACTCAACGCAACAAATATTTTTCCCAATTATTTTGGGCATGCCAAAGTTTATATAGAAATGAAATAGTGATAGATGACATTGAGAATGAAGTTTATATATCGTATCATATAGAGAGAGTAGATCAACTTGGTATATGGCCTTTATTGATTAGATTAACTATGTAAACATTGTTATATCTTTTATTCATCTTATTACTTTTGTTTTCTAATCAATTTTTATGCATTGGTATATTGATATGTTTATTAGTGCTTGGAAGGAAATAAGTTTCAAGAGTTTCGAATGGTTGAGCAATCTCTTGTTCTTATTCCAAGTGTGTCTTTTCATTTTACCCCTTTATCTGTCAATGTCATGTCATAGGTTTTGATTTGATTCATTTGGTTGCAATCTTTCATTTATGCATTTTTTTTCATGGAATAGACAAAGAGGGAGATTGCAGGAGAATAAAAGTGCTAAAGTTTCCTCGACTTTTGGATTGTCTTACTGTGTTGCCAAAACACTTTGAGTTGTAGTCTAGGTTGTTTCGAAAAGCTTCATGTTCACGATTTCAAGATCGAACTTCTTCATCTTTAAACGAGAACTACACCATTCCATGACCAATGAGAATGCCACTTTCGAATAAATGTATATGTGAAAAGAACTTAGATTCACCCTTGATTAAACTAATTTTCATAATTGGAAAATCTTTTTTCATTTAACCTTATGGTTCTTTTAACTTAAAATTTACAAAGTCAAATATGTTATATTCTTTCTATACAAAAATATTTCTGTAATGAATGTTTGTATTTAGAATTTTACTTGTCCTTGATTGAATAAGTTAAATTTTATATTTTGTAAAATTAGAAAAATATGACATTTTCTATTTCGATCCGTGACCCCGCTCGCTAGAGGTTCGTTGTAGTGAATCAAGACTTCGCATTAATGAAGGTTTGGTTCGTTAGTTGCAACCATGTGGAAATTAAGTCGGGGTAAAAGTCTAGCACGACTCACGACCTTCTATAGTGGTTCGCATTAGCGAAGTGGTCTTCTCATTAGTGAAGGTACCATCTTGTTAGTCACGACCTGAGGTAACTATAGCTTAAAAATCCTTGGTTACATTTGCAGCCTTAGCCGTTAACCCTTTTCACAAGAAAAGTCTGGCTTCGCTGCAGCGAAGGTGCCCGCGAATTGTACTTGACTTCTTCCCTTTGTGAGGTCTTTTGAGTAAGGTTTCATTGGAATTTATGTCTAGACACAATCTTTATTTGCAGTCAACAAATATTATTTCATAGCCAATTGGAATTCTTCAATTGAGTGTGTACCCACTTGTCTTCATACACAAGTTCTGTATATACTCTTACAAGCTTTCTTCTTTGTGTGCTGATATTTTTAAGTGAGGGATTTTAAAAGAAGAAACTAATATCCAACATATTTTCTTTGTTGATCTCTTGTGTGATTTTCAAGCTTTTTGATTCATTCTTGAATCCTTGAAAGTAATATTTTGTACTCAAGTTAACTTTGACATATCATTTTCCAAATCATATTTTTTCTTGAGTATGGTATTCTTTCAAGCTTGAAAACACACTTATGAATTTTTAAAGATAAATACTTCCACTACATCTTTTCAACCATAGGATATCTTCATTCATTCTAGTTGTAGTTGCTGATTGCTCATTGGTTTTGTTGAATTGGAACAAAGTGATTCTTCTGCTCTAAATAACATTTTAGTGGCGTGAGAGTTGAAGACATCAAATGAGTCCAAAACTGTTCCTGATTATGTAGCGTTCTCCATTTATTGGCACTCTCCTCGGAGAATATAGTGGGAAAGAGTTTAATCAATCATTGAATTTTGTGATTGTAAGTCATTGTCTTCTTGTTATAATGCTCTTCCATAGTACATTTGTCTTTCACTTCGGCCTTTGGTTTTTTCCCATTCTGAGTTTTTTCTATCTCTCTGCATTTTTCAAATCACTTGTCTTAATTAAGAAGGTAAATTATGATTGATTTTAAAATTTGATAAAACTTTTATCGCATAAAGCTTTATTGTGTTTTTGCGTTTAACACATGTAAAATTTGAAAATAATTTTAATTGGTGTAGCTTTGTTGATCCTATGCACAAAGCACACTCTCATTAAATTTAAGGTACAAATTACCCCAAGTATATTTTCCTACAGACGCAAGGCATTATGTAGTACTTTCCATCATGATCATTATTGAAGTGCTCACGCAAAAACCTATAAAAAAACCATTACCATACAAAGAAGCCACCTGATGTGCATAGATAGTGGCCAACACTAATACGAAGAAGACAACTAATGTGATGTTAAAAATTAAAGACTTATGGCCGAAAAAAGAAGCATTATATGTGATGTTATGGAGACGTAATGCTGTGAAAAGACACAAAGACATGTAGCCACAATAATGTGGTTATGTGTATGACAATGTGGCCATAAGTTACTAATGTAGAAAATGAAATACATATGGACAAAATATAAAAAATTTATCAATGATAATCAACAGAACTAGTGGCAACCATTGCGTAGTCGTGTCTATCTTGTTGTGTAGAAATATTGGCCATTAATGTGTGGCAATGTCTATCACAAAGACCTCACACAAATACATATCTTGGAGTGAAAAATTATAAACATGCTATTGTAATTTAATGGTGTATACTCATAAATACTTTGTGTTTGTTAAAGGTAAGAAAACATGAATTTTCAATTACAGGGAAGAGTGATTGACCTTAATTAAAGTGGTAACTAATGCTGTGATGGAGAGTGAATGGATTTTGAGCCGACTATTCCATGTTGTGTTTGTTAAAGGTAAGAAAACATGAATTTTCAATTACAGGGAAGAGTGTTCGACCTTAATTAAAGTGGTAACTGATGATGTGATGGAGAGTGAATGGATTTTAAGCCGACTATTCCATGTTGAAAAACATGTTGAATATAAAAAATTATAGCGATTTATTAGTCCAGACATTACGGAGTAGCTAAATGTGAATCGTCAAAGATAACAACGGATATGGTCGAATGAAATCCTAACTAAATTTAACTGGTTCATAGATAAAATTAAGGAAAGAGGCCGACTACCATTATAGTGGTCCTATAATGTAGTTTATATGGTTAGGAATATTGTATCTATAACTAGGCCATCCCTGATGACCAAAAGGGGATATAACACAATGTTATACCCACAATTTGGACTCTTATCTAACATCCCTAGCACTTCATATCGTCCTTTTCTTTCCCTAAAGTAACAAAAACATATCTCTCCCTTCTGTATGGATGTAAGCAGGACAACTTATTGAACCATATGCATATTTTTGCCCTCGGTATCCCCTACGATTTAGTGTCATCCATGGGAAGATTGTATTCCTACTACCTAAAAATATCAATCATAATGAGTGCACATTAATCTTATCATTCCTATTCTGGGAACCGTGTTCGATCAAATGTACGAATTGTTTGGACAGATTGGCTTCAGGTTGTTTGGGAAGCTGACTCCTTGATTGATATCTTCCTTTCAAAAATTGACTGAGTAGTTTACAACTTGTTTTTATCACTAATAGCAAGATGTTAAACGAGGTCGAATCCCCAATGTCCCTAAAATGAATAAATGGGAGTCTCCTAGGAAGTATGCTAAAAAGTACTGAGAGTTGTTTAATGACACTGACAATTGCAATGAATAATTGATGATTTATTCTTTTAAATCTCGCCTTTCCAAATCAAGTGACGTCTATTAGTCCCTTATTAAGGACCTCCATTAGTCCCTTACTAAGAAGTTTTATTGATCCATAAATGATCTTATGGCAAGTATTGAAAAGTAAACCAAGGTAGAAGATGAAATCCTCAATGTCGATAATCAGGTCAAGCAACCTCCCAATCAAGCCAATAAGAACGACACGAAGAAATGATTAAAGGGAGGAACATATCCGACCTTAGCCAAAAAGGGGTCCAAGATGGAGAAATCTAGGGGACGATTAAGAATACAAACTAATGAAAATACCTACTAAATGGTAAACACCCTTTTCAAGGATCCAATTTATAATTTGTTTCCTCACATAAAGAATAATTCATACTACAAGAAACTGCCCAAGGTAACGAACGATCCAAATGAGAGGGAAACCAACCTATGGTGCATCTATCATGAGGATCACATACATAAAATGGATAATTGCATGAATTTCAAGCTTCATCTGGAATATCTTGTCTAAAATATCCACCTCATAGAATACATTGATGCTAATAAGATAAAATATCAAGCTCGAGTTAAATCGTGCAAAAAGGAAGGGGAAGACCTAGCACCATCGTAATGATCATATCCGCACATGGTTATACTAATCCTTCCCATTGCATTAGTAAAAACCTTTGGAAGAGAGTTAGGATTATAAATAACATGCAAGAAGCATTCCAAATAGAGGTATCCAAGCTTATCCTCGCCAAGCTAGAGTACAAGGATATTAATCCCGATCAGGCGATCATCTTCACCATTGAGAACCTAGCCGACATTAGTTTGCCTCATTAATACACCTTGGTCCCAACTCTCAGGGTTTATAACTTTTCTGTCAAGAGAATATTGGTCTATCACTGGAGCTTCTCTGAGATCATGTATGTCAATATACATTATATGATTGGATACGATGCTCAAGACTTAAAAACATAAGTCGAACCTATGATGAGTATCAACCATAATGTGGAGACGTAATTAGGAAATATCAAGTTGCCAATCAAGGTTTTCCCTATTAATTATGAGATCAAGTTCCATGTGATTGAGTCTGACCCACCTTAGAACACCATCTTAGGCATATGATGTCTCCATACCATGAGGGTTATTCCTTCCTCATTACATCTGAAGCTAAAATTCATGACTAACCAATGAATCATTAAAATTAGAGGTGATCAAGAAATAACACGAAGTTTCTTTGTTTTCGCGATTAAATAAAAACAAGCTCGTCCCAAGAAGATTCAGTATGATAATTATTCAGATGGTGATCAACAAAGATAACAACCAAAGGGATCTCATTTGGGGTAGAGGAAACTAGATTAGCTCCCGTCGGCTGCATGATAGTAGAACTCATAACCATTCCTCTATATTGATCACTACTAGATATAGTTTTCTTAGTCGTCTCTGAACTACTAGAATATGAGGCTAAATAAATCATTTGTTTCCTCAAAATGAATGTTGATGTGTTTGCCTAGTAGTCTTATGATCATTTATGCATCAACCTAGGTATAGCTTGCCAACAATTTCATGTGGATCCTACATTTCATCCAGTTAACAAAAACTAAGAAAGTTGGCACCGAATAAATTTAAAGTGAAAAATGAAGTTGAGAATCTACTTCATGCCAACTCCATCAAATAAGTCCAATTTCCAGATTGGATTTCCAACAGTCATGATAAAATATAATGATGACAAATGGAGAGTCTGCGTTGAATTTATAAACCTCAACAAGGCCTACCGAACGGATAACTTCCCTCTCACTAAGATTTATCATCTCATCGATTCAACATCATGCAACAAACGGATAAGTTTTATAGGCGCTTATTCGGGATATCATTGGATACCCCTATATGTCCTAGATTAGGAGAAGACTTCTTTCATCACAACACTAGGACTTTACTACTATAAAGTCATATAAAAAATGAGAAGAACTTTGAATGAAATAGACAAAAGGCCTAGATTCAATCTTATTGATCCATGTTAGAGTTGGAAATCAAAACTCCAATCTAAAAGTGAAATTCCTAACTAATACTCTAATTTCATGCAAATTTTCTAACCACACATATATATAATCAAACAATGAAAAAGTTATTTTTATTTGACTCAATCATATTTTAACACATGCAAAAATTTAAGTTCAGTTAAATATGATTTATTCTAATGTTTAATTAACAATGTTGATTACTAAATAAAATTCATATCATAATTCGCTCAATATTCAATATGATATTCATAATTAAGAAAATATATCATGTAATAAGTCTAATCACACATAAAAGGAGATGAGAAAATGAAGATTAACTTGTGTGATTTTTTAAGTGGTAAAGATCTAGCATACTAGGGAAACCGTCACGACCCCCTCTATGAAGCAAACAAAATTAAATCCACTAGAATCGAAACAAAATATACAAGTACAATAAGATCAAATAAGAAGGAAAAGAAAATATGTAACATGAGAATCCACTCTTACGCAAAACCTTCAGATCTCGAGTCAGTCTTGTAATCCCCAATGGACGGCTAGAGGTAAACTCTCTCTAAATATCAACCCGGCAGTTCTGTCATGAATACAAATGTGAAAGTGTAGGAAGTGAAAATTTAAATTCATATGCAAAATACTCACATAATTTTTCTGGAAAAACTAGCAAAACAACTTTTCAAGTTTTAAATCACTTTTTCATAATATTGGTTTACATAGATTTCAAGATACAAACATTAAGCATAAATCTAAAAAAAATGAGTTCATCAATTTTCTTTTCGCAAAAAATATTTTGAAGAAATCTCAGATTAGAAAAATATATCAACAACATGAAAAAATAAACAAAGAATAGAAATAATATTTTCATTTTAATTTCAAAAAAATTATTTCTATGTCAAGTATAACACTAATCATGGAGATACACAAAATATATATTCACTCCTGAATGTGTTCTCTCTCTCTTAAAAAATAGTAATTTATATTTGATGAATGTAGTGTTAAAAACAAATTTGAAAACTTCTATTTACATCATCTCATAATATAACCTAAAAACTATTTGTGTAGATTAAGCATTAAAGTCAAGATTGATTTTCACAGGTCTGAGATTGATCACAAATTTAAGAGAAAGCAGATCTATACAAGATATTGAATAAAAAAATCTAGATCCAGAGGGAAATTTTATTTTAAATAATATATACAATTTTAAGAACAAAATCAGAATATTTAGATCTTGAAAAATATTCAATCAAAAATTAGATCTAACATAATGTAATACCCCATTTTTCTGAGTAATTATATTTAACTAAATTGAAGAATTAAATGAGAAAATACGGTTTAATTTAAATTACGCAAGAGAAGTAATTCAATGAGATTTATTAATAATTGTGATTATGGAGTATTAATCAAGAGATATATACTGATTAATATTGCCTCATTCTATTTGCTTAGTGCGAGTCGTATATAATTACTTAGCCCCTGCAGACCATTTTGGGGTGAGAACAAGTAATATATTTTTAAGGGACGCAAAAGATAATTTAGAGGTCACAAATTAGTCTGGAAGGGTCGAATTAGTCAAAATAGTATGCCCGAGGGTACTAGTTGAGTCTCAGAGTAATTTTGGACTAAATCGAGACCGTTTGGGGGCGTTTTGATCTTTTAAAATTTGAGAGTATAGAGACCTACGAATTTGAGAGTCTTTTATCAACTGAATGAAAGAGGGGTCAGGGTTAGAAAACCCACGTAAACACAAAGACCATTAGAAAGAAGGAGAAAATCATTCTCAAGGCTGAGAATATGCTTTTGAAGAGGTTGGGTTTGGATTTTTCATCCTAGGAGCCAAAGGAGGAAGGATTAAAGAAGAGAAGAAACAATCCATCATCAACACCACGAATTCAGAACTCCTCTATCAAGGCAAGTTGTTTATTGAAATTTTTTTTATAAAGTTATAATACCCATGTGTAGGGTTTTTGAATAGTTTTGTTAAATCAATATCTTGATAAGAAAAGAATGATATTTATGCATATTGGGATAGGAATCGCATGTAGAATGATTTAACATATGTAGAGGAATAATATTCAGAGTTAACTTGATAATTATTTTGGAATAAAATAGGGGTTTTGAATGAATATATGGGAAGAACACCATGTGTAGGGTTTTAAGAAATTATGGGTTTAATTCACTATTTCTTTAAATGAATTGAGGTTTTGATTTATTTGAAACATTAGAAATTATCCTAGTATATGTGGGAACATGTTAGGATAACTGGGTCGAAGTTTGGTGGACTATAATGAAGTTTGGATATTTGTTAATGGAAGAAGGAATTAATGAAGAAGACGAACTACTACTTCCACTGATTGATCGATCGATCGACTACGTCGATCGATCGAACCCAGGAGTCGATCGATCAACTTAAGATGTTTCTCGAATCCCTCCTTATTTAAGGTTTCTTTGATTTTCTAGAATGAATGGGAATCCTAGGATTTATATTATACTTATATGTGAATGAGAATAAGATCAGTAGGTATATTATTGAAGTCCGGTAAGGCCATTAGGTGTAGGACTTGGATTATGGACCGACGAGAAAAAACCTATTGAGTAGAGCATCGGGGGATTTGGAATTGAGTTACGGGGTGAGGTAAAGTCAATTCAAGTGATAGACCAGTAGGGTAAGTAATAACTACTGAAATTATGTGTGAGTGGTAACTAGGGCCCTTAGAGTTGTGTGAATACTCAAATAAATGCGATTAGTGAGATAGATCGTAAAACGAATATTGTATGACAATTATAAGATATTGTTATATTACGTATAAACGTGATTATTAGGTTATGTGAATACCTACTGAATTATATGTATAATTAGGTAGAGAGAGAATATACCAAAGTTAACTATACTAGGGTCGAGGTAACATTCCGAACTAATATAGAGTTATAGTATAATTGGGGTCGATGTATCATTCGAACCAATTCTTACTTGGGGTCGATGAATCATTCCAAATCAAGAGTCCTTTAATATAGAGTTATAGTATATTTAGGGTCGATGTATCATTCCGAACCAATTCTTATTTGGGGTCGATGAATCATTCCGAAGAAAGTGTCCTTTAATATAGAGTTATAGTATAATTGGGGTCGATATATCATTCCGAACCAACTCTTACTTGGGGTCGATGAATCATTCCGAACCAAGAGTCCTTTACGTGTGTCAAAAGGACAAAATAGTAATGACTGATATTTAGTATATATTGTGTGTGAAATATATACTTAATGATATTCTACTTCTGTGTAATAGTAGATTGATATATGATGTATTTAGATATACATATCAAATTGGTAAGTTAAGTAGTGAAACTTAATTACGAAACATAATGTTAGATAGAGAATATCTAATTAGTAATTTAAGTAGTGAAACTTAATTACAAAAGTGGGAAGATAACAATTGTAAGAATTGTAGTAATTTAGTAGTGAAATTAAATGAGAAGTTTTGAAACATAACATAGGTGAAATGTTACTTGAGAATTAATTAACATACGCGAGATGTTAATGAAACGGATGTACTGTATGGGCGGTACGAGAACTTAGGTACAGATAAGTTCATATGATTAGTTTACTGCTAGTTAGCTTGGGAGGTATGGATAGGTAGACTAGGCATAGAACGTTAGGTGTGCACAATAGATGAGGGTGAGTAAACTCAAGAGAGTTTACAAGAACCTAACATGTGTAATCAATAACGGCATTTTATATTATGATAAACGCTTTCTAAATATTTTCAAAATGTTTTGAATACTAACTCTTGCTATAAAATATTTTCAAAATCTTTTAGGTGTCCAGCCACATGGATGCCATGTATGATGATTTCATTCCAGGGACTTGAAGTTGTAGCACAGTGGATGCTTACAGGATTTTGATTAGACGATATCTCTCATTCAGATCTAGTGCAAGATCTCACACTATTCTAAGTATGGACTTATGGTCGGGCATCAGTGTCAGATGCTTAGTTTCAGACTAGGGGTTGTTCTATTGTTGTTTGGGATTTTTTGTCGACGGTTTATTCGATAATACTCTTGTTCTTTTGTACCTATACTTTGTTGATTGGGTTGTAGTACATGGTGATTGTTATACTTTGTTCCGCATGGTTGATTTATCTTTTTTAAGAAAGATAAAATTTGGCACTGGTCTAATTTTCACTTAGGTGATTAGTAATTAAAACGTTTTCGACAGTGATGCTAAGAATGAACCATTTGAGAAACCTATTTTAATTTAATAAAGGCCTGATCACCCGATGTTTAATTAGGCAGGGTGTCACAGATGGTATCAGAGCATCAGGTTCTAGTGTCCATAGGATCTGTACGGCTTACTAAGTTTTCAGCGTATCGTTTGATTGATATAGAGCCCTATCTTAGGATCGTTGTACTCCTCTATGTACGTGGTTTATGTTCCCCTGCTATTTAGTAGTTGAAGTGATATATATACGAGTTCGAGTGGGTATGGAATGTCAAATATGGAGGTAGGACCAGCGGAGGCGTTGGAAGAACTGTCGGAGGAAGGGGTTCGACATGAGGCATGGAGTGTTTGTGGATAATAATCTTGGAAGAGATGACCGTTGTCGAGGTCACTCGTAGTGTGTAATGGAAGTAGATGCTGCAAGGACTATTGGGGCATAGCAGGCATTTTCCAAGTATCGCGATGACAAAAGGTAATGCTAATCTATACCTGCCCAATGCAGTGATAATGGGAGGAGGTCTGAAGGATCTTTGAAGAGAACGACCTGTGAAAAATTTGATAAAATGGCGACTGTGCATGTTAACCAATGGAAGTAGAATGTCCAGAGATTTTAACATCAAGGATAGAGGAGAAATACTCAGAAGTGAAAATTTGGGTAAATTTTTTTAATAAAGGGAACGTGGTGGGGATACCAGTCGCCACATCCGGACAGAGGGTAAGTATATAAATAGAGGGATCTTAGGTATAGTTTAACCGTAAATTCCTCCAATGATGGTTCATAAGAAAATTAAATGGAAATTTCTTAACCCATCACATGAAAGACTAGTAGAGGCCAATTGTGAGAAAGAAATTTATCTATTAAAGTGAACTTGTACCCAATGAGACAGGTACAAGGGAAAAAGAGCCCTTGAGAGAATGGAATAACGAGTTGTTATCGCCCGCAATTTTGGGAAGACTCTTCTTGGACGACCTATGTGTATGAATGCACTATGGTGCTTCTTACAAGGTTGATCTAAATTCTCGTAGGTGAGCAGAGCTAAAATAGTTTAAGGATTTAGTCAAAGAGTAAGACTGAATGTACAGGGGCTAGTGCAAGCCATAAGTGGAAATCCACTATGGGAATCATTGATTTGATTCTAAGTTGGGATTGTTAAGTCCAATAGTGCGTTCCTCTTGGTCAGCGGAACTAAGGGAACCATGATGATAGTGTTCAAAATCGAGGCTGCCAAGTCCGAGAGGAGGAATACCCTAAACTGGTTGGTGTGGCCTGGAATAAGGGGATTTATGAAAAGATGTCTTATGTGGGACGTAAGACCACACATTTTGATCTTTCCCGAAGTTATTTGAGGGAATAATAACTCCGATAAGTTTTACGTTCCAGGAAGGACAAGCGTGTTATGCCCGAGAACCATTTGAACCACCAGTGCGATGGGAAAAAAGTATATGAGTTTTAGCCTCGAGTGAATGGGGTATATGATGAATTTTGATCGAGTGGAAAACCGAGCGTCCGTGTAAATACGCTAGTCGTTGTTATCGGCTTCCAACCACAATACAAAAACCTAAACTGTAACTACACTCTTACGGAATATAGTGGCTAGTCTGGGTATCGAATCCTCAGGGAACTAGGACGAGTGAACGTGACGACGTTGGATAGACAGAGAAATCCTAACTCTAACTCTAAAGAAAAAGGAAAATTGATTTGGTTTTTGAGAATGATTATGCTAAATGCAATTTTGAAATTATGAAGAAATGCAACTATACTAAACTACCTAGAATATGAATGAAAGATGATTTGAAACTTTTGACTAAGTGATGGGAAAAACAGGACGGGAATACAATCCCCCAACCCTAGTGAATCGCAGCTATAATACTAATCATGAATTTAAATGATTAAATTGACCCGGAATTTAGTACTCCCAAGCATTACGTATACGAGGTTCAAGCCCGCGTCATACTTAATCTGAGGACGAGTAAATCAGTATCGCCATAATAACACTCGAATTGTATTCTAAATCATCACAGTTACCCAGAAGCAAACGAGATATAAAGACCTACAATTGTTATGTTCCTATGTGATACGGTCGCATTCAATCACTAAATTCAGAGGATTAATGTTATATGGCTGGGTTCATGTATCCCGGCCTTTGACAATCTAGCCTAACATGATGAAAGTGATGAAAACAGTGTTTAATATGCAAGTGTTCATGATTAATCTAAGGATAATTGATTGAATAATGTAGAATAGAATCACAAAGAAGAAACAACTTACTAAAATTACCCAAGGAATAATCGCAGCAATAAATAAAACTGGTAATCACACAAACTCTGAATAAATCTTCAATCCTTGAATAAAACAGGAAATTGTATCTAAAACTAGGGTTTTTGGAAAGAAAAGAAAAACTATCTAAAATATACTTTAATCTACGTGCTAAGAATGATAATAAAATGGGTTTATATACCCTAAAAGACTCCCCGAATTTTTAGCAGCACTAGGACTCTCTATTAGAGGAAAATTAGAAAATTAAAACTGCGACAGGCGGACCGGTCCCCCTCCTCCCCCGGACCGGTCCCAGGGCGGACCGATTCTTTTAATTTTTGCCTTCTTCGATTTGCTTGTGATTCGGGGTCTTCTGGAGTTTGGCAAAGCGGACCGGTCTGGGGTAGGGTCGGACCGGTTCTTTTAATTTCTGTGCGGACCGGTCCCAGGGTTTGACAGCTTTTTTCTTGCATTTTTTTCTCAACTTCAAATTGGCATAACTTCTCCACCGTAGCTCGGATTGAGGTGCCATTTTTTCCAGTGTTCTTGTAATTGAAAGCTCTTAAACTTTCCAGTTGGTCCCACCTCCGGAATAAGGCTGAAAAATTACGAAAATGCCCTTCAACTCCCCGATTCTTGGTTTCTTTCACTATTTTGAGTTCTCTTTTCCATCTTTCTTGCATGAAATACCTGTAAAACACATAAGAGATACACAAAATACGAAATACTTGCCAAAAAGGGTTAGTAGAATAAATATGAGACAAATCGAAGTTATTTTTACCGCACGGGATCATAAAAATACTAAAATTAAGGGGATAAATATGAAGAATTTATGCCGAATCAATACCTCACCTGAAAGAGGGTCGAGCTCGCATTATTCATCAATATGTTGGAGACTTCAGAGATTATGGATGTCTCATAGTGATTGATCCCGATGTGTAGGGACCTTAATGATGTGATTCAAGATATATCGTATGACTGCTGAGCGAAGAGATCGAGCTCGTTGTTGTTATTAGTGTTAAGGACTTAGTGATAGTATAAGCGCAGTGCCACTTGACTCCTTTAGAGAAGTTGGAGTATGGTTGTACATATTATCGGGGGATGAAATTTGAGTATCTCGACTATGTGTTGTTCCGATAATGCTCAGTAAGAATGCATTGGGAGAAGTCCCTTGTTTAAGTTCGGTTGCGAAAGGGGATACGACTGAATTTTTATGCACATAAGGAGAAGAGACGTTGTTAGATGCTAGGGCATCAGTGGATTCGGTAGTGTTGTGGGGAAAAACTGAAAATCTTATCTCACCACGAAGGGATAACTGGGACTTTGTGGGAAAGAATTTGATTTTTGGTCTATAGGGGATTGAGAATACCCACGAGATTTTGGTCACGCCGTGAAGACAAGGCGAGAGTTGAGGAAAAGCGTGATACGAGTGCGACGGTTGCAATGTTTTTGCAAATGTGCATGGAGAAAAGGGTGGATGGGCTCCCTAGTCAATTAGCTTTCTTAGTCATCCGAGATAGAGGGATGTGAAAAATTATATTTGATAAGTACGCTGGTGGGGAAGTTATGAGTCAAGTCATATTGATGAAATGGATTGAACGTCATGGGAGATAGACGATAATCCAAGCTTATATGTGCTGAGAGTGACAGCACACCATATGGGATAAAAGTCGGTGGGAAGTCGTTCAAAAGTTATCTCTTGATATGGGATGCCTAACTGTTATAAAGAAGTAAAGCAAGGTGCTAATTGACTGAGTGTTGAGAGTGACTTACGCGTTACTAAAATGTTAATTCTTATAAGGTAAACAACCATAAAAGTGTGTCAATTATAAAGAGCGCACGAATTCTAAAGTATAATATACTCGGAGAGAAAGGGGAATAGAGTACCACTTGAGGGAAGATGATGTAAGTGGGAAGCGGTGTTAAGGAAGAGACATAGTGAGATTATCTCCAAACGCACCACTACTTGATAGAGAAAGATGGGCTCGAAATGAGCAACTGGAATTTGGTAGTGGACCTACATTTCCAGTAATGGAATGAGTAGGTAGACTTAAAATTTATGGATGGGCTGTGAACATCGTAACTAAGTCAACATTCCGTTGGGGTAGCGGAATGGGTTGACCGGGATGGACTAGTATGTCGTTAAAAAGGAAGAGCGCACAAGTGCAAGGTGCCACTCTATATTGTTGTGAATCAGAATGAAATCCTAAAATCCCACCCTACGAGAGATGGTTAGGGAGGAATGGAGATGAAGTTTTATTTTGGGTATGTTGTGTCACCTATGACTCAATGATTGTGAGAAAGGAAGATACTACGCCCTAACGATAGTGGAATTTCGTAAGAAGCCACCGATCAATTCATAGGTTGAATGTATACCTATATAAGCATATTTTTAGGTAGTTTGAGTGTGCCTATATGTACTCTACGTAAGGATTAGGTTCGTGGGTACCTATCATTAACTTATATGTACTTTGAGGTGTGGTTCGAGGAGACATTCCGAACTCTTAGTCCTTAATGCGTGATATGAGGACATTCTATTGGAGTATGACATTTTAGAATATATGAAGCATGAAAAATATGGCTCATAAATTGTCTACTCATGTGCGATGAGATATATATACATATATTGGTGCTCGAGGTGTGATTCCGAGACAATATAACCAATCACTATTTGTGATCGAGGTGGGATTTTGAGCCAATGTCCTCAAAAGTGTTATAGAAGGTGGGTGATTATAAAATAAGTGTTGATAGTATATGTTATGTGTAAGATATATATACCTTATGATTTTCCTACTTATGTGCGATAATAACTATACTTAATTCTTTATTGGGGTCGATGATGTTCCAGACCAATACATGAAGGATCGATTTGTGGTCGATGATTTTTCGAACCAAATCGATGATGAATGATAAACATTGGTATCGACGGAAGGTTTGAACCAACATATGCATTACATTTACCTTGGGGTCGAGGGATTTTCGGACCAACGAAAATGATAGGATGATTGAGGATGATAATTTTGCCGGACCAATTTTCCTTATAGTATATATTGTGTGTGAAATATATATCTTATAATATTCTACTCATGAGTGATAGTAGACACATAGATGTTATGTATAGAGATATACATCAAAAGGGTAAATTAAGTAGGGAGAAACTTAATTTAAAGAGTTAACGTTAGATTGGGAAAAATCTATGTAGAAATTAAGTAGTGACACTTAATTATAATATATGCGGCATGGATAATATGTGATAAGGGTTTATAATGAAGCAAGGCATGTACTTGGGGCGACCCTTAGGATGATATGATTTGATTTTTGGGTATTAGAGAATACAGTGATGTTTAAGGTCCTTAGTCCTAATACCAATCTTATTCTAGTTTCGAGGATGAAATTCCTTTGTGTGTGTGTGTGGGGGGGGGGGGGGGGGGTATGTAATACCTCGTATTTTCGAGTAATTCTATTTAATTAAATTAGAGAATTAAATGATAAAATATGGTTTAATTTAAATTATGCAAGAGAAGTAATTTAATGAGATTTATTAATAATTATGATTATGGAGTATTAATCAAGAGAAAGATACTGATTAATATTGCCTCATTCTATTTGCTTAATGCGAGTAGTAAATAGTTACTTAGCGCATGTAGACCATTTCGGGGTGAGAACGAGTAATATATTTTTAAGTGACGCAAATGATAATTTAGAGGTCACAGATGAGTTCGGAAGGGTCGGATTAATCAAAATAGTATACCCGTGGGTACTAGTTGAGTCTCAGGGTAATTTTGGAATAAACCGAGACCGTTCGGGGGAGTTTTGGTCTTTTAACATTTGAGGGTATAGAGACCTACGAATTTGAGAGTCTTTTATCAGCTGAATTAAAGAGGGGTTAGGGTTAGAAAATCCACATAAACACCAAGACCATTAGAGATAAGGAGAAAATCATTCTCAAGGCTTAGAAGATGCTTTTGAAGAGGTTGGGTTTGGATTTTGCGTCCTAGGAGCCAAAGGAGGAAGGATTAAAGAAGAGAAGCAACAATCCATCATCAACACCACGAATTCAGAACTCCTCTATCAAGGCAAGTTGTTTATTGCAATTTTTTTTATAAAGTTATAATACCCATGTGTAGGGTTTTTGAATAGTTTTGTTAAATCAATATCTTGATAAGAAAAGAATGATATTTATGCATATTGGGATAGGAATCGCATGTAGAATGATTTAACATATGTAGAGGAATAATATTCAGAGTTAACTTGATAATTATTTTGGAATAAAATAGGGGTTTTGAATGAATATATGGGAAGAACACCATGTGTAGGGTTTTAAGAAATTATGGGTTTAATTCACTATTTCTTTAAATGAATTGAGGTTTTGATTTATTTGAAACATTAGAAATTATCCTAGTATATGTGGGAACATGTTAGGATAACTGGGTCGAAGTTTGGTGGACTATAATGAAGTTTGGATATTTGTTAATGGAAGAAGGAATTAATGAAGAAGACGAACTACTACTTCCACTGATTGATCGATCGATCGACTACGTCGATCGATCGAACCCAGGAGTCGATCGATCAACTTAAGATGTTTCTCGAATCCCTCCTTATTTAAGGTTTCTTTGATTTTCTAGAATGAATGGTAATCCTAGGATTTATATTATACTTATATATGAATGAGAATAAGACCAGTAGGTATATTGTTGAAGTCCGGTAAGGCCATTAGGTGTAGGACTTGGATTATGGACCGACGAGAAAAAACCTATTGAGTAGAGCATCGGGGGATTTGGAATTGAGTTACGGGGTAAGGTAAAGTCAATTCAAGTGATAGACCAGTAGGGTAAGTAATAACTACTGAAATTATGTGTGAGTGGTAACTAGGGCCCTTAGAGTTGTGTGAATACTCAAATAAATGCGATTAGTGAGATAAATCGTAAAACGAATATTGTATGACAATTATAAGATATTGTTATATTACGTATAAACGTGATTATTAGGTTATGTGAATACCTACTGAATTATATGTGTATTTAGGTAGAGAGAAAATATACCAAAGTTAACTATACTAGGGTCGAGGTAACATTCCGAACTAATATAGAGTTATAGTATAATTGGGGTCGATGTATCATTCGAACCAATTTTTTTTATAAAGTTATAATACCCATGTGTAGGGTTTTTGAATAGTTTTGTTAAATCAATATCTTGATAAGAAAAGAATGATATTTATGCATATTGGGATAGGAATCGCATGTAGAATGATTTAACATATGTAGAGGAATAATATTCATAGTTAACTTGATAATTATTTTGGAATAAAATAGGGGTTTTGAATGAATATATGGGAAGAACACCATGTGTAGGGTTTTAAGAAATTCTGGGTTTAATCCACTATTTCTTTAAATGAATTGAGGTTTTGATGTATTTGAAACGTTAGAATTTTCCTAGTATATGTGGGAACATGTTAGGATAATTGGGTCGAAGTTTGGTGGACTATAATGAAGTTTGGAGATTTGTTAATGGAAGAAGAAATTAACGAAGAAGGCGAACTGCTGCTGCCCCTGATCGATCGATCGATCGAACCCAGGAGTCGATCGATCGACTTAAGATGTTTCTCGAATCCCTCCTTGTTTAATGTTTCTTTGATTTTCGTGAATGAATGGGAATCCTAGGATTTATATTATACTTATATGGGAATGAAAATAAGACCAGTAGGTATATTGTTGAGGTCCGGTAAGGCCATTAGGTGTAGGACTTGGATTATGGACCGACGAGAATAAATCGATTGAGTAGAGCATCGAGGGATTTGGAATTGAGTTACGGGGTGAGGTAAAGTCAATTCAAGTGATAGACCAGTAGGGAAGTAATAACTACTGAAATTATGTTTGAGGGGTAACTAGGGCCCTTAGAGTTGTGTGAATACTCAAATAAATGATATTAATGAGATAAATCATAAAATGAATATTATACGACAATTATAAGAGATTGTTATATTACGTACGAACGTGATTATTAGGTTATGTGAATACCTACTGAATTATATGTATATTTAAGTAGAGAGTGAATATACGAAATTAACTATACTAGGGTCGAGGTAACATTCCGAACTAATAAAGAGTAATAGTATAATTAGGGTCGATGTATCATTCCGAACCAATTCTTACTTGGCGTCGATGAATCATTCCGAACCAAGAGTCCTTTAATATAGAGTTATAGTATAATTGGGGTCGATGTATCATTCTGAACCAATTCTTACTTGGGGTCGATGAATCATTCCGAACCAAGAGTCCTTTAATATAGAGTTATAGTATAATTGGGGTCAATGTATCATTTTGAACCAACTCTTACTTGGGGTCGATGAATTATTCTGAACTAAGAGTCCTTTACGTGTCTCAAAAGGACATAATAGTAATGGCTAATATTTAGTATATATTGTGTGTGAAATATATACTCAATGATATTCTACTTATGTGTAATAGTAGATTAGTATATGATGTATTTAGAGATACATATCAAATTGGTAAGTTAAATAGTGAAACTAAATTACGAAACATAACGTTAGATAGCGAATATCTAATTAGTAATTTAAGTAGTGAAACTTAATTAAAAAAGTTGGAAGATAACAATTGTAAGAATTGTAGTAATTTAGTAGTGAAACTAAATGAGAAGTTTTGAAACATAACATAGGTGAAATGTTACTTGACAATTAATTAACATACGAGAGAATTTAATGAAACGGATGTACTGTATAGGCGGTACGAGAATTTAGGTACAGATAAGTTCAGATGATTACTTTAGTGCTAGTTAGCTTGGGAGGTACGACCAGGTAGACTAGGTGTAGAACGTTAGGTGTGCACAATAAATGAGGGTGAGTAAACTCAAGAGAGTCTACGAGAACCTAACATGTGTAATCAATAACCGCATTTTATATTGTGATAAACGCTTGCTAAATATATTCAAAATGTTTTGAGTATTAACTCTTGCTATAAAATATTTTCAAAACCTTTTAGGTGTCCAACCACATGGCTTCCATGTATGATGATTTCATTTCAGGGACTCGAAGCTGTAGCACAGTGGATGCTTACAGGATTTTGATTAGACGATATCTCTCATTCAGATCTAGTGCAAGTTCTTAGACTATTCTATGTATGGACTTGTGGTCCGATATCAGTCTCAGATATTTAGTTTTAGACTAGTGGTTGTTCTATTGTTGTTTGGGATTTTTTGACAACGGTTTATTCGGTAATACTCTTGTTCTTTTGTACTTATACTTTGTTGATTGGGTTATAGTACATGGTGATTGTTATACTTTGTTCCTCATGGTTGATTTGTCTTTTTTAAGAAAGATAAAATTTGGCACCGGTCTAATTTTCACTTAGGTGATTTGTAATTAAAAAGTTTTAGACAGTGATGCTAAGAATGAACTATTTGAGAAACCTATTTTAATTTAATTTAATGCCTGATCACCCAATGTTTAATTAGGCAGGGTGTCACAAATGGCATCAGAGCATCAGGTTCTAGTGTCTATAGGATCTGTACGACTTACTACGTTTTGAGCGTATCGTTTGATTGATATAGAGCCCTATCTTAGGATCGTTGTACTCCTCTACGTACTTGGTTTATGTTCTCCTATTATTTAGTAGATGAAGTGATATATATATATATACGAGTTCGATTGGGTATGGTACGTCGAATATGGCGGTAGGACTAACGGAGGCGTTGGAAGAACTACAGGAGGAAGGGGATCGGCATGAGGCATGGAGTGTTCGAGGATTGTAATCGTGGAAGAGATGACCGTTGTCGAGGTCACTCCTATTGTGTAATGGAATTAGATGCTGCAAGGACTGTTGGGGCATACTAGGAAATCTCCAAGTACCACAACGATAAAGGGTGATGCTAATCTAGACCCTCCCAACGCAGTGATAATGGGGGGAGGTCTGAAGGATCTTTGAAGAGAACGACCCATGAAAAATTTGATAAAATGACGACTGTGCAAGTTAACCAATGGAAGTATAATGTCCAGAGGTTTTGGCATCAAGGATAGAGTAGATATACTCAGAATTGAAAATTTGGGTAAATTTTTTCAATAAAGGCAACGTGGTGGGGATACCAGCCACCATATCCGGACCGAGGGTTAGTATACAAATAGAGGGATCTTAGGTATAGTTTAATCACAAATTCCTCCAATGATGGCTCAGAAGGGAAATTTCTGAACCCATCACGTGAAAGGCTAGTAGAGGCCAATTGTGAGAAAGAAATTTATCTATTGAAGTGAACTTGTATCCGATGAGACAGGTAAAAGGGAAAAAGAGCCCTTGAGAGAATGGACTCACGAGTTGTTGTCGCCCGCAATTTTAGGAAGACTCTGCTTGGACGACTTATGTGTATGATGTCAGTATGGTTCTTCTTACTAGGTTGATGTAAATGCTCCTAGGTGAGCGGAGCTAAAAGAGTTTAAGGATTTAGTCAAAGAGTATGACTGAATGTAAAGGGGCTAGTGCAAGCCATAAGTGGAAACCCACTAGGGGATTCACTGATTTGATTCTAAGTTGGGACTGTTAAGTCTAATAGTGCATTCCTCTCAATTTTTACGAAGCCTTTCACATTCTCATAAACACATTAAGTCTCTCTCAGTCTTTTCAAACCTAAACCGTTCAAATCCATTATTCAAATCTTTGGATTTCACAAACCTGAAGAAGAAGGAATCGAGCTACCGCTTTCTAAATTCCAACTTTGTCTCTCTACATAACTAAAATCTCTTTGGTTTTATAGCTCATTTATTGATCTCACTATATTCTAGTTGGGTCATCTAACTGTTCATTAAAATTGAGATGCCCATCTTGATTTAAGGTACCCATTTTATTTTTATCATTATTTATGTAAATGGGTAAGTTTTTTCTTTGATTTTTAATGGTTTAATTTGGTAAAAGGTGTGTGTAAGCATATTCTTTTGATGATTCGTGAATTGGGTTTAGTTGGGAATTGGGTGTGTTTCCTTTGTTTGTTTAATCAAGTTTATAATTTTGTTATTTTTTAGGATATGGACAGGTGTGAGTGTCAAATGTGAAGTTGAAGAATTTTGATCTTTGTTTGAGCTAAAGAGTATATGTGCTAGTTGTTGTTTTTGGGTTTTGAGACTTTTAGTTTAATTTGGGTTTGGTTTGGTTTGGTTTGTTTTTTGAATTCTAATTGTAAGCATTGACTGAGTTAGATTTTAAATAAATCTTCAAATCTTGAATCTGGTGATTGGTGAATTTGAGCTCTGATTGCAAATTTTATTGTTAGGTTGTTTCATTAGAATGCATAAAAAAATATTTTATGTTGTTGGGTTTGATGAATTATCAAGTTATGCTGTATTGGAAGTATGTATTGCAACTTAATAGTGATCTTTAGGTGTTTCTTCAATTGTTGAGAGTTAGGGTAACCCCTGGAGATGGATGCAGCATATCGGGTTCGTTACATAACATATATTTTCAAAATCCTATTCATTTTGAATTATATGATGATATATTTCTTTTGATATTCGTTTTTTTTTATATTTATGAGTAGAGAAAGCGACTACTTTTATGGCATATATCACTAGGTTCTTCTTAGCTGGATATGAAATCATGGAATATTAACAAGGTGACTTGTGAGGTTTCTTTTGATGGTAAGAAATAAATGTTTTCCATGGTTTGATATTAAACCTTTTCATTAATAGAAAATGTTAACATGTGCCCTAAGGCACATGTTTTGAGCCTTAAAATAGTAATTATGATAGCTTCAGATGAGTATCCGTGTCCTATTAAATGTATGTCGGAACTCCGTCCCTACTATTTTTGACTTCTTAATGTGTGCCCTAGGGCACATGTTATCAATACCCTTCATTTATTTATGTTCTTTCGTAGCATATCAGTACCCATTTATGTTCATTGTTATAAATTGTTGATTTGCTCATTTTTATTATTTATTCTTTTATTATCTTTTTAAAAAATTTCCATGCATCGTGTGGGATGCATGCTAGTGATCTAACGACTCAGAACTTTGTCTTAAAACCCATTAAATGGCCACACACTTGTACAAGAGGAAATCACTAATAGAATCCTAATGCTAGAAATCACACGACTAGTCTAACAGTTTAATAGGAAATCTCATAACATTTAATCAGACATAAATCATCTAAACCTACAATTCAATACTCGTAAAACAACTAAAGGAATCCTATAAATCTGACGAGTTCGATTCGATGACTAGAATAGTCTTAATGAACTAATGAATAAGGCCAAGTCTTGAATCTAGCGTCTGGAATTGAACTACGTGGTTCTTTAACCCAAAGGTTCAACAAGAGTCTTCGTTCAAGACTTTAAAAGAAACCAACTATGGTAATGGTTACCAGTTGTAACCAGCTAAACCAAAAGCTTTCTCATCTCGTCAATGCATTCTATTGGGCAATTAATGTGGTACATGAATTAAGGTCCTAACTACCAAACTATTTACATTTCTTAGCTACGGTCCTAATAGCATCCAGATTATGTGAGTGAGAGAAATCACAAGTGTGTGTCGTTAACCAAATATGTACACACAAAATAAATGCATTTTATTAAGATAAATATTATTTGAAAAATGGATTTTAATTCAGAATAATTCCAAAAATTATTTAGAAAATAGGAAATTAATTTTTAGCAAAAATTTATTCAATATCACTTTTAAGAAATATTTTAGATATGTTATAAATAATATCAACATGAAATGCACCAGTGAATAAAATGTATCAAGGTGATATGTGCGTCCACTTGGTATTTTACCTTTATACTTTTACTCATATATGAATGCTGAGTGAGTCTAGGATCAAGAATAGTATTAGAAACTTGAGATGATGTTCCAAACATGAGTGGTCACAAACTTAAAAATATGTTTTGGCAAAATATCCAAACTAGTTGAAACTCTAAATAGTGTTGACACGAGCAAAACCTAGAAGTAAACTACTTAGGGTGTTTCAATAATAGATGTTTGAGTTATTATGGAATTCAATCATCGTACAATTCTAAGGAGGAGAATGCGACTTCCTCCTTCGTCTAATGGAGCTTCGAATGGATCACTCATTCGCTATGGGTGAAATTTTAATGCTCACTAGATAACTCATTGTTAGGGAATAAGAGAGAGGTATCTTATTTCATTGTATAAAATCTTCTCAAGTTAAGACATTAGGATACATTGAGCTTTTTACCCCTAGCTGTGTTTTTTTCTACATAAATCTGTCTTGTGGCTTGATTATGTGTTATTTACTTTGATTATCACATCTCTAACACATACAACACTATATATATATATATATATATATATATATATATGTATATGTAATACCTCATATTTTTATGATTTAAATAATTATGAGATTAATTATTATTGTGGGATTAATTGAATTAAAATGTGAGAATTTAATTGTTGATTAATTCGAATTTAAAATAAATATTAACCAACGTGCCAGGGTTAATACTTATTGATTAAATATTACTGTGTGATATGTAATATGGAACTATACACTTCCGAAAATTGTCAAGAATAAGAAATGCGACAGTTTAATAATTTAAGTCAGACGCGCGTGCGAGTCGTGTCGGGACTAAATTAATGGAATAAATATATTAATTATTTTAGTAACTCGTATGGTCATTTCGAGTGCACCGTTGAGCCCGGAAGGGTCGAAATAGTCAAAATAGTATACCCGTGCGGGATAATTTTAGGCCTAACCGGCACCCCGAGAGGGCATTATGGTAAATTGTATTTTTGGGCATAATTAATAGAATAAAATTAAGAGTTATTTTTATCATCCAAAAGAAGTCCATTAGGGATAAGAGATACAGAAAGTAAGAACGGACATAGAAAGTGTGAGGGAGAACCAATTTCTAAGAGGGAAGTCTCGATTAGCACCACCTTGCACAACCACCACCACCACCACCACCACCACCGTGTAGATCGGGACGAGAGGAACACACCCAAACCAACAACGTCAAGAAATAAGACGACTAATTTTAGGCAAGTGTTTATTACTTGCTATACCTTAGCATTTATCATACTCATGTTAATATAGGGATGTTATAAACATGTTTCGGTTCATAAAAGTGATGGAAGTTGGAGAATTAGGATGTATAAATTGAATCTAAGATTCATTTAATTGAAACCCCCCCATGTATGTATAATAGAAATCACGTTTTGATGAACTTATGTGAAGAACAAATCTGGGAAATATGTGTTCTTGAGTAAGAAATTTAAGAACTAGGGTTTTAGTGAATAATTTGGGGATTTCATAATTCTGTGATGATTCGTAATGATATAATGATGTTAGGATGTTAGAATCCATATATAATTGTTAGAACTCGATTTAGGATTGATTGGTTGCTATTTAGGATGTTAATTTAGAGGTTTTAGGGTTAAAAATGGTGGGAAAACGCTGGAATTCTGGGTAGAAGACGAAACAGTAGGTCTCACACGAAGTCGCGCAAAGTCATTCAAGCGAGATTGCATCTCGCACGAAGTCGCTCGAGCGACACGTGGTAGTCGTTCGAACGACATGCCATCTAGTTTGAGCGACAGGGTGAATTTTCAAGAAATTTCTTGGGGCAGTTTTGGAATTTTCCAGCCTTTACGAGTGAGAGAAATTACTAATTAACAGAATTGAAACGAGGCAGGCCCACGAGAAAGTATGTGAGTTTTATACTTAAATTAATCTGAAAAAGAAGAGTTATTTTGGAGATTACTAAAGAATTGTGGTAACATAGTAATACTATAAAATATGTAATATTGAGATTGAAATACGTATGGAATATATACATGAAGTTTGGGGAGAATACCTATAAATATTAATAGGATGTGTGAATACCTATTACTTGTTTAATATTATTTGTATGACATACCTAGCTACTTGCTATCACGGGGGGTTGTGTAGAGACGGTCTTATCCTGGGTGACCTTCGGGAGGATGTTTGACTCGTATCTCAGAACATAGTACTGTGAAGACTTATTTGTGAATTGATAGGTCAGCTCACTATGGGAGCTAGGTATGTACGCGACCCATAGTTATGTGAACTATGTTCGCCGTCACTATATGTGTTTTGTGTATATGGTTCGTGGGAGACTTCCGAACCGACAGTCCTTATTAGAGTACGTGATGTACCGGGACATAATAGCAGAGTATCCAATGCACTACAGGTTTAGCCTTGGGGTGCTTTATTAGTATATGTATATTATAGTGGTGAATGTATATATATACTTGTGTTATTCCTACTGTGAGATAATTGTAGGTCATTGGGATTGTTGATGTAAAAAACTAGATTGCTCTAATTATTCAATCACAGATAAATAAATAAGACAAAGAATTTTAAAGTGGTTCGGCTAGGAATAAAGCCTACGCCCACTGTTATGTTATTGCTGAGTGTTTGCAGAATTCTTGATTACAAGTTCTCTCAAGAAATTCCGGTCCCCTTGAATGGGTTTGATACAAGGTATTTATAGCCTTGAGGCTGTACATGAAAGGTTCGATACATTAAATGATATACATGTGAAAGGGTAATACATTTAATGCAGCGTGCGCGTCAAGAATATAAGCATTCAATGAATATCTGAACTGTTGATTATCTGGCAATTAATGATACGACCGAGGTGCAGCTCGGACCGCCATAGCTGCTCGCTGATCAGGAGTTCCTCGGAGAACTAGAGTACCTCGGTGCGCTAGAGTTCCTCGGTGCGCTAGAGTTACTCGGTGTATCCTTGTTGCTCGGAAAGAAGCATGGTTGGTCGGGAAATAAACTTTCTCGCTGCTATCGTGCCACGTAGATTGACACGTGTCTTCGTATTATTCGTCCACATCAGCACATTAATTTTGGTATCAACAGAAGCCCCCAATGTTTCATATTTCGAACTTTGAGGAGTATGGAACATTCTTTCTCGGTATATGACAATATTAAATGACTTTTCCTGGGTTTCAGGAACATTGTGTTCAAATTTCCTTCTCATTTCGCAGCTTCCGCCCTTTTTTTTGAATTTTTTATAAGCGCTTCGATCTCCGTGCAGTTTTTGTCCTTTTAGCCACCGGAAGTTCAGTAGTTTCTTTTTGGTAATCATTTCTTTCGCCGCTTCCCAATGCAAAGTATTTAAACTTCTTAGGTAACCATACCGTCCTCTACATTTTCCAATTTTCTGCCTTCAAGCTTTCTATTCTCTCCTTCTCTCTTGTGCGTTCATCTTTTCCTTCGCTAGTTGTCAGCAGACCTCCTTCCTTCCTGTAAGATTTTCTTCCTTCTTCTTTTATTCATCATGGTTTACATTATTGAATCTCTTGAAAAGTTTCGTTCTAACTTTTCCATTCCGTCTTGGGTAATCTTGGAGGAACTTTCTGAACCTCAAAATTATTTTCGTCTGGCTGAGGGACATTGGTTCCCCAGTCTTTCTATTGCTGAATGCGGTTTTTCCTTTCCACCAAATCCATTGTGTCTTGAGTTTTGTCAATATTTTGATCTTGTCCCTGCAAAAATAGCCCCCAATTCATGGAGAATAATTAATGGGGTACACAAATTAAATCTAACTCATGGGACTCGTATTGGGATCCCTGAGATTATGTATTGCTATAAGTGGACCACTCTAGATAATATTTATTACTTAAAAACTAGGTTTATGAATAGGGCTCTTGTAGTTAACCTCCCTGACTCAAATAGAGATTATTTTGAACATGGGTTGGTTATAAAAAATTGGCAATATGCCCCTTTAACTGGAGATGAAGTATACAACGGTCCCAGATGCCCCCCATATGGCAATGGGATAGGTTTATTTTTCATTTTATTTTATTTATGAAATTATGCTTTCATCATGTTTGACAAAATGTATGATTGATATCTCGTTATGTATTTATTTGCAGTTGATAGCAAAAGAAGAACTCCAAAAGAATCAAAGGTTAATATCAAGCATCTGAAACTTATCTGGGGTTTGCACAAGAACATTGCAGACGAACACATTAGGTCTGCCTCATATCTGCTACAGTATAACAGTTACACAACCTCTTATACTGCTCGCCCTGTTGAACCAGCTTCAACTCCAGAAGGTTCATCTTCAGATTCTCATCTTCCTTTAAGTCAAAGGATGGGTAAGAAAAGAGCTCCTCCTGCTCTCTTTGATGATGTTACTTCTGTTGCTGGGGCCAAGAAAAGTAAAACTGATGCCCCAGAGGGGACTAAAAAAGTGGATGCTGGGTCTTCTAAAGCTGCCGAGAAGCTCCCAATGGTTCCGAGCAAGAAAAATGCTCCTGTAGATGTAATTACAATCTCTCCGACCAAGACCTCTTTGGTTGAAGGTTCTGACCACCCGTTGAAGAAATTGAGGAAATCATCCTTAGTTACTCCGACTGAAACTGCCTCCTCCCTACCTGCTGGTGGTACTGATGTTCCAAACATCATTCTTCCAAGTTCTGCAATGAGCTCGGTCGTACCCGAGGTCCATGGTATTGATGAAAGAATTCCTAGGGATATGCTGACATCCTTAGCTGCTCGTCACCTTGATTCAGTAAATTTCTTATACTTCTGGTTTTTCTTTCTTTCTCTGAAAGCTTGCATTTTGTATTGACTTTGCTATTTTTCTCATCTTTCAGTTGGTGAACTGTTTTAATAATATTGTGAAGAAGGATGAAGCTATTAAAGCTTCAAGCTCCTCGTCAGGTGTAGAGGATGCTCTGTTGGGTTTGACCCAGTCTTTAAAGGAATCTCGTCAACAGTATGTTGACGAAAAAGATGTTTGGGAGAAGAAATTAGCTGTGGCTGAAGCTGAGAAGGTGAAAATGGTCGAAACCTCCAAGAATTTGGAGGAGAAAGTAAAAGGTTTAGAGGTTAAACATCAGGAATATGATGGCCAGCTGAAAAAGGCAGAGGAAGAGTTATCTACCCTGCGAGATATCAAGGTCAAAAAAGAGGAATTGGATGTGAAGCTCTCCTCGGAGAAGTTGAGGAGAAAGGTCGCAATCAAGAAACATTTCAGTGCTGGTTGGGAGAAAGGATGGGATAAAGGGATTGCTGCAATGACATCCCAAGTCCAATATGGGAAGTTGAAATACTTCCACGATGGCTGGGTAGCTGCTCTGTAAGAGTTGAAGGTCCAAGACGATTCTGAGCTATTCCAACAACACCTCCCTGGTCCTCCTCCAGCGATTGTGGAAGAAGAAGAAGATGAGCCTGTCTCAGATGAATCTTCTATGGCTACGGGTGACCCAGTCTCTGCTTCTCAACCCTCTGTTAACGAGGACATTTCTTCCATGCCTCCTCCTGCCGAGAAGATTCCTGCTGATCAAACCGTTGTTACCACCGAGCAACCGAGCTCCTCGTCCCAGCCTCCCGAGAAAGTCTTGGGGGACAAGGAAAAGGTGTGAAGTTGTTCGGTATCATTTCCATATTTCATTACTTGTAATCGAACAATGTAACTTTTTGATGATCTAATAAAATACATCTTCGTTTCTCTTCTTTATTGATACTCTGTCTGCTTTTATTTATTAACTCCTGCTTCCTCTTCTTCATTAGTTTTTGGACAAAATGGAATTGATATCTGCTCCTGATACTGAATTGACGCGACAATGCAATGTCTATTATAAAGCTGGTCATACAGACCTAAGTGTATCAGAGATTGTTGACATCCTTGGTCACGATGCCTCAGAGCAAGCAGTTGAGGCTTACCGGTATCTGAAGGATTTACTTGATAGATCTGTGGCCAATAATGTGGCATACTACGAATTGATCGAGGAACTTCATGGTTCCATAGAGGATCTTCAAAATCAACACAATGCATCATTGGCTTCATTGCACAAGGATTATGAAAATAGATACCAGCAGCTCTCTTCTGAAACATGCCATAAGAAGATCATTGCTGGATATGATATTAGGGAAAGGACCCTAAAAGGTGAAGTTGAAGCTTGCAGGCAGATTGCCGAGATCCTAGAACAAGAAAATAATAATTTACAGAAAAAATTGGCTCAATATGAATCTGCAGCGTCATCTTCCAATGCTCTAGTGCCCGTTACTGATGAGGGTTTCTCTTTCTTAGAGGTCGAAAATGCCAAATTAAGGCAAGAGCTGGATGATTTAAGAAGATCTGCTGTTTCTGGGACTGCTCGTGGACGAGGAAGAGGTTCTCGGGGACGAGGAAGAATTGTCGAGGAGCAAAGTTCTCCAGTTGCTTCTCGGAGCCGATCAAGAGTTCTTAGTCGCAACGTTGAAGAGGCTCGCACCCAATCTACTCTGGAAACTCAAGCGTTCCAACTGAAGGCTAAGGATCGTGCTCTGTCTGAATTGTCCAAGAAAAACTTATCTTTAGAAGATCAACTGGATGCGACAAAGTCTGCTCTTCATACTAAGGATCTTTTTGCCAAAAACCTTCTCGAGCAATTGGACAGATTAACTTTTCAATTTCATAAACAACCCAGGGAATTCTGGATGGCAGGATATAATGAAGCTCTTGTTCATCTGGATGCTCGTATTGAACATGCCAACAATGAAGGTTACAAGCAGGGATGGTTGAACGCACTGGGTGTGTTAAAATTGGAGCAAGAGCATTATTTATGGGATTATCATGCTCCAGGATTATTAGATTTGCCTGTACCACCTTTCAAATTGGACATGGCATGGATCCCAGCTCGTTCCATTCCTCGTAGCTTGATTTCAAAGTACCTTGGTGATTATAGCCTTCATTCTCAGGTTGAATTGTCTCGTCCTGAGCATCTCTTGGATACACCTTCTGTGATGAACGTCAGAATGCTCAGGGATGTTAATTTCATTAATTCTCCTCTTTGTCTAGAGGATCCTCCTGCTGGCGAGGAGCCTGTTTCAAAAAATAAAGGAAAGAAACCAATAGAATAGGTTTTCAATGTAACAGTTAGTACATTCATATAACTTGTAATTTATTCTGGATTTTTAATGAAAAGACTTTCATTTTCTGTTCGCCAATTTTGCTATTGTCTTGTGTTTATCAAACACCTTTATATTTGTGCATATGTATCTATGTATCTGTTAAAAAGATAACAATATTGTGCTGTTCATCAACCAACTTAAAAATTTACAAGTATCAAGGTTGTTCAATCACTTGATAATAAAATAATGAGTATAAATTGTTCAAACTGTTTCTAACCAACCAAGGTGGATAAATAATGTTTGTCGACCAACTATAGTTGATGGGTTTTTATCCCCGACCAGCCATACTTGGTTCAATTTCAAATATAAAAATGTGTCCGACCAACTAAGGTCAATAATTTGTCCTCGTCGACCAACTACAGTTAGTGGGTCTTTAACCCCGACCAACTATAGTTGGTGTATTTTGGAATATTTTGTTTTTCCTAACCAAAGGAGTATTTTTTGGCTCCTTAGAGCTTTTGGCTCCTTAGAGCGCCTCCTAACCAAAGGAGTATTTTTTGGCTCCTTAGAGCGCCTCCTAACCAAAGGAGTATTTTTTGACTCCTTAGAGCTTTTGGCTCCTTAGAGCGTTTTTTGGCTCCTTAGAGCACTTGTTGGCTCCTTAGAGCGCTTTTTGGCTCCTTAGAGCACTTTTTGTGTGCATAGTGTATTACACTAGTATTCCACGAAAAACTTTCAACCAGAAAGAAAATGGCGAAACATCCTCGCTTTATTCATAATGAAGGGAATGCTTTACATTTTACATTACTGATAATACTTGCGTAGGTGTTCAGCATTCCACGCATTCTTAAATTCTTCTCCTTCTAGAGTTGCTATTCTGTAAGTTCCTGGACGAACAACCTCTGTAACTCGGTAAGGTCCATGCCAGTTTGCTTCCAACTTATTTTGCTTCTGAATGACTTTCTTTAGCACATAATCCCCTTCTTTTAAGTCACATTTCTTCACCCTTTTGTTGTAAAACAGAGCTGTACGTTGTTGGTAAGCAGCATTCCTAATGGCTGCCTCTTCTCTAACCTCCTCGAGCATATCCAAATCCAATCTTCTTATCAAATCGCTGACTGGGGAATTAAAATTCAGTACTCTATGCGTTGGGAGACCCAACTCGGCAGGTATCACAGCCTCACTTCCAAATGCTAGCATATATGGTGATTCTCCAGTTGCTACTCGGGGAGTTGTTCGGTAAGCCCATAGTACTGATTGGAGCTCATTGATCCAATTTGCTTTAGCTTCACTTAACCTCTTCTTCAGACCATTTAGTAATGTTCTGTTTGTCACCTCAGTCTGTCCATTGCTTTGGGGATGGCCTGGTGCTGAATGATACTTCAAAATGTTCGATTGATGACAATAGGCAGTAAATTCTTCATTATCGAATTGTGTTCCATGGTCTGTGATGAATGCATGGGGGAGACCATATCGACAAATGATGTTCTTCCAAATGAACTGATATACCTTCTCGTACGTCATATCAATTAGTGGTTCAGCTTCCACCCACTTAGTAAAATAATCCACTGCCACGACGATATACTTGAACCTTCCTCGGGTCGTCGGCAATGGTCCAACCAGATCAACCCCCCACATGGAAAATGGCCAAGGTGAAGTTATGGGTGTCAACAATGCTTGTGGAGTTCTTCGGATGGAGGAAAAACGTTGGCACTTGTCACACTTCTTGGCATAGGCTATACAATCAGCCCTCATCGTCGGCCAGTAATATCCCTGTGTCATTACTCTTTGCAAAAGTGTCCGACCTGCTACATGAGCTCCACAAGATCCTTCATGGATTTCTTCAACCAATTCTTTGACTTCTGATGGATGCACACATCTTTGCAAACCTGCCATAATTCCTCGTCTATACAAAACACCATTAGTTAACACATACCGAGCAACTTTAAACTTCAATTTCTTTGCAGTTAGCTTGTCCTCTGGTAATTCTCCTTCTTCAATGTATGCCCTGATAGGATCCATCCAAGATGGTCCTAAATCAAGGGTTATTATATTCACCATTAGGTCTTCTTCTATGCTCCGACTTTCTAATACTTCAATTGGTATCGTTCTTCGTAGCTCGGTGCGCGTAGCTGACGCTAATCGGGCTAATGCGTCTGCTCTAGCATTCTCCATCCTCGGTATTCTCACCAATTGAATAGAATCAAATTCTGCCAATAACTCCATCACCTTCGCATGGTACTTCACCATTAATTCTCCTTTAACTGCATATATTCCCATCATTTGATTCACAATTAATTGAGAATCGCTGAAAATAATTATTTGTCGTGCCTCCATAACTTTCGCCAAATGAAAACCTGCTATCATAGCCTCATACTCAGCCTCGTTATTGGAAGCTTTGAATTGGAATCTCAGGGCATACTCCATGTCAATATCATCTGGGGTGTTTAAAACAATTCCTGCTCCACAACCAGCTTTGCACGATGATCCATCTACATATAATTTCCATGTAGGTACCTCGTCTTCAAATTTCTTGTCCGTCAGAGTTCCTCGGTAAAATATCTGCTGTTTTGTTTCATCATTCCCTGGTATCTTTCGTTCCTCATCGGTCATCTGTTCGCGCCCTTTTACCAACCTTAGTTGGTCTGGGTTTGAATATGATGATTTTTCTATATCCACAAGTCCTTTTACCAACCTTAGTTGGTCTGGATTTGTGTTTGTTGATACTGTATCGTCCACAGGTAGGTCAGCAAGTACCTTTTATTCCTCGGGGGTATCAGGGTATGTGAACTCTGCTATAAAATCTGCTACAGCTTGCCTCTTCAATGATGATCTGGATTCATACACAATGTCATATTCACCGAGTTCTATTGCCCAATACATCAATCTTCCTGACTTTTCTGGCTTGTGAAGGGCTTGTCTTAATGGCATGTCGGTATACACAATGATTGTATGGGCCTGGAAGTATGGCCTCATTCTTCTACTTGCTTCAATTAATGCCAATGCCAATTTTTCTAGCTTTGGGTATCTGATTTCTGCACCTCGGAAAGCTTTACTTGTGTAATAGATAGGTTTCTGGACTCCATTCTCCAATCTGATCAATGCTGAACTAACTGCATTCTCTGATACTGCCAAATACAAGTACAGCTTCTCTCCAGTTATTGGCCTAGACAAAAATGGTGGGGCTCCCAAATATTTCTTCAAATCTTGAAATGCCTTCTCACATTCATCAGTCCACTCAAAACTTTTTCGCAGTGTTTTGAAGAATGGGAGGCATTTATCAGTTGCTCGGGATACAAATCTGTTGAGCGCTGCAACTCGTCCGGTAAGACTCTGTACTTCTTTCCTCGTCGTTGGGGATCGCAGCCCTAAAAGAGCTTTGATCTTTTCTGGATTTGCCTCAATACCTCGTTGATTGACGATGTATCCGAGGAACATTCCTTCTCGTACTCCAAAGGTACACTTCGTCGGGTTGAGCTTCATTTGGTATTTGTCCAGTTGATCAAAGGTCTGGCCTAAGTCAACTAGATGATTAGTAGCTCTCTTGTTTTTGGTGAGCATGTCGTCGACATAGACTTCCATATTGCAACTGATTTGTTTCTGCAAAAACCTTGTTCATCAGCCGCTGATATGTTGCACCTGCATTTTTTAAACCAAAAGGCATAACATTATAACAATAAGTTCCCCTTGGGGTGATAAAAGAAGTACTTTCCCTGTCTTCCGGCTTCATTTTGATCTGATTGTAGCCAGAATAAGCATCCATAAAGCTGAGTAGCTCATGTCCCGAGGTAGCATCCACTAGTTGATCAATTCTGGGCAATGGAAAATGATCTTTTGGGCATGCCTTGTTGAGATCAGTGAAATCAACACACATTCTCCATTTGTTATTCTTCTTCTTTACCATCACCACATTTGCCAACCAATCTGGATATTTCACATCTTCAATGAATTGGGCTTTCTGAAGTTTCTCGACCTCCTCTTGTATGGCCTGGTTCTTCTCGGGACTAAACACTCTTCTTCTTTGCTTCACAGGCTTGATCTCCTTATTCACATTGAGCTCGTGACATAAGAAGTTTGGATCTATACCTGGCATGTCTTCATGACTCCAAGCAAAAGTATTCTTCCTGTTTCTCAAAAAAGTTATCAACTCCTGTTTTATTGAAACATCCAGCGACGATCCTATCGGGGTTACTCGTTCAGGATGCTCGTCGTCCAGAATAACAGTTTCTGTAGACTCCACCACCTGTCCTTTTACAAGTTGAGATTCATCCCTAGGGTCAAGAGTTTCAATTTCTGTACCCTCCTCCACTTGATAAGTAGTAGTCTTTTTCCTTGATTCTTCAAGTTCTTCTTGCTCGGCAGACGAATAATAGCATTCCCGAGCTACTTTTTGATCACCTTTCATAATTCCAACTCCAAAATTCGTTGGGAATTTCAAACACTGATGTACTGTAGATGGAACTGCTTCGAACTTCTTCAATCCAACTCTTCCCATGATGATGTTGTAGGCTGACTGCACATTCTTATCCATCACAAAGAAGCATATTCTTTCTGTTCGACAAGCAGGCCAAGTTCCAATGAGTATATCCAACTTGATCGTCCCAAGTGGAAAAACTTTCTCGCCAGCAAAACCCAGAAGGGGTCTGTGATAAGGTTCCAATTGAGATAATTTTAAATTCAAGCTATCAAAGCATGAATAGTACATGATGTCTGCCGAACTACCATTGTCTACTAACACCCTTGAAATGACCACATCCTTCATCCTCATTTTGATCACCAAAGGATCATCATGAGGGTAAAGAACACCTGCCAGGTCGTTTTTTGAAAAACCAATCACTAGCTTCTCTTTGTTTACCTTCCTCGGACGATCATCCTCGGCTAGATTTATTCGCTGAATATATGAACAAGCTTGAGCCTCTCCGAGGTAATCTTTTCTTTCTGCAGTAAGGTCTCCTCCTCCTGCATCTCCTCCTGTAATAACATTACAATCAAATGACCCAAAACGAATGGAAAATACCTCTCGTTCAGGCTGCCTTGGCTTCTTGGGAAGATCGGGCTCATCATCTGGATCATCTTCATGATCCCTCTTCTTTTTCTCCTCTGCACGACGAGGAGATCTAGATCTCTCTCTAGTTCTGTCATCATTATTCCTTTCACCTCTACGATCTACATACTTTGACAACTTTCCTCTTCGGATGAGTGTTTCAATCTCGTTCTGAAGGGCTATGCAATTTTTGGTCATATGGCCATGATCTTTGTGAAACTCGCAATATTTGGCCTTATTCCTCAGATCGGGATTTGTCTTCAGTTTCTCTGGCCACTTGATTTCCTCGCTATTCTTGATTTCTTCCAAAACATGATTAATACCCATTTTCAACGGGGTATAATTATCGTACTTCTTTAGGACTTCCAACGTTGTCCTATTATTCCTGTAATGCTTGTCACCACCATTACCTTTCTGATCTTTCTTCTTAGACTTGTCGACCTCCACTTTTACTTCTTTATCCATATTCTTCTTCGCAGCCATAGCCTCCTCGGCATTCATAATTTTGGCTGCTTTTGCCATCAACTCGGACATAGTTTTAGGTGGATCTTTGGCCAAGGTGTAGTACAGCTTATTAGGCAGCAAACCACTCATCAAAGCAGTAATTGCTGTCTTTTCTTCGTAATCTACGACTTCCAACTTCTCGTTATTAAAACGAGTTATGTAGTCTCTAGTACTTTCACCTGATTTTTATCTAACACTTAACAAATGTGCTACTCGCTTTATCGGCTTCGCCCCAAAACAAAAATTCCCAATGAACAACTCGGCTAATTGAATAAAAGTTGAAATCTTACCCCGAGGAAGATTGTTATACCATATCTGTGCAGATCCGGTAAGAGTTCCCGAGAATGCTCTACACCTCATCTCGTCGGGGACGACATATATGTCGCCGGCAGCATGGTATTGTTCAATATGAAGTACAGGATCTGTCTTTCCATCATACTTGGGGGTCACCACAGGTGCTTTGAATTTCGATGGTGTAGGAAAATCCACAATGGCTTGCACAAAAGGTGTCCCTTGAACAAAAGTTCTCTGTAAGGGGTTTCTTGCCTTAGCCATTTCGCCCAGTCTATCCTCCAACCGCTGAATGGAACCTTTCCATGCTTCATTTCCTTCCTCAGGCCGCTTAGTCTGAGCAATTGATTGTTCTGACGTAGCTTCCTGAGATTTATCTCGACGAGTAGCTGGTCGTGATTGTGCTGATCCTTCTCTCAAACCTGATGGTGGCCGAAAACTTCTCGATGGAGCTCTAGGTGGACTCATATTCCTCCTTGGTCCTAATCGACTGAAAGGAGACGCCCTGCTTAATCTTTCTAAAGCGCTGGTTCTCTCCGGAGAGAGAGATATAGGTTGATTTGTATCCGTAGCCCGTATCGATGAAGTTCACCCAGGTTGATAAGAAGAATCATTAGACTCCCCATTGCGATATGACGCAGTATGTCTGGATCGTGATTGCCCACGATCACTCCGTTGTCCTGAATAGGTAGGTGCACCGCCTTGAAGAGTTTGAATGAGTTGCCTCATAGATTCTTGCATGGCGGTTTGTCCTTGAGCCAGATTTGTCATAATTCCAGCCAGATCTGGAGTTGCAGATGGATTTGGAGGATTTCCAGCATTTCCAGCATTTCGATTACTGGATTCTGGATTATCTGCCATTGATAACAAATGATTTTTGCGAAAAACGATAGTAACAGTCGTTTCCCACAGACGGCGCCAATCTGTTGATGTAAAAAACTAGATTGCTCTAATTATTCAATCACAGATAAATAAATAAGACAAAGAATTTTAAAGTGGTTCGGCTAGGAATAAAGCCTACGTCCACTGTTATGTTATTGCTGAGTGTTTGCAGAATTCTTGATTACAAGTTCTCTCAAGAAATTCCGGTCCCCTTGAATGGGTTTGATACAAGGTATTTATAGCCTTGAGGCTGTACATGAAAGGTTCGATACATTAAATGATATACATGTGAAAGGGTAATACATTTAATGCAGCGTGCGCGTCAAGAATATAAGCATTCAATGAATATCTGAACTGTTGATTATCTGGCAATTAATGATACGACCGAGGTGCAGCTCGGACCGCCATAGCTGCTCGCTGATCAGGAGTTCCTCGGAGAACTAGAGTTCCTCGGTGCGCTAGAGTTCCTCGGTGTATCCTTGTTGCTCGGAAAGAAGCATGGTTGGTCGGGAAATAAACTTCCTCGCTGCTATCGTGCCACGTAGATTGACACGTGTCTTCGTATTATTCGTCCACATCAGCACATTAATTTTGGTATCAACAGGGATAGTATAGTCTTAAGTGACGTAAGCTATTAATACTTAACTTAGTGTGATAAAACTTAAACGGATTAATAAATGATGTTATTAATATTGTGGAAAACTGGGAATCACGGGTCACTATCACAAGGTATAACGAGAAGTATAAATAGTTATCTAGTTAGAAGTATTATGGATGGCTAGGTGAGAATAGATGCACGTTACGAGTACACAATAGATGAGAGGTGAGAATCTCATGTGAGAGTTCTAACTAACATGCATTTGATACTTGATTTATTGCAAATTTTATATACTTGCTAAAATAAATATTTTATACATCGGGCTCTGACCCGTTTCTTGCATCTCTTCTCTCTCTTACTATATATATGTATTATATCAGGTGCTCAGCCACAGGGACACCAGCCTTAGAGATTCGGATTTTTTGGCGTGCTGCAACTGTTGTGGAAGCTGTAAGTCTTTGCATTAGATGCCTCCATCATTTCATGTCCGTTCTGTTTAGACTTTCTATTTTGGGCATGTGTCGCCCATTCCTTAGACAATTATTTGAGATTGTATTCGGCTTATTTTCTTTTCATTTCAGTTGGATTTATTGTTCCTATGGTACTTGTTTTAGAGTTTTAAATTTGGAATGCTTTATACAGTCTCATATATTTTAGTTTGTGATTCAGATTTAGTATTTACATTAATTAGCTGTGGTGAATGATTGATGTTTATATTCTCGGATTAAAAATTGAAAGATTATTTTAAAAAGGAAAAATATTTTGACACTTAATTAATTATATTAGGTGGTTAATAAGGTTATTATGTTTTCGACAGTGATGCTAAGAATGAACCAGCCGAACCTTCTGTTTTAAATTTTATAAAGGACTGATCACTCGATATTTAATTGGGCGGGGTGCCACAATATATATATATATATATATATATATATATATATATATATATATATATATATATATATATATTAAAATTGACCATATGATTTCCATATAGTTAAATTTTTTTCCACAATTAACTTAGATTTACTAATTGATTGGTTTAATTTGTAGATCTACATGCCTCTTATCATCTCACCTAGTAGTATGTTTAAATAGGGTGGCTAAAATTGAAGGGAAATTTAAAATTGGCTAAAATTGAGCTAATTAATTAATAAATATATTCACCCCCTCTAGATTTATGCGAGTTAACAAACTTTCACCAAAACCTTAAGTTATAACATTGGACCTTAAAGACATCCGTTTTTCCTTTAGGTTTCTCAAAAGATTTTTTATGGGGGGTGAGGATTGAAGTATCCCTAATTATTGAAATGACCATTCTTATTTTCATAAGAGATTATAAAATTTACGGTCTTCTTGAAATGTTTTCTAAGCATGGCTATTTCCCTATATATGGTATTTAGGTCAGTCTTAGTAATTTTCAAGTCCATATTATACAATTTAAAGAACAATCCTAAAGTTGAAGCACATTCCTACCGAGTCTTACTACCATTGATATTCTTTTTAAAATCAAATTATATCTCAATTGTTATAAGTTTCCTACATAATAGTTCAGTTGTAAGACATGGATCATCCGTTTCCTTAATTGCATATTTCTTATGATAAAATATTACATCAAAATATCTTAATATTTTCATTAGTACATGAATATCACTTTCATCAAGATTATTAATGATATTAGTCACTCTCAGTTAAAATTCATCAAACTTCTCATCTTCATGCATTATTAAAGTATTAAATTATTGTAAGAGAAGTTGGAATTTTCCTTATTTGACATGCTTGTCACCTTCGTGAGTAGTGACCGACATGTCCTAAAATTATTTAAAAGTGGAGAAGTCGGTGATTCTTTTGAATTATCCTTATGTCATATCCATATAGATGGAATTATTTCCCTTGTTATTAAATCGAGATAAGGCCTTTTCATCTTTAGTATACTCACTCACAAATTTGAGGGGTTTGTGTTATGCATAATGTGTTCAACTCAAATAAGCTTATAGGGTGTGAATGTTTATTAACAAATTTAGCCCGTTTGTAATGAATATTAATTTTCTTATCAATTAAAACAACCTAAGAACAACATACACCTTGGTGAGATGATAAGAAGCATATGTAGATTTATCATTTGAAATATTCAAATAGAAAATCTATGTTAATTATGAAACACATTAACTAGATGCAAATCCTATGGTCAATTTAAAACGATTAACTAGATCCAATCTATGTCTAAGTGATTTGTATGTTAGACATGTAACAATCAAAGTAAATAACACAAAATCAGGCCACATGACATATTTATAAGGACCCCCCTCCACACCTAGGGGTAAAAAAACTCGATGCATCATAATCTCTCATTCAACTTGAAAATATTTTATACAATGCAAGAAGATACATCTTTAATGTTACCTAACAAAAAGTTATCTATGAAAATTGAATTATCCCCCATTAACATGAGGAAGTCTCATTCTTGTCCTTATAATCGCACCATGATTGAACTCTCTAATACCTCAAAACACCTCTTTTATATTTGAGTTTGATCTTCAATTATGATGTGGATCAGTTAAAATTGAATCTAGGATAAGTGGATTTGATGTGAAAACACTCTAAATTCCAAACAAATAATAAAACAAGTATGGATATAGGTTTTCTTTCATTTATGAAGGAACAAGTGGTTTTGATTAAATAAATGCATTTAATATGCTCTCAATCTTGAAAATACTCTCTCAATATGAAATAAGTCAACAGGAATTTAAAGACTTTGATATAAAGTGAAAATGATCTATTTGTATAAGTTTTTTGAAAACCTGACTGGGTTGTACGCACGAGGGAAAATCGGAATCATGCGAACAATTTTTGATAGGGAATAAATCTTGCCAAAAACTTACAACTATGCGCACAGGTACAAAATCCATTCGTGCGCACGCTTGTAGGCCGAAAACTCAAGGTTTATTGGAGATTAGCATAGTGATTGATTTTATTATTGCATGAATGATTATTCATATTGGGATTGATTTAATTATTATCTTGTGGAATGAATTTTATATGTCTCATATCGGTCACATGCTAAGAATGATTACTTATTTACTGATGCCCACTGTAGTTTGGTGGAGGCGGCTGACCACCTCGCTTGTCAGATTGCGCGGGGTGTTACGGATAGCAAGGATAGATGTATCTAGTCGAGGCATGTAGTCATCCACAACTTCTGCAACATCGTCTGACCAGAAAGATTGCTATGCCTGGCGTCCCTGTGGATGAGCACCTAAAAGGATTTTAAAAAGATTTTAGATAAGAGACAGAGCCCAAAACCATTTGAAGATATTTGCAAATCTTTAAAATGAAATGATGCAAATGAAGCATAATCGTTCATATTTAAAATGACGTCACACTCACATGAGATAATCCTCGCCTCTCATTTATAATTCCCATCTAACGCATGTATTTTAACACCCTAGTTACACTACCCTGCCTAACTAGTACCATCACATATTTTAGCCCCACACGCTAAACTCCTAGACAAAATGTGTACACGTAGTTTATGTTTCTTTAATTCTCAATGAGCTATCACAGAAAATATATCATTATAATTCTCAAATATAAACTTATCATTAACCGATTCACATAACTACACACTAGTTATAACTTTAATGTTCACATACATTCATTTAATTCACACATATACATATAACCCTCTTATATACATTTATACATATCATGTCTCGTATGCACACACACAAATGATTTATATATATATATATATATCTTGCTATATACGCATAATAGGATCCCCAGAGCTGAGACCTCGCGAATGCATTCTCTAGCATGCTATCAGGCTCCAGGTACATCACGTACAACTCCTAGGCCACCAGGTCAAAATCTCACCACCGAACCCAAATCGTAAACACATAACTGGAGGCGGTCATAAACATACATCCATGGGTCGTAACCATACTACATTACTTTACTAGACTCTAAACTCACATACAATGTTCATGCAACAGTCCTATGACCTAGGGAACTGACCCAACATCTGTTGGTCACGCCAAGGTGGTCCGCCCACTACGCACAACCTCCAAATGACAACATCCATAGAGTAGGTATGTTCACATATATCCATCACACAAATATCTATCTATCTATCTATCTATCTATCTATCTATCTATCTATCTATCTATCTATCTAAATACATATATATATACAACCGGTTGAACGTACGTAAATCACTCGTAGTACTAGCCTATAATTCCCGAGTCTATCCCAGACTCCCGAATACTCAAGTATTCATTTACTTATATAAATTCATAAATATCATAATTCTGGAAAATAATCTATTCTACTCCAACTGTAACCTAACTCCTTTGAAATCCCAACCCGATTTCACAAATTACATCCCGAGTGCCATTCACCCTAAAACACCCATTTTTCTGTACCCGAATTTTATTCCCGTCTAATCCTAAGTAGGTTATAGCATCTCTTATAGATTTCCAAAAGTCCTAAATCACATATAAAACTTCAATAACCAAGACAAATTCTCAACGGCATCCGAAAATCCACAAACCAAAATGCAGAACAACCCTGTCCAGCAAACCAGTTTGTAAGGCTGCCTGAACCGGTTCGCCCCCTGCTCAACGAATCGATTTGGTTACCCTGAGCAGTGAGCCAAACTTTGACGAGTTTCTTCTTCGTTCCATCCATCATATGAACACCTAACATTATTCAAACCCATAATTAAACCGTCTTATTAATCCTAAATGTAGTACTACACAATTTTTACGTTTGTATTCACCCGAAATCATATCAATCCAAGGGATTCAACTTAGTTTATTAAGAATCATTCACTTCTTAATTCTAATTCAAGGTTACATCAACTCTAATATTAGCAATTAAAGATCACATATTTTTAACATGAGTCATCTCAGATTTTCTATGGGATTACAATCAAATTATTTATATATAATTCCATTCCCCAAAATCCCGTTTTACATGTGAATCCCACCCCAAAATTCATGTTCCTACACCAACTTTGATATAAGATATTAAAATACAAGAAACATCAAAGCAATATATACAATTGCCTTTATATTGTAAAGATTCTTATTTCTTCTCTATGGAACTTCTCTTCACAATAGTTCTAGGCCTGCAATTAGTCCAATTCTCTCCCCGAAATGATCCTCTTCACTCTCTTGAGTTTTTCCTTTTCTTTTCTTTTTTCTCTAAACCCTAAATCTTTTGGGATGGTGGAATGGATGCCCACTTCATCCACCTTCCCTAAATATAACCCTAATCCCGAAATTAGGCTAAGTGCTATGTGCAAAATGACCTGAACACCCTTATACGGGTCCCATTTAGCCTAAAAAGTCATCGGAACCCGATTACAACCATTGGGTACCTAATTATGACTATCTCGGCCCATTACGGATCAACGGTGCACTCAAAATCACCCTTTGAGTCACCTAACATAATTTTCTCATCTCATTCCAAATACGACCCCACACGCGCGTCTTGAATGAGATACCGTCAAACCCGTCGATTTTACTCACTTACGACCTAATATCATTTGTCATATTTTTATTTGCTTATCACAACAGTAAATATAATCTCATATAAACATTAATCCTTTACTCGCTAAGCAATATTTATTTAATTTTCATTTTATTTAAATTACGTGCATATGTGTAATTTAAAAATACCAAAAAATACGGGGTGTTACATACTTCCTCCCTTAAAACGAAATTTCGTTCTCGAAATTTGGACATACCTAGAATAAAGAGATTTATATATTTCTCTCTCATATCATCCTCTCTTTCCCATGTTGACTCATCCACATCATGATGTCCCCACTGAACACAAACCAAGGTCACCACCTTTGACCGCAACTTACACTCACTAGGATCCAAAATAGCAATCAGCCTCCCCTTATACGAGATGTCTACCTATTAATCAATATCCTCTAAAGGAATGTGCGAATACCCCATCTCACTCCTCTAGTACTTCTTCAATGATGACATATGAAACACTTGAATCTTCTGCAGATGCTCTGGCAGGGCATGTCTATACGCAACTGGCCCTAACCTCAATGATCGGGAAAGGCCCCACATATCTTGGTGCTAGATTAATTTTCTTACCAAACTGCATAACTCCATTATCGGAGATACCCACAATAATACCTGGTCATACACCTCCAGTTCTACGTGCCTCCCTTTCAGCATTTGCCTAACTCTATTGTATGTCCTAAGCAATTCGTATATGACCTCGAATTAGCTTGATCTTGGAAGAAGTGTCCTGAATAATCTTTGTTCTAAGAAGACTGTTATCCTCCACCTCTAATCAACAAATAAGAGAACGATAAGGTTAAATATACAATGCCTCAAAAGGTGCCATGCCTATAGTGAATTGGTAAGAGTTATTACAAGCAAACTCTACCAGTGAAAGGTACTGCTCCCAACCTATCCTAAAATCCAGTATGAACATTCTCAGCATATCGTATAACATCAGATTAATCCTCTCAGTCTACCCATTTATCTACGGGTGATAAGCTATACTCTATCATAACTCAGTCCCCATAGCCTTCTGTAAACTCAATAAAAAATAAGACACGACGATCTTGTCCTGATCAGGAGCAATATTAATCGTTACCCCATGCAACCTCACCGTCTTGACTATAAAAAGCTGGGCATACTTTCCCATCTTATAATGCGTCCGAACTAGAAAAAATTGGGACACCTTGGTCAGGTGATTCAAAATGACCCATATGTAATCGTGACCCCTCTATGATGTCGGTATCCCCATAATGAAGTTCATCAATATAATCTTCCATTTCCATACTGGAATCTCCAATGGTACAACATCTTGGTTGGTATCCAACGGTCTACCTTTACTAACTGACAAGTGGTTCACTTCGAGATAAACTCAACAATGTCTCGCTTCATCCCAACCAACCAATACTATCTCGTCATATCTTGGTACATCTTATCCCCATTGGGATGATAAAAAATCACAACTCGTGAGACTCTGTCATCACTGTATTCCCTAGGTTCCCATCTTATGGGACTATATGTCTCATATTCAAGCGTAAGCCTCCCTATGAACTGATCGAGTAAGACTTTGCCCCCTTCACCAATAACTAAATCACCCTGTCCTAATAGAACCGATCCCATGACTGTGCCTTCATAACCCTCATAATGATCTCAAGTGTAATAGTCAGCACTACTATACAAGCTCTGGCCATTGTATCATCCTACCAAAGTTCACTCCACTTCGCTTTCCAAATCGCTGCTAAATCTCCTGTAGGTCGTCGGCTCAAGGCATCTGCCACCATGTTAGCCTTCCCTGGGTGGTATTGGATGTTAAACTGATAGTATTTCATGAACTCTAGCCATCTACGCTGTTGTATGTTGAGATCCTTATGTGTGAGAAAATATTATAGCGGCTTATGATCTGTGAACATATTGAATTTATCTCCAAAGAGAAAGTTCCTCTATATTCTCAAGGTAAAAACTACTGTTGCAAGATCTAGATCGTGCGTGCGGTAATTCCTCTCGTGGGGCTTAAGCTTTAGATAAGCTTAAGCTACAGCCCAGTCCTCCTGTTGTAACACCCCCCCCCCCAAGTACCTGTAAGGGTGCATATGTAAATACAAAGTACTCCACCCTCCCTTAGGTAGTGCGAGTACTGGTGCCGAAGTCAATTAATCCTTTAGCTCATCAAAATCTAACTGACAGTAGTCATCCCACACAAATGGCACGCCCTTACGAGTAAAATTCATCAATGGACCCGTAATCTTCGAAAACCCCTTAATAAAATAACGATAGTACCCGATCAATCCCAAAAAGTTATGGATCTCTACCGATGTTATGGGATGACCCCCCTCCCTCGCCACTGCTACTAGGCTTGTAAATTGAGTCATCGAGGCCTAAAGCCCACCTATTCGGCCTGCTATTTTCGAACTGAGATCTATTTGAGTTTGAATCAAGTAGAGCCTAAGCCAAAATTTTAACCCCAAATTAATTTCGGACAGAGCTTGAGCTAAACCTCGCCAAGACCGAATTGGGCCCGAACTCGAACTTCGAATACATAAATAATTTTATATAATATAACATATTTATATTAACATTGCTTAATTAGGCTTCGTCCTTTTATTTCATTTATAAATTTTTAAAAAAATGTTTCATTTGTCATAATCCATTAGGTTACAAGTAGTTTTCGATTTTGTGATTTTATTGTTAATCTCATAATGGGTATTTGATTTATCAATTGCTCAAGTCAAAATAGGCTTTGGTAAGTGATTAAATAATGCTAAATGTATGGAATTTAATATGCATTTGTAGGTTTTCACTATTATTTTTATTGTTTTAATTTAATACATTTCATAATTGTATATTTTATTTTATGAAATATCAATTATATTTTAGTGCATACATATTCTCTATGATGGAAATATAAGAAAACACAATAACTCAAACTTTTCTAACAAAAAATTAAAATTAGGACTGTTCGAAATCGGTCTAAAAGCCTGTAATATTTATGAGCCGAGTTCGGGCTTACGTGGGAAAAATGAATTTGGTCCGAGCTAGGGCTTGTGCATGGGTAAGATAGTTTGGGTCAAGCCTGAGCAACCCTAAGCCTGGCTCACCCAACCCGATTTATAGCCCTAGCTGCTACCTTACTTTGTTCCACTAAAATGCCTCCGTTAGACATGATATGGCCCAAGAATTGCACCTTTCGCAACCAGAACCCATATTTCTCAAACTTGGCGTACAACTAATGGTCCCGTAAAGTCTGTAGAACCAAATGCAAATGCTCTGTGTGCATCTCTCAGTTCGATAAATAGACTAGGATGTTGTTTATGAAAATAATCACGAACTGTTCTAAGAAATCTCTGAACACCCTGTTCATAAGATCCATGAATACAAGTAGTATATTGGTTAGCCCAAACGGTATAACCCTGAAATCATATGATTCACACCGCATCAGGAATGTTCCTTCTCCCTAATATATAACTGGATGATAAACCAAACTCAAGTCAACCTTTGAGAAGTAGGTTGCTCCTCTCAATTGGTCGAACTAGTCATCGATGCGGGGCAATGGGTATTTATTCCAGATCGTGACCTTGTTCAACTATCTGTAGTCAACACACAACCTCAACGATCTATCCCATTTCTTTACAAACAATACTGGAGCAACCCACAACGATGTACTCCGGTGAATAAAACCCTGCCCCAAGAGTTGCTGAATCTGGTCCCTCAACTCTCGCATCTCCAATGGAGCCATGCGATATAATGCACGTGCTATCAATCTAGACCTTAGCGCCAAATCAATGACAAACTCAATCTCTCTACTCGGTGATGAACTTGATATCTCCTGGAAAGCATCTGTAAACTCCTTGACCACTGGGATCAAATCTAATGATGCAACCACCTATATCCTCCTCGATATAATATAGGTGCATACTCGAACCTCCCTTGGGAAGAGGCACCGCCACTAAGAGCATCTTCTTGCCTAGAATAGGGAACATGAACGGTTCTACTAAAATAATCAACCAGCGCCCTATTACTCGTCAACCAGTCCATTCCCGGAGTGGCATCATACCCCATCATATCTAGCACCAGTAAGTCAATTTATAAACATAATCTCTAGACATCTATTCTCGCTCCTCTATAAATAGAATGGATAAGGGCCCCACTACCCAATGGTGAGTCAACACACATAATAATACTATCGACTGTCTTTGATAAATCATTCGCTCGTACAAATCTAATAGTAATAAAAGAATGCGATGCCTCCATGTCAAATAAAACCTAACCTATATGCCCATGGATAAAAAAATGTACCCTCTACAACCGGTTCGCTTGAGGTGCCTGTGGAATCATTGCAAGCTGGACATTATAGGCACGCTCATACTGTGATTGTCCCTACTCAGGTGGGACCGCTAGAGCTGGTGGTGCTGCAGGTAATATTGGCGCTTATGGCCCCTGCTGGGCACGCTGTTGCTGACTCGCTGGCCCGTTGCAGACAAGCCTCCACATATGGCCTGACTCCTCAGAAATAAAATAATCGACTCATGAAATCCCCCTTCCTCTGGCCCTGCTGGACATGTCGGGATTGCCCTTGTCTTTGGCTCTGGTGGCCTCAGCCCTGATGACCACTCTTTTTGTTCCTTTGGCCCTGTTGGCCCTAAGGAACATGCTGTTGTTAGACCTGCCTAAACCCACTGTCGCTTGGTCTGAATCCCCCTGACCAGAACCTCTTAGCGGGATCCCCCTGCAGGGTATCCCTCTTATGTTGTCTTCCCCACTGGCACCATTACCTCCCATCTTGTCCTGCTAGCTAAACTTTCCAACTCTCTTACATCCCTTCACATGGAAGCGCTGATCCTGACAATGAAGAAGTGCGACATTAACGACCTTAGTGTAAGTCTTCAATGATGGATTATTGAACAAATGTTGTTGGATCCTCTAGTTGAGTCCATCTATAAAATTCAACATATTTTTCTCCTTTATGTTCACCTCATTAGGCACAAAGATCGTTATACGGGTGAACTCCTCCTTGTACTCGGCCACTGTCCGAATCTCCTCAGATATGGTGACTGACCCCACCATTGTAATGCTACTCCCACTAACTCGAGAGTAGCCAAGATCTGCTTCTGAGCGTTTATGCATTCAACCAAATGGAGAAGAGGCTGTATATCCTTCTTCCACAAACTGGTAGCAACTACACCTGTGCTTCCCTAAAACTATAGCGGATGCCCTTTTTGAAAGGCCTCCCTAACTCTCTCCTACACCGATGGTCATGGGTGGGCCTCGACGACCGGAGACACCGATTGCTGTGGCTGGTTCTGTAAGAACTACTATGCCATGGATGTTATGGATGCATTAAACACATGAGAAACTATAGTGGCCACATCGGTAGTCGTCACCGTCTCCTGTGGCACCTGCGGTTCCTGGGTCACCGGGTCGAAATCTCACTACCGAACCCAAACCGTAAATACATAACTGAAGGTGGTTATAGATACTCATTCGCGGGTTATAATCATACTACATTACCCTACTAGACTCTAAATTCACATATAATGGTTATGCAATAGTCCTTTGACCTAGGGAAATGACCCAACACCTAATGGTCACCCTAGGGTGGTCCTCCCACTACGTGCAACCTCCAAATGATAATATACATAGAGTAGGTATGTTTACATATGTTAATCGCACACACACACACACACACACACACACACACACACACACACAACTGGCTCAACATGCATAAATCTCTCATAGCACTAGCCCACAATTCCCGAGTCTACCCCCGACTCCCGAATATTGTAGTATTCACTTACTTATATAAATTCATAAATATTATAATTCTGGCCACTAAGCTATTCTACTACAGCCCATAACCTCGCTCTTTTCAAAATCCCACCTGATTTCACAAATTACATTCCGAGTATCATTCACCCTAAAATACCCATTTTTCCATACCCGAATTTTATTCCCGTCTGACCCTAGGTAGGATATAGTCTCTCCTATGGATTTTTAGACGTCCAAAATCACCTATATACCAATCCGAACCCTCAAAGGCATCCGAAAAGCAACAAAGAAAAAAATTAGGATGGCCCTGCCGAGCGAACCGGTTTGCAAGGCTGCCCGAACCGGTTCTCCCCATCTCAGCGAACCGGTTCGGTTCCCCTAAGAACTAAGCCAAACTTTGATGGGTTTCTTCTTCCTCCCATTCATCATATAAATGCCCAAAATTATTCAAACCCATAATTAAACCATCATATTAATCCTAAACGTACTAGTACACAATTTTTACATCTAAATTCACCCGAAATCATATCAATTCAAGGGATTCAACATAGTTTATCAAGAATCATTTACTTCTTGATTATAATTCAAGGTTACGTCAATTATCCTATTAACCATTAAATATCACATCCTTTTAACACGAATCATTTCAAACTTTCTATGGGATTACAATCGAATTATTTCTCTATAATTTCATTCCCCCAAATCCCCTTTTACAGTGAATCCCACCCCAAAATTTGTGTTCCTACACCATCTTTGATATGAAATATTGTAACTACAAAAACCATCAAATCAAGATAAATAATTGCCTTCATATTGTAGAGATTTAGATTTCTTCTATATGGATCTTCTCTATAGAATAGTTATAGGCCTATAATTACTCTAATTCTCTCCCCTAAAGGACCCTCTTAAATTTCTCTTGAGTTTTGCCTTCTCTTTTCTCTTTTTTCTCAACTTTAAATCTTCTGGGGTGGTGGAATGGATTCCCAATCCATCCACCTTCCTTAGACATAAACCCAATTTGATATTAGGCTAAGAGCTATGTACAAAATGACCCAAACGCCCTTTATACGATCTCTATTTAGCCTAAAAAGTCCCCTAAACTCGATTTTAACTCTCGGGGTACCTAATTCTGCCTATCTCAACCCATTCTAGATTTTAAATGCACTCGAAATCACCATCTGAGTTACCTAACATAATTTTCTCATCTCATTCCCAACACGACCCCACGCGTGCGTCCCAAATGAGATACTGTCAAACTCGTCGATTTTACTGACTTACGACATAATATTATTTGGCATATTTTTATTTACTTATCACACCGGTAAATATGATCTCATATAAATATTAATCATTTTACACACTAATTAATATTTGTTTAATTCTCATTATTTCTCATTTTATTTAAATTACGTGCACATGTGTAATTTAAAAATGCTAAAAAATACAAGGTGTTACACATTATATACGCGTATTGGTATAATTGGGAATCAGTTATAGTTGTGAGGTTAATTTCGAATTACATTATTTTATGTAAGACATGATTAATGGAGGTGTAACTAACTAGCAAAATGTTAAAGTACATTGGGATTGGGTTAATCATAATGAGTAGCATGCGATTAACAATGTATGGATCTAGTTTATCTTTGTAGATGGATTTTAATAGAGTAGTGACACTTTTTGTATGGATTTATATGTAGGGCCAAAGTGGGGATATTTCTCGACCATTGGACGATTATATTTTAGATCTATGTGTTGGGATGATAGACAATATGAGTTAGTGAGTACTATCGTAAGGCCTATTTGGTTTGATGATAGACATTGTGAGTTGGGATAATACTCTAGGGTATGGTCAGTTGAGTATATATGATTTGCTCGGCCAGTGTGTTATTTATATATTTTTGGAAATATACATATGGTGTTTTTTTTTGGTATTTGCCTCGAGAGTCTCGTATCATTATCTCAGACGAACGATTCGGCTAGACATAAGTGTATCGGGGGGTTTCTTATTTGGATTTTGCCTATAAGACATCCCATGCATAAAGTTTACTTCGGTAGGTAGTTAGGATATATTGGGCGTAAGGTCCTTACGACTTAACCATTTTAGATGATTGACTAATGTGGATATTGTTTGTGAGTCTTAGGCTAATGGATCTTAGTGACCATATAAGCTAACCAAAAGTGTATCGGGGGATTCCTTGTTCGAATTTCACTTGAGGTGTTCCATGCATAAAACTAAATGAGGTTGGGAGATAGTGATGCACTAGACTATTAGTATATTTTGTTTTACTTAAGGATTATTTTTAGCCTTAGTGTATGGAATTGTACTTGGACGCATTTGTATTACATTGAGGAGGACACGTATGGGGGAGTCGTGGTGTCATTGGACTGTATTCCAATTGTCAGCGGGTTTTTTGATTTGTTTAAGTAGATTTTGGGGTTGCCACTGAGTAGAGAGATCGAGTTGTGATTGACTTAGCTTCGGGAATAATACTGATAGTGTGATGCCCCAATTTTCGGGGGTCAATGAGTAAAAACTTATATACTTTGATTTATTTTTAAAAAGATACTCATTTTGATATAAAATCTTGCTTTTAAATTTTTGGTGTAAATTCCCGTTAATTTTAATTAATAAAATGATATCGAGCTTATGAAATTATAAAAAACACTTGAAATAAAAGAGTTTTGCCAACTTCATAAACACATAACAATTTAAGATAGTCCACATCATCCCGTCTTATTACAAATCGAATTTATAACACTTCCAAATAATGCAAAAGAAAAGTTCCATTTAAATTACATATTTTAAAAAGAACTACTAATGTGTAAATCCTTCCTTGCCTCTCATGATATCCTTGCATTTATCTTTTCCTGAAGTACCTGGGGAGGGTTTGGAAAAAGGTGGGGGATGAGCATGTGCCCAGTATGAGAAATACTAGCATAGTAATATGTATAAAGAATATCTATACATATAAAGTATATTTTAGCAATTATGAAACCATCCTTCATTTGATTAAGTGTTCTTATGCAAAATGCAATGTGACTTGCAATTGAAATTTTGACCATATAACCCGAGAGATGAGCCCACTCACACTTAACATTTCATTTAATACCACCCGTATCCTATTAATTTAACCATTAACATACTTTGACATTTTCTAAGTTGTTTTACAAACTTTATTTTACATTAACGAGCGTCGTGCTTAATATCATCTTTTTACTTGATTAATCGGGGTACCAATCCATGAGTGTTATACGGCATTTCATCGAGTCCTATCATGTCAGAATAGGCTACTGATCAGTTGTTTGGGGTCTAAGCACTAAGCCTCACCCTAGGACTCTGGGCCCTTCTTAAATTTTTCGGTTACCTCTGAGTGCCTTTTCCTTGTTACATCTTTCTAACCCTTTTTCCTTTATTTCTTATTCACTTTTAAACCTCTTCCATTTATTTCCTTTTTTACTAGCCGACGAGGCCAAATATCCGGAACAAGACAAGTCCCAACATACTTTATTTTAATGTTTCACATTTTATAAAAATATTTTTTCATTCTTGACATTAGACTCAGTATTTTACCTTTTGAAAACAACTTTAATTACCATTTCTTGTGAAAATTAAAATAACCACTTAAACACTTTAATATCCTTTTCACTATTACGTATACTTCTAAAACTTGCACTTTATTCATTTGCCAAAAATTCTTCTTTTCATCTTTATGTTACAAAATATGAGTTTTCACCACATAAAATACAAATCTTTTTACTAGAGTCTTTTAGTTTGGAAAATTTACTCACAAGTTCAAATTTTATATAAAATGACACTTATGCACTAAAATATTACTTTTATCATTTCAAGACTTATATTTTCAACTTGTTAACTCCTAACATTTTATGTGTTCAGCTTATTCCATTTAAACTAATTTCTAAAACAATACTCATATTTATAAAAGTTACTACTCAGTCCAAATTTTTCTTATAATCTTACTTTTGTTCCATAAACTATACTTTTAACATTTCAAGAATTGCCTTACAAACTTATAACTTTTCATTGTTACCCCTATTTCTTATTTCACTTTGGGCCTTAAATTTTTAATATTACATATTTGATTACCCAAACTTTTACTACTTTTACACTTTGCCCCTATGTTTCTCAAACTTTGTTCACATAAATGTATCATTTTATGTGATTAGTATTCGAAAATTTTCAAGTTTACCATTTTTTTTCAAAAGCTCAATTTAATGCATTTTCATCATACTTAACCCATTTATCCCAACTACACGAGTTTATGTTAATGAAAGTAAGGTTTTATGCCAATAAAACCTAACAAATCCGTCGTACTATTTCTTCATAAGTTCAGTATAACATTTTAACATGAAACCAACAAATTTAACATGATGTATAAAATAAATACGTGCTTAAACATTACGAAATTTGTCTTTCTTTCAAACTTTAACTTTTTTCTAGTTTTATAACATATTCTTCAACATATATTCATATGTAGTGATAATAAGCATAAGTAGTCATACATATATACATATATCTAAAATGCTCGATTCAAACTTGAAAATAGTGTAGAACCCCTACCTTTTGAATAAATTAATTCCTTTGATGAAAAGGTTGAAAGAAAACCCAATAAAATCATAGCTCCTTCGTAATATTTTTTCTCCAAAAAACACCTTTAAAACCCTCATTGACCCTTGATAATGTAAGGGTGGAATGGTGGTCTTACAAGCTTGAAGTTAATAGATGTTTATGGAAACTTTATCTACTAAAATGGGGGAAGAAGAAGAGCCAAATATTTTTCTTTGGGATGAATTATTCCAAGTATAAATGGGATAAATTATGAAGACAAAATCCCTCCCCTCCCTCTTATAATTGTCCCAACACCTATTCTAATGATTTCTCAACACTCAATAATGCTCCCACTTGGTCTAATGGGTTATAAAGTTAGATATAATGGTCTGAACATGTGTGTGTGTGTGTGTGTGTGTGTTGGGGGGGGGGGGGGGATCTTTAGCTCTTTAATCATTCCAAAAGTTTTTAAGGTCAAATTCAGACAATCTGATGGTTGAGAATTGTTTCTATCCAAGTGAGAATCGATTCTCACCTAACAAGTGCAAAATCTTTGGCAATTTTGTTTATACACAACTTCAAACAAAAAATATCATTAAATATGTCTAAATGATTTTTGACATTGCCAAAGAAGGAAAAGTTGTCTAGAATTTAATTTTACATCTAGTAAAAATAATTCAAAATTTTCTGATCACTTTTATTTATTGACAAAAAACCCATTATATTATTATTATTATTTTTTCTTCTTTTATCCTTATGATATTATAATTTAATTATAAGTGTGATTATATAATTTATTTCGTACAATCATTTTTATTTAAAAATCATATCTCAATTTAACACATGTAACGCTGTATATAACTTTTTTCTTTATTTTTTTTCTTAATTTTAATTAGAAGTTTATTCTAGTAAAATTAATCTCATAATTTATCTTAATGTGATTTTTTCAATAATTTATAAAAATCCAAGCATTACAACCTTTTTACCATAGGAATTTTCCTCCACGAAATCAAAACATTACGTAAGAAGATTTTGTCTTTGTCATTTCATTTTGTAGTTCATACTTAAGCTCACGGATCAAATGCCTATCCATACATTACCTTTGATTCTTCAAGCCTCATTGACATATTATCCTCGCATACGATTTCGATGCCTCAAATGATTTATGACTTTGTTTAGGCTTAATAGTTTATTCAATCAGTGTATAATGATTTTAAAACCCATCAGTTCACTTTCTAAACTCAACTCACAATTAACCTTTTACCTTATAATCAAGTTACAGTATATGTGATAGTGCATGATATAACCATTTATCGTTTAATCATCAAGAAAACTTTTCAAATCATAAACTAGATTCCATGACTTCCTTCATAAATCCAAGCTTACCGGTCAACAAACTGCACCCTATAGACACTAGGCTTATCCTTTTTACCAAACTTGTTATTGAAGGTCTAGACTTGACTTTACCGAGCACACAATCATCAGAATCCTTGATTATTCCTTTAAACCTTACTTGGTATTTTTTGACACTAAGTTATGCTATTTAGTTTATTTCAGTCAACCTTAAACATCCATATGATTCCCTAGATGTACAAATGTGCCTCTAGTTTCTAAAAAATATGAAACTTCTTCCTTTTTAGATATTATAATCAAATGTTCGATTCATAAGTATTTTCGTGAACTCTTGCCTATTTATAATGCTTCTCTTTCAGGTCATGAAGACTAACCCTTTTCTATCACATGCTCAGAAATGCAATTAATCTATATGACCTTAAGATACTTTCTTGGCTCAACATTTATCATATTATTTGCGTTAGATATTAAACTATGTCTAATCTGACTTCCTATTAGAAATCATAAATCTACACATTGATCCATAACATTTTAGTTGTTTCCAATTTTTCAAAATCCATTATTTGTTTTGTTTACACTAATAAATCGTATATATTCTTGATAGGTTCTTATCACTAAAGTGCTATATAGTTAAATATACTAAAATCCCAACTTTTCCCGAATTTAAACTTAGGAGACTAATTGCCTACACCATGATGACATCAATCATGCAACTACTACGTGTAATAACACCCATGACAATTGGTCGTGCCATGAAATCAATTAATCATCACACCTATTAATTTCCTCCTAAACTCTAACTATGAACTATATATTATAGTTTAGAACTCATGATTATTCGTTTTCCTCACTAAGACAAAAATTTAGAATTTTTGTGTGAATACTAATTCGTCATCAATCAAATCTAAACCTTAAGAGAAACCTAAAAAAATTATGTGTAATGAAAACTTAATATCTTTTGCGAACTTTAAGTAGTTTAATACTTCTATATCTCATCACCTTAATCCTTGAAGAAGACTTCAATGTCTAATTTCCATTCCCTTATTAACATTGTGCCAATATTGTCTTTACCACTATAGACAATAAAATTACAATAGTTGTTTACAAGTGCAAAAATCTTGTGTATTATTTAAACATGTGACCTGAAGACTACGCACCCTAGTATTAATCCATTGAGTGACCAAAGACGTATATCATTACATAATTTTGATGTTGAAATCCCTTATCTATGACCGAGGTATTTTCCCAATCGGACCGAGATCCTGAACCCAAACCATCATTCTAATTTGAATGGTGACATGACAAGCCTTAAAAGAAAGGGGATGTTATCGCTAAGCACTATGATTCATCCCCACTTAGAGGTCAAACCTACTAATTTATCTTTAATGATCATGGTATGCATCAAATCAGACAAACATTAATAATTTTCCATTAATTTCCATGAATATTACATGCTTTAACTAATTAATCTCAAGAGTTCACACTTGAACTTACAATCATTATCTTAAGATATCACTAATACTTACCCATTGAGCACCATCGTTGACCTTTATTGTATTGGGATACACTTAAACTACTTAGGATACTATTTCTATAAGGTTACAGTCGTCGTTCCTTTCTCAAGGATACTTATTAACTTTCACTAACCAACTTTTAGTACATTGGGGATTCAATATACCTAAATATCACCATATTATGTTTTTCTCCAAATATCTATACTAACATTAATAAATAGATTAATCAACCCAAACTATCTCAAAGTAAAAACAATGGGATGAGTTTATGCCCAGGACTCTACTTACTTAACATGTATGTTGAGTCGATACTTAGGTCTTACCCGTGTTGTTATACTACCACAATCACAATTAGCCTATGAGTAGTTGATTTTAATGTAAGAGATCTTATTAAATTCTTCCCCACTAAACTAAGGCACTACTAAAATTATCTAACCATTGTACGGTGTTCACAACTCTACTCTTTAATGACTATAATTTCTCGAAAGCATTGCCTTAAGTCTTGACATAATTTTCTCTTACTACAAATCATTAGATTCATTCCAGATATTCAGAAAAATTTCTCCACAGGGTAATGCGTACCTTGCCTATGTATACTAAACTCTCTACAATGGGGTATACTTGAAATTAAATTAGTCTCCTCATTACACTTTCATCAAGAACTAACTTCTTATTTTGAAAAGGACAAAAACCTTGAATGTCCACTTTTAAAGTCCAATTTAAATGTCTTTGTCATTAAACGCCATTGAATGACTTACCATATGTCTCTTATGAAGCTCAATTATTTTACCTAAGAATAAGATCAATATTTTTCGATACTTATTATGATTAAAATGAGCACCTTCACGTCTCGACAGGCCTCGTGGGTCATAATGACTAGCATCACCTTACATTCCTGTTCTTATGTTGTATACCTAACCTCATTCCAAGTATTGAAAAATCGTACAGTAACGTACACTTGCCAAACTATTAAACTTATGTTTAGACAAATACACTTGGCGTGTTGGATCCCCATGTTAACATTCTTGTCTCTAAAGGTCCACCTGAATCATTTTATTGTGTCATATTTCCTTCACACTACCAACTTTCAATACCATTATTTATCTCATACACAGCTTGTGGCCATCTCGAGATCTTTCCCCTCCCCGAGCACTTTTTAAGGATAAGGAGGGATGAAAAAGGTCCCGTGAACGTCGCTACGTAGGGGTTGCTTTAGCCATCATCGATTTTGGGGTGATGTAAATAGGTAGAGTCGCCAACCTATTTTGCACAAAACAGGCAAAAGAACACGTCTCCGCCTCAAGAGAGCGGCATTAAAGACAAACTGATGCTTACGAAACCAATATTTCAGAGGTTCGGGGCTAAGTTATGGAATGGGAGGTGTTAGGAACCCATCTCTCCCTTTCGGCCTCTCATGGGATTATGTTACTATTTTTCTTAATTTCTCCGTGAAATGTGTGTGCGTGTATATATAAGTGGAGATCGGAATCACTCGACTCGCGTCATGGGAAAAGACAGAGTGAGGTCATTCATAGGAATGTTCCCAAAATAATAATTAGAAAAATATGATATGTGCACTTATCGAGATATTGATCGTTATGATGAAATGATAATATACGTTAGATGAGATGCAAGTATGATATATATGAATAATATATGGATAAAATAACAAAAATATGAATATATGAAAATAGGACTTGAGTCTCGGGTTTTAGTCCGAGATGCCTACGTAACCTATAAAGGTATCGAAGTCCATGTAGTTCACATGAGGCATAAGGGTGGGTTTATCCCATAGATTCAAACAGGAGTTTATTATATGTGTCTGTGTAGAAAAGATATTTTTAGTTTTGAGAAAATATGATGAAGAATCCCGTTGGAATTTATAAGCGTAACCCACTTTTTCTTTGTTTTGTTTTTTTTCTTTAAAATAAATTATGTGCAATATAACTAATAAAGGATGAGGTATTAATGTGTATGATCTAAAGTAAAAGCTAAATTGAGAATTTATATAACTAAAGAAAAAATAAAGAAATTTAAAGAGAGAAGGATGTTTGGACCTTCTTTGGAGACTTGAAGCTTGACCTTGATCCTTGATGAGATTCCTTTAAAGTTAGGATGAATGTAGGATGAGAGAGAAGGAGATTTTTTCTAGATTGTGTATGAGAATGATGGGAATGAAAGGTGGAGAAGAATTTCACAGAAGGAAACTTCGCTGATTATAAAAGAATATTATGGAGATCACTAATATTGATGGATTTGAGGTGTCTTTCGAAGTGAGATCATGCTCTACTTATATAGGGTAGGGGGAATACTGATCGACATAGTCCTTGCCCTACCTATCGGTAGGTAACCCTAGACACACTGCCGATAGGCGAGGAAATGGACCGACCAATTTGGTAGTCTCGTGTAGATTTTTCGGAAAAACTGTCATAGAACGCAATTCATAAATCCAAATCGAGCTTGAGACACACTATTAGAAAGGTAATTCAGATACCTTTAAGAATCCTTAGGCTTTTCTCAGGTCCGGGAGTTAACTTTGGGTCAAACGGGGCTCATAAGCGCCCATCGATCCTTTAGAGGGAAGTTCATCGGACGACGATGGATCATTCATCCAAACTATAAGTCCAAATCATGAACGGGGTAGATTATTCAAAATGTTATGCCATGCACTTGGATGTTCCAAAGAGCTTCGCCCGATTTCGAGAGTTAACTTTGGTCAAATGGAGCCCGAAAGCGCCCGGTGATCTTTCAGAGTAAAATGGATCATTCGTCCGTACCTTAATTATGATTCACACATGAGGTGGACCATTATAAAGGGTATTAAGTTACCTTTGAAGATTCATTCAGTATCGTTCGAGTTGAAGAGTTGACTTTTGTGAAATGGAGTCGGGGAGCGCCAGGTGGCCTCTAGATAAGTTTTTAGCTGAAAATGGATCGTTTGTCCAAATGGTTATGTTATTTTGTGCACAGGGGGGATCGTAGGAAAGGGGTTTCATTGCCCTTCAAATATTCATTGAGTTTTGACTCTGACGATGAAGTTAATTGGGGTCAAATCGGGACCGAGAGCACCCGGTGGCCTTCAGATCGATTTTTAATAGCAAAATAGTGTGTTTATCCAAACCGTTATGCCGATTCGCATATGGAGTTGACTGTTGGAAAGGGGATTCATAGACCTTCTAGGATTCATTGAGATTTCTCTGACGATGGAGATGAACGGAGTCAAATGGGTTTGGGAGCATCTGGTGGCCTCTAGATCAATACTCGGAGTATTACCTAGGGTTTATAGTAAATGCGGAGGTGATAAGGACCTAAGGAAAGACACTGGGGGGGGGGGGGGGCTATAATGAATTGTCTACAGAGCCCCTCGACGGATGATCTTGGAGAAAGTGAAAGCCGTCGAATAGACACTACATGATGTTTGGGGAAAGAGTTCAATTCTACGAACCCAAAGGGATGAGGATAACCATTTCAGATGGTCGAGGTCAATTATGAGGACCTAAGGTAATGATGGGGATGGATGATTCTATAGGCCTAGATTCATTATGAGGACCTAAGGTGGGTGTGACCAATTCTGAGGGTCGAGGTCAATTATGAGGATTTTAAGTAGGGAGTGACCAATTCTGAGGGTCGATGTCAATTCTGAGGACCTTAAGTGGGAGTGACCAATTCTGAGGGTTGAGGTCAAATATGAGGATCTTAAGAGGGAGCGACCAATTATGTGGGCCGAGGTCAATTCTGAGAACCTTAAGTTGGAGCGACCAATTCAGAGGGTCGAGGTCAATTATGAGGACCTTAAGTTGGAGCGACCAATTTTGGGGGTCGAGGTCAATTATGAGGACCTTAAGTTGGAGCGAACAATTCTTAATATCGAGGTTAATTCTGAGGACCTTAAGTAGGAGCAACCAATTATGAGTATTGAGGTCAATTCGGAGGACCTTAAGTTGGAACGGCTAATTCTGAGGGTCGAGGTTAATTTTGAGGACCTTAAGTGGGAGAGACCAATTCTGAGGGTCGAGGTCAATTCTGAGAACCTTAAGTTAGAGCGACCCATTTTTAGGGTCAAGGTCAATTCTGAGGACCTTAAGTAGGAGCGACCAATTCTGAGGGCCGAGTTCAATTCTAAGGACCTAAAGTGGGAGCGATCAATTCTGAGGGTCGAGGTCAATTATAACGATGCCAATTCTGAGTGCCTCAAGTTGGAGCGACCAATTCTGAGGGTCGAGGTTAATTCTGAGTACATTTATTTGGAGCGACCAATTCTAACGGTTAAGATCAATTCTGAGAACCTTAAGTAGGAGTGACCAATTCTGAGGACCTTAAGTTGGAGCGACCAATTCTAAGGGTCGAGGTTAATTTTGAGGACCTTAAATAGGAGCGACCAATTCTGAGGGCCGAGGTCAATTCTGAGGACCTAAAGTGGGAGTGACCAATTCTGAGGGTCGAGGTCAATTATGAGGACGTTCAGTAGAAGCGACCAATTCTGAGGGTCGAGGTCAATTAAGAGGATCTTAGGTGGGAGAGTGAAGAATAACTTTCTCGAGGAATTTAAATTTTCCTTTTTTGAGACTCTACAAGGGAAGAGACATCTGTCTGGGGATTTTGTGGATGGATTTATGTAGTCCTGATGCGGAAGCATTTTGATTTCTGCTCAAGATTCTGGGATTCCTTTGGGGAATGTGTTGCTAGGAGAGATGTTCAGTCAACACTTCTAGTTCTGCTTTTGGGGGGGATTGGAATTTTTCTGAGAAAGAGTTTAATTCGGGAATTCTTACTGGGGAAATGGGTAAGATATTATGTAATCTTATTAGGGCAGCATTTGATTTCAGTTGAGGGGTTGTAGTGGGATTTTAGGAACGCGAGTGTGCTAATTTTAAGAGTTTAACATGGGGATAAAACGTGGTATTAATCCAATTGGAGATTTGGGAACTTGAAAAACGGTTTTCTTGGTGAAGAAATGTTTGGCTATTTATTTGGCAAATTTGGAAATTATTTGGGAGATTTTTGGAATTTTCTAGCATTTTATGGTTTTTTTTGTACGAAAATTTTAGGGGTTGCTGACCGTCATGTTGCAGGGGTTGCCAACCGATAATGACACGATCTTTTGGACTGCCTAAGGAAGGGGAAGAGAGAGTGCCGATCACTATGAGGTTCAACAGTTACTGGGGATTGATCGTGAGGGTTTTCAAATATAGGTGGATCGTATGTTGAGGGTGACGCCAGAGGGAGGGCATGAGGCTTTGGGTAGGATTGATGACTCTCTATTGGAGATGTAGGTGACTTTTTACCCTTGGGGGCCATCTATTTGGGATTTTCTTGCAGATTTATCGTTAACTATGGGAGCTTGGCGTTTGACTATATTGCATGCTTGATGTGTCGACATTGCACCTGAAAAGAGACTAAAAAAGGCAAAAAGATATGCATATTTTGTTTGATTATCTGCATTTAGTGGTTTACTCTACATGCACTTTGCTATTGAATTTTTATTTTGAGAAAATTAGGAGAATGTATGTTTTTTTAGAAAATTTTGAATATGTTTGAGTAAAAGATGGCCTTAGAGGCTTGGCTGAAAAAATTAACTTCCATTTTGAAGGGATTTATTTTGAGACAAGGTAAAAAATGAGTTTTTTGGAATTTTTTGAATAGAGGATGACCTTGGCAGCTTAGTTGGTATATCGATTAAAGGAATATAAAGTTGGGTTGTAAAGTGGGGTTTATCGCCTTCATTGGATTGTGCTGAATCTGGTGTGTTGAACAGACTGTAATGATGTTGATTTTGCTCGAGCTGCTACTTTGGGCCTTATTGCGAGGATTTTGCTAGTGATGGGGAACCTACTAGTGGACCCTTAACTTGCTTTTATTACTGCGTGGATGTTATATTATCGCAATCCTGCGATGGTGATACTGGTAGAGACCCTGAATGGTCTAGATTCTTGGCAGGAAGGTCATTCTGATTTTCTAAGAGGTAGCCCGATTATGTTATTCATGTGACTGTCTGAGAGATTCTATTTGGAGGTCCCTCCTGAATATCCTTTGGAAGCTATGTCGAACTTCTTTACCCGTTATTTCATTAGCTTTGGCCCAAATATAGAGAACTAGGTAAACTGGTTTGTTGAGAATATAGCTCGATGTCTGCGCTGGTCGGTGCCCTAACGGGGGGGGGGGGGGGGGGGGGTTCAACCCATTCTGGAACTGGGGAATATCGGTACATTCATATAGCTGTCCTTCGATAGACCTCCTTTTATTTTTACTGGTGGCTCCTGTGTCAAGTCATATGGGAGCAAATTATTCCTTTCCGTACCCTGGATGTCTTTCCTACAGAGTATTTGACTTAAGGCATACACATGAGGTTGGGCTCTCTATGAGAGAATCGTCGATCGTCAACCCGTCCTGCCTAATTTGTTGGCAGGTTTTGACATGATTCTGGAGACTATATGAAGAGGCTGTGGAAGAGGGTAGTGGCTAAGATCTTAGTAGAGGAGACCGGGCAGAGATGGGTTGCCACGTTTGACACTATAAAGGGGGCATAGTGGTTTTATCTAGGATAATCCGAGCATATTGTTTCATAGAGATCCTTCGGCATACCATCCAGGCAGGTGAAGTTTGGGGGCCTTAAGGAGCAGATGATAATGGGGCTGGGTCTTCTAGCAGCTGTGGATAGGGTCTTTTATGAAGCCGGTGATTATTTGTGAATCTTTTGTGACGGTAATGTGTTTGGTTATTTTTGGTATTTTGGAAATACTTTAGGAAAGTTTGGTAATTTTTTTAGGGGTAGTTTGGTTTGATTTATTTTTAGGATAGTCAGCTTAGTAGGGGTAGTTATTTGACTCCCTATGCTGATATTTCTTGTAATTATACCGAATTTTCCCATAATGGAATAAAAAAGGATATTAATTATATTGTTGTGTCTGTTGATGAGTTTTACATTTGAATTATCAATACCAATCGCTAAGGCATTTATAATCCTTTTGTTAATGTAAATGATAAAATGAATTGTCGTTCTCGGAGGTAAGAAATGAATAGTATTTTGTGAAAAAGAAAGGGATTGTGCCCATGTAAAACGTATGAGCTGTCTACGTACCTCTGGGGGTTTCAAAATTTTTTTGAGTTTCATTTTTGAAAGAAAAAATATTTTATTAAAGGATCAGGCCCCACATAGTTCTAAATAGAGGGAAATGAAGAATTTTTTAGAATAAGAGGGGGGATGAGAGTAGTCGTAGCACACCGAGATTTTAGACTAGGGGTAGAATTTCTTGAGACAGTCCAGGTTGATTGGGCGCTCCATCTCTTCTCCGTCAAGGTCAGTGAACATAGCGGCGCTACTGGACAGGATCTTCTTCACGATGTAGGGGCCACTCCAGTTTGGTTTGACTCTCCCCTGGGTTCGTAGACGGGTTCTATGATTTCTTTGAGGACTAAATTTCCATCCCAAACACCACGGTCCTTAACTATCCTGTTAAATGATCGCTCTATCCAGCGATGGTACCCCTGCATATGATATAGAGCCTTTAGCCTTCTTTCATCTAAGTGCGACAACTCGGTGAAATATATCTGATGCCAATCTTCCTCATTGACTTTTCTTTAAAGCATGATGCACAGTGACGATATTTCTAGTTCAATGGGTAAGAATGCTTCCATGCTGTATACTAGAGAGTAAGGGGTAGCCCCAATAGATGCCCAGATTGAAGTGCGGCAGTTTCAAAGGACGTAAGGGATTCGATCGGCCCAATCTCGACAACTCTTGGTCATCTTGATAATAATTACTTTGAGGTTTTTATTAGCGGCTTCAACTACAATGTTGGTTTGTGCCCGGCAGGGAGAAGATTTGTGTCTCTGAATCCCATACTCATCGACCAATTATGTGACTTCTGCCTCGAAATGTAACCCGTTATCTGACACTAGTCCATAAAGAACCCCGTATCAGGAGATGATGTTCTTTCTGATGAACTTGGATTCATTTTTGGCATTAGTACTGTGTATGATTCGAGTTCGACCCATTAGGTGAAGTAATCAATGACAATAAGGATAAACTTGTGCCTATTGGAGGTAACTTTCCCTATGATATCGATGCCCCATGTGGAGAACGTCCAGGGAGAGGTCACGTTATATAATTCTCGTGGGGAAAAGTTATTGAGATTAGAAAACTGTTAGAACTTAAGTTATCTCTGAACATAGGCGATGCAATCTTAAACCATGGTAGTCCAATAGTAACCTTGTCGAATAATCTTCTTGGCGAGCATATGGCCATTCACGTGGCATACACATTCCCCTTTGTGAATTTTCAGCATCATTTCTTCAATGTCAGACCCTGGGATGTAGTGTAAGTGGGTTCCATCGAAGTTTCTCTTGAACAGTGCTTTATCGATAATGTACTGGGCAACTAGTTTGCGAAGATTTGCTCGGTCTTTATTATTGGCATCTTGGGGATACCTGCCGTGCTTGAGGAGGTGCTAAATGTCGTAATACCATCACTTGACCATATCACGATCCTCTTCTGTGACGATATTAATGTGGTAGCAGTGTGTTGGTTTAACTTTCTTTTGGATTATGACGGAGGCCATCGTTATTCCCTTAGGTATGTCGACTATGGAGGCTAAGGTAGAAAGGGCATCAACCAAGATTTTTCTTAGTTGGGGAAAGTAATGGAAGGTAATATCTCGAAACTGTGATGCCAGGTCCTTTAGGTGGGCATGGAAGGGTAAGAAATTTTTGTATTTGACTTTCCATCTTATAAGGACCTGGTCGATGATGAGGGCAGAATCCCCGTAGACATTTAATCACTGGATTCCGTTCTTGAGACCGATTTTGAGGCCTATGGTGGATGCCTCATATTCGATCATGTTCTTGGTGTAGGGAAAATCTAGCTTAATGGAAATGGGAGTGTGAGAGTTATGGGGGAAATTAGGAGTATCCCAATGCCATATCCTTTTTTATTGGTAGCGCCGTCAAAGAACATTTTCAATAGGAGGTCTTCCTAAGAGGTGCAAAGGATATCTTCATCCAGGAATTCAAAGATCCAAACGTCGGCTTCTTTCATGGGGTAATAAACAAGGTAGTCAGAGATAGCTCTACCTTTTATGGCTTATTGCATGACATACACAATATTAAACTCGACTAGCAGCATTAACGATCGAGCCATTCAGCTAGACAGGGAAGGTTTCTCGAGCAGTTATTTGATAAGATCCATTCAAAGCATAAGTATGATGGGGAAAAAGAGCACGTAGTGTCATAATTTTTTAGTGACCCAGATAAGAGGGACACATTCTTTCTCCAAAGAAATATAGTGGACTTGGTACCCATCCAATTTGTGACTGGCATAGTAGATGGACCTTTTTTTGCGGGATTCTATAAGGTATTAGCCTAGTAAGGCCCCAATTGCGGTATCGGTTATGATCAAGTATAGTAGTAGAGGGAGACCAGGCTATGGTGGCATGCATACTAGAGGTCGGGTTAGTTATTACTTGATTAGGTCAAAGGCTTCCTGACAAGCTTCGTTCCAGACTTTGGTTTAATTTAACTGGCTGATGAACCAGTTGATATACTGTAATTTTCCCAAGAATCCCCACACTTCCTTCTCCATTAGAGGTGGTGGAATTCCGAGTATGGTTTTTAGCTTGGCAGGATCTGCTTTAATCCCCTTATTGCTAACCATGAATGTGAAAATTTTTTCTTTGGTGGCACCAAAGACACATTTTTATGGGTTAAGTCGCATCTGGTAGTGCCGCAATTGTTCGAAGAACTTTCGGATAGTGAGAACATGACCTTCCCGAGTCTTAGACTTGATAATCATATCATCCATGTAGACCTCGACCTCATTGTGTATCAAATCATGCAAGATGATTATGGCAGCCCTTTGGTAGGTAGCTCCTGCATTTTTGAGACCCAATGGCATAACTGTGTAACAGAAGGTTCCCCAAAGGGTGATAAATGCAGTCTTTTCTTGATTAAGGTGCCTCTTGATCAGATTGTATCTGATAAGCCATTAATAAATGATTGGAGAGCGTGGCTAGCCGTGTTTTCCATGATCATATCGATATTAGGTAGTTGGTAATCATCTTTCAGAGATGCTTTGTTCAAATTTTGGTAATTAACGCACATGCAGATCGTTATTCTTGATTTCGACACGGATACAATATTAGCTAACCATATTGGATATTTGATCACCCAGATGAAGCCTCCTTTCAATTGTTTAATCACCTCTACTTTAACCTTGAACGACCATTCGGTGTTGAGCTTTTGCAGTTTCTGTTTGAGCAGTTTACATTCCGAGAGAGTTAGAATCTAGTGTTGAGCTATTTTAGGATCTATACGGGGCATGTAGTCATAGGACCATGCGAAGACGTCAAAAAATTCCTTCAATAGTTCTTCAATTTGAGCAGGCTCATGCTCGTTAAGGGTGGACCCTATCCTAATCTTTCTCAGTTTGCTACTAGAACCGAGATTAATAACAACAGTTTCATCTTTATTAATTTGAACATGATTATGTTATTTGTTATTAACCTTATAAAGATCGGTTAAGAATTATTCATTTGTAAAATCATCCTCATCAAGAGTTTGATTAAAACCAAGACAATTAATGTAAGGTACAACAAGATACTAAAAATCTTCATTTATTTCATTCTTAGGAAAAATAGCGTTAAGAACCTCATCAAAGGATGTCTCGATTACATTGTTATTATAAAAGGGAGGAACAACAAAAGAGGAAGAAATAGGATAAACATTTGGGTTGGGTTGCATTTTAGCAGGCGAAACTGGTATAACATTCCAGTTGAGGAGGGGTGCATTAACAGTCTTGATCAGGATGGATGGATCAGACGATGTAGCCCCTGAGTGGATCATGCAGAGTGTCAGCCCTAATGACTGTAGATTGAATGAATCCTTAGAGTCACTTCATTTGAAAACCTAGGCAACAAATGTAGTTTTCTTAACAAGTGGTCGCACATGATTTTGGGAACTTTCAGCCCATGAGTAGTTGTCTCAAAAGAAGATCTCCATCCCCGACTTCATCTTCTTGTCCCCATGATCATGCCATGGTTCGGGAAAGCGACAAAAGGGAATATCTTCACCTTCTTTAACGAATCTTCCATTTAATGGATTCCCTGAAACAATCTTGGTACTTTCTAACCTTCGCTTCAATCAGGGTTGGCGGAGCATTCTTAGTTCTTATGATGATGGTTGATAACCCAGGCCATAGGGACGAAATGCCTTTTTCAATATTATGGGTTCATGTATCCCCTATTATTGTCGTCCCATCCCTATTCCGGGCATGCAGTGCATATTCTTGAACAATCGTATAATTTTGACATTATTGTGAGGGCTATGCTCTGGATATACTTTATCTTTGAAATCATCCTCTGCTAAGAGTGGAAGTGGTTCAACTCAGAAGCCAGAAAGAAGTATATCATTTGTTTCATGTTGTATCTTTAGTACCAGTTTACTGGTGCTGCCATTCTCGGTATTATCATCATCGCCTAAGATGGTATTGACCCATCCCTTGACAAAGAACTTTAGTTTCTAATAAAGAGATGAAGATACCCCCTTGATGATGTGAAGCCACGATCGACCAATTAATAGGTTGAAACAAGCAGGTATGTCAATAACTTGGAATTCATTAACGGGATTCATCCGGTCATCCCCTATTGTAAGCTTGATAGATCCCATCACCTCTCGATGATTATTGTCATAATCACGCACTACGATGGATGTTGTGACAAGATCGCTTACTTTTAAACCCAAGCGGTTGAAGGTTCTTAATGATAAAACATTGAGTGCTGATCCGTTCTTGATGAGTGAGAGCGGGACTATCTTCCCCATTACCTCAACGAAGATGTTGAGAGCATAGTTATGATTAAGACCAAACTTTGGGATTTCTTCTTCCGAGAAGTAAAGCATTATAGTAGAGGTTAAGGACCCAACTAGGTTCACGGCTTCTTTTGGAGTGGTGGAAGGAGGGACTATGGTCCCAGTGAACAATTTTATCAAAGCATTTCGGTGTAGCTGGGAAGACATGAAGAGCCCCCACAAGGTGATGTTAGCCTGATTTTTCTTTAATTGGTCAAGGATCTTTCTCTCCTTTATGGTCATTTCAAGCATGGGGAGTTCCTTGAGGACTCCATTTCCTTTTTCCTTTATCCGTTACCGTTAACTGAGGATTCATACTCTCGTAATGCCTCCCAGATATTTTCATATGGTTCACAGAGGAGGGGAAGAACAAAAACCTCATTTTTTCATCTATCTCAAGCTATTTGGACACTTTGTTGATTTCTCCTAACATATCTTCAAATGATATCATCCCATATACACTAATCACCGAACTGACATTTTTCTTGTCTTGGCTCTTCATTTAAACTATGAAACTCGTCCCCCTATTCAGTGGCAACGATGTCATTGAGAACGCATCTTTTGTGTATATATGTCATTGTAGAGTAAAATGCGATCAATCAAAAATACCTTTTGGTACCTACAAACACACTAAAAATGTATATTGGCAAGTAAGGGGTCAATCCGCGCTCCTTAGTGTGGACAAAAGCAGAGTGAAGACAAGTATGATTTTAAAAAAAAATAATTTTGAAGCGATATTATACTACTAATTATGAACTAAAATTAAAACCACACTAATAAATAAAGAAAATGATAAAATGAGCTAAGTATGAGGAGAAAATAATTATGAGATAATTCAAGGGATTACACTTCACCACTTAACCTATTTATTTTCATTAATTAGTTTATCTATTTGAAATACACCAAAACATATATAAATTAACAAATCAACTCTCGTTGCAAATGTAAAGTTACATATATTCCTTTTAGAAGATTAATATTTAAATTTCACATACTCACAAAAATTAGATTTAAACATCTTAAAACGAATCATCTGCTAGGGAAAATTTAATAAAAACATTTAAATCATAAAAAAATAAGTTTTAGAGTTGAAAAATTCAAACTACAATATCAATCAAAAAATGCCTATCTCTAGTTTAAATAATGAATAAATATTATAATTTGAATTTACGATTTTTCCTCGAAAATAATTCACCATCTCTCCAGGTGTAAATATAAATTATAAAATTTTAATATTAATATTCAAAGGGGAATAATAAATAAACAAACCAAAAAAATAAAAAATAATTAAGTTAAGGGATCCATCTCACCCCTTGAATGAGGTATTTAACCTCTCATTTTGGTATTATTATATATAAAATGTAATAATGACACAATAAGAGGCATAAAAAATAAAATGAAATGAGAAAAAAAAATAATTGAACCAAGTCTCCACGAACTGAATAATAATTTCTCAAATATGAACAATTTACAACACTCAAAGAAATGCCAAAACTCCAAAATTTGTGTCTCATAATATATTCTCCCTCACACTCAAGTCACTCTAAAAAAATGATAAAAGAGGAACGAAATTTTTTTGTACAATTTACAACTAAAAAAATGGGCTCAAAAAATGGAGCTCTAAAAAAAACTCTACTGTTCAAATTTTTCTCTCTGCGTTTCTCCCCTCTAGTCCTCCATTTTAAATGAGCACGAGTCTTCATTTTATCCAAGGCAAGAAGCTAAGGTACAGTAGATAATGGGTCTTGGTAGGAAAATGGGATTTGGAAGGATTTGGTACCGTTTGTGGCTGCGATTGGAAAAGGTGTGTCAGAGGTAGCTTCGGGAATTATTGTGGGATGTCAGAGTTGGAGTTTTTTTAAAAAAAATGGGTAATATGACGGTTAAAACACATGTGGGGTAAATGGGTTTTTATTGGGACTTTGGCAGAATCATTTAGGGGCTTTGGGAGAGATGCGCTTCAAATGGATCTTTGAACCAAGGTTGGGGCCAGAACATGTTCGGGTTTGCATTGAGTTGATTCATCCAGGAGCTCGGGTCGCGATCGAGTTTGGACAAGGAGCCTGGTGGTGGGTTCTGGGTTGTGGATTCCAAGTTTGGGTTCAAATGGAGAGTCGGACTTGGGTTTCCATTGGTTTTGCAGGTTCGGGGTTTTTAAGCCGGGTTTGCTCGATTTTGGGTTTCTGGTATTGTTGGGTGGTTGAGGTGGATGGGACAATGGTGGATGGGTGAGGGTGTGTGGTAGTGGAGTTTTAAGAGAGAGAGAGAGAGAGTTGATTGGGTTGTGGTTATCACTACACCAAAAACAGCAAGTTGACACACATTGATATTAAAATTCTGGCATAGCTTAAAACTGTGCCAAATTCTGGTACGATTTAATGACAATCTGACACACTTTAAAATCGTGCCAAAATTTGGCACCGTTTAAAAGTGTGCCAAAATTGAGCACACTTAATTAAAATATAAATATCCTAAAAAAATAATATTTCTCCAAATTGTTTAGCGCCCAATAACCCATTCTCGCTTCCCTCTCTTCTCCCCTCACTCCTGCGTATGCCCTTTTCTCTTCCCACACTCTCTCTCTCGGGACATTTTTCGTCACAGCTTCTCCACTGCGCATTATATCTCTCTACCCGACCTGAACTAGGTTCGATCTCTCTCCCCCCCTCTCTCTCTCTCTCTATATATATATATATAGATATATATATATATATCTATATATATATATATATATATATCTATATATATATATATATCTATATATATATATATATCTATATATATATATATATATCTATATATATCTGTGTGTGTGTGTGTGTGTGTGTGTTCGATCTGAATAATGGTTTTAGGTAAATTTTTGTTTACGTTTTGTATGAGTTTCATGATTTCAGGTCTAATATGTTCATGATTTAAAGGGTGTGTGAATCGAAGGGTTTCATTTTGTTTATGTGATTGCAATATGGAATATTTTAGGGGGTTGCAATAAGGGTTTCGACTTGGGTCAATTTTGGTTTAAATTAGGGTTTCTATCAGGATTATTTATGGTTCTATTTGGGTCAATTTGGGTTTCAATTAGGGTTTCTAGTCGGATTGATTTGAATTACGTTTTGGTGCCGGTGGGGTTTAAGATTCAAAAAAGTAATTCCAGGGTGCTATGCTTTTTTGCTTTACACATAAGCCCTATGAATAATTCTCTTCGTACAAATAAGTAGAACAAAATCCAAACTAATTACATATGCGTCAGAAGAATGTGCCCCTTGTTTACTACAAAATTGGGAAGTTATGTTGTAAATGGGGTTAGCTTGGATTGACATGTGGGTATGCCGATTGAATTTCGTTCAGAGATACGGTTCATATATATATATATATATATATATATATATATATATATATATATATATATATATATATATAGTGTGTGTGTGTGTGTGTGTATGTGTGTGTGTATCATATTTAGAAATGTATCACCGGTTATACATACTTTTGGAATTTCATAGTGGATTCCATTTTTTATTTAGGTAAATGTTTAAGATTCTGGTTCAATCATCATCAAATCACACGGGGTGGGTGTTTTATGAAGAAAATCTGACTATGTTGGGTAAACATGATAGTGTGTATGTGATTCAGTATCTAACCTAGTTCTACTCACGCCTGAGGTTTCTTTTGGATTCTATCAGCACAACCATCTTCTTCTTCTCAGGTAACCTTCAACAAACTCACAAATCAATTAAATCGGAATGAGAATATTTAAGTGATAATCTTAATTGAAAAATGTAAATGTCTATGTATTGCTTGGGTATTAAGGGTGTGGTTGATTTGGGTTAAATGAATTGGGGTTTGGATGATTTGATTATCTGTATGTATGTTTTGTCTACTGTTAATAATATATTGAAATTAGGTTTTGGGGTATAATAAATTGAAATAGGTTTTGTTTTAGGAATGCAGTTTGATAGTTTTTCTTAATTTCTCTATAATTCTATACGAATTTGCCTCTTATTGCAGGGGAGATGCCCAGCATGTTGCTCATGGATGCTGTGCGTAATGTCCAAATTGTATGGAGAACGTGAGAGTAATATGCTTGAGACTATTTATGAGTATAGGTATTATGTTCCAATGTGTATAGATCATACTCATTATGTAGTTTCCACGAGATATGATTGATAAAGTAGTCATTTCATTTTTATTTGAGATGATTACACGTACTTGTGAGAATTCATTTGTTTGTGTTTGTTATATGGAATTAAAAAGAGGAAAAAATATGTTCAGTTGTGTTACTTGTGTTGTGTAGTTGTAATACTGCTACATGACCTATTTTTTATTTGTGACCATGCATAAAATGACCAAGGTTGGTACGGTGGGCAAGGCCAGATATGGTCAACCAATTCTGCCATGAACTGATATTTATGTGTGGCAACAAAGGAATAGTATGCATTTCCCTTTCGTTCATAGCTCCTTTCCATAATTTAGACAACTCATGATGCAATGAATGTGTGATGAAAAAATTATTGTCTTAAATAGTTAATATAACTTGGAAACACGTGTGATAAGTATGTGTGCTTAGTAACTATTATGACCATAATTTTCTAACTCCTATACAAATCAGAATATCATCTACAAAGGAGAGGCAACTAATGATAGGACTCTTAGGGGGCATGGAAAAGTGTTTAACGTCTTCTTGATACATCAAAGTATCAATACCTCTATTAAACACTTATGTTGCAATAACAAACAAAGCTAGGGAAAAGGGATCTCATAAAAATTAAGCATACGCTTAGGAAGGATGGAGCTTAGACGATTGGTCTGCATTACTGTCCAGGATAATAGAATTTTCATACGATTTTTTGTGTTGAATTGTTTTGTGTCTTATTTACGTGTCCTGTATCCATGTCCGTGCTTCATAGAACTTAACTTTCTCTTTATTTTTATTTTTTATTTGTGTGTGCATGGATTAGGTTCAAGATTGTTATGAGCTATCAACTGAGTATGAAGGGAAGATTGACCCCAATAAATTGGAGGAGATTGGGAGAGTGATAATAAGTTTGGATCCCAGATATTCTATTGTAGTTTCTAAGTCCTTCTCCCACATTCTTAACTTGGCCAACTTGGCAGAAGAGGTTAAGATAAGGATTAAGTTGAAAAAGGGTAATTTGGCCGAAGAGGCCTCTGCGACAACGAAATAAGATATTGAAGAGCCCCTTAAGAGGCTAGTGGTGCAACTAAAGAAGTCCCCTACAATCTGCAACAACTAAAGAATACCCGTAGATCTTTGCTTCAGAAGCACATAAGGTTTATCTTTTATAATTTGCTAAAGATCCTAGTATAAAAGCCCTCTTGTTATCGTAGGCGTCCTTATTTTAAGATACTTACATACCTCCCCTTTTGGGGAGTACATAGTTAAATTTTATGAAGAAACTTGATGAATATGACTTAAGTTTAAGTAGATCATATCCACCAATTCCAATCATTTAATGGGTGAAATACAAATGATACATATCAACGACTGTGCATATTCATTGAATTTGCATTTCACCCACTAAATTATTGCATTTATTTCTCTCCATAATGACGGAGAAGATCTCTGCATGGAATTTAAACTCCACTAAATTCGCTGAAAAATGTCCATCTTTTGTATAGAAAAAAATTCAGGCCTCTCTCGCTCGCTCTCTGTCTATCTATCTGAAAGAAAGACTCCCTTTCTTTTATATATTCTCTGTTGATTTATTTGCATTTGTGTTATCTAAATGTCCCACTTTGAACTTTTCATTACTTCACAATTCCATCTAGAAAAGAGATTATGATTGTTTTCCTTTACCAACAATTCTAATGATACTTTCTTTCTGACTTTTATCTTTTTCAGGATTCAGAATTGTTTGGATCAGTTGTATGCTAAAGACATCACTCCGGATGATAAGCAGGAGCTATATGAGGCTCTACAGAGAGAGGTGGGTTAATATATTGTTGGTTGGTCTTCGTTTTTGCTTTATAGATAAAACGCATGCTCTCTTACTATTTCATATAAAATACAAGTATAGAGTTCTGTGTTTTTCACTTCCTGGAACGTCAAATTAGTCAATTCACGTATAGAGTTTTTGAAATTTAAGAAATGAATTTGCGTATTATTCAACTCATTGGATTCCATGATATCTTTAGTTATATAATATTTCTCCACGTGTTTTTTTTATCATATTGTCACTTTGTACCTTCTGTAATATCTTATCTATTTGCTTCAGATTTTACCATATGCTATTAGATGCCAAATTCTCCATATTTTTGGGCATCTTAACACATCTTGTTAATATTCAGTTTTGTTTCTCATGTGTGTTTTGATTCCAATGAGAGATGGAGTTCCAAAAAAAGCTGAAAAAGCTGCTATTAGGCAGCTGCTTCTGCTTCTTTATGTAGGATGTTTAAAATGAGTGTTGTGTTGTATCAAAGTTCAATTTTTTGTAATTTGGTAATGTTGTTAGCTGAGTGATAGAGAAGGTATTCCATGTTGACAAAAATAATCTTCAAAATGCATTTTTTTCTTGAAAAATTAAATGACTCTTTTATATAATTTTCTTTTGATGGTTGAGAAATATCAACATAAATTTTGTCTATAATTAACACGTCAATTTCTTTTGGTGTTGAGAGATATGTAATCTTTTTTCCAGACCAAATGTGTTAAATAGACATTTTTTCATAATTTGTATTCTGTCTATACAACTTTTTTTTGTGGTGATGTTATGAATTATATTTTCCAAATCTGCAGTCTTATGGAGAGGCATATGCCATCGAGCGATATCCAACGGCTGATAATTGAAACTTTATGAATCTTCGACACAACTGGGAAAATTGAAACTTTATTCAGAGGTGGCACACTGGAAAAAAAATGAGCATATAATTTTAAGAAATTTGCTTTGGATGCTAAAATTATTGATAGATTCTTCAGTTGTATTCTAGAAATTGTAATGTCCTTTTGTTAATCTCATTTCTTGTAATTTTCTTTGAAAAAATTGCTGATAGATTCTCTTCATATCATGCTTAACATATTTTAGCAACACATTTGGGTTATATCAATTTTTGTATCTTTACCAATTAAAATAGACAAGTATCTCAATCTTTATTGTTTCTCTTTTTCATCAGGTCAATATTTTGAGTAAGTTAAGGCATCCTAATCTTGTCACTCTTATAGGAGCCTGCTTAGAAGCTTGGAGTCTTATCTATGAGTATCTTCCAAATGGAAACCTAGAAGATCATCTCGACTCTAAGGACAACACTCCCCCACTATCCTGGAAAACTCGAATTCGTATTGCCACAAATATGTGTTGTGTTCTAATTTTCCTTCATTTGTGCAGCCCTCATAGCATAATACACGGGGGCCCAAAACCAGATAATGTTATCCTCAATGCCAACTCAGTGAGCATACTCAATGACTTTGGACTCAGTCGCATACTTCCTCTAGACGAGTTTTCAAGTAATAACACGGCACTGTGTTGCAGAACTGATTCGAAGGGAACTTTTATGTACATGGACTCTGAGTTCCTCGCCACGGGAGACCTTACTCCAAAGTCGGATGTATACTCATTTGGACTTCTAATATTGAGATTGTTGACTGGAAGACCAACCCTAAGGATAATAAAGGAAGTGAAAGATGCATTAGATAAGGGATATTTGAAAAGACTCCTTGATCCTGCTGCTGGAAACTGGCCATTTATCCAGGCCAAATAGTTGGCTCACCTGACCATAAATTGTTGTGATATGGATAGTAGGAACTGGCCTGACTTTGTCTCTGAGGTGTGGATGGTGCTTAAACCAATGAGGGGCGTGTGGAGCCTCGTCGTTCCAATTGGGGTCCGAGGAGCGTTGCCAGATCCCGGCCTATTTTATTTGTGCCATTTTTCAGGTTGGTCATTATTTTTTAATCCAGTCTGAAATACCCTTCATGTATATGGTTTTTGAATTATTCCACCCTAACTTTTTTGAAAATTGATTTAAACATGCCATGTCCTAGCTTCATGAGTTTTAGTATATGGAACTCAATTGCTCACTCACTCTAGGATCATATCATTCGTCCCATGGTCTATGGTTAAGAAATAATAGTTATTACTCTTTCTATTATAAATATATACTTATATGTATTATTTAGGTAGGTTCTGTATTATTCATCTGTTACCGGGAAAAACAAGCCGTTTGAGGGTGGACCATCCAATTCGCTGGCTGCCAGGATAGTGAACGAAACAGGGTATGCAATATATAAGGCAGCCTTATATATAGATATATATAACAGCCTTGTATATATATGATGTTATATAAAACACACACACACATACATACATACATATATATATATATATATATATATATATATATATATATATATATATATATATATATATATATATATATATATATATATATATATGTATGTGTGTGTGTGTGAGTGTGTGTGTGTGTTGCTATATGTGTGTGTGTGTGTATCTGCTATATATATCAAGATAGGTATCAAAATAAACAGATAGTTTCGAACATATAATGGAAAAAGAAAATATCAGCTTAACTTAATTAATAATTATTGAACATAAGTTGAAACAAACTATATAGAAAGTCATACGTAGATTAGGCTTGAAAACAAGACGTTAAAGGGTGAAAACCCAAACTAGCCCCCAAACGACCCCGTAGGAGGCACGAACACCTCGTACGCGATCAATGTAACTTGTAGGAACTGGTCGCGTAGTCCCGGATCTCCCGGTTTAAAAATATGACGATAATTTGAAAAAATCACACTTAAACTTAAAAACAAGCCGTTTAAGGGTGAAAACCCAAACCAACCCGCAAACGACCCCGTAGGAGGCACAAACACCTCGTACGGGACCAATGTAACTTGTAGGAACTGGCCGCGTAGTCCCGGGTCTCCCGATTTGAGAATATCACGATAATTTGCAAAAATCACACTTAGACTTAAAAATAAGCCGTGAAAGGGTGAAAACCCAAACCAACCCCCACATAACCCCGTAGGAGGCACGAACACCTCGCACGGGACCAATGTAACTTATAGGAACTGACCGCGTAGTCCCGGGTCTCCCGGTTTGAGAATATGATGATAATTTACAAAAATCACACTTAGAATTAAAAACAAGCCGTTAAAGGGTGAAAACCCAAATCAGCCCACAAACGATCCTGTAGGAGGCACGAACACCTCGTAAGGGACCAATGTAACTTGTAGGAACTGGTCGCGTAGTCCTGGGTCTCCCGATTTGAGAATATGACGATAATTTATAAAAATCACACTTAGACTTAAAAATAAGCCGTTAAAGGGTGAAAATCCAAACCAGCCCCCAAACAAGCCCGTAGGAGGCACGAACACCTCGCACGGAACCAATGTAACTTGTAGTAACTGGTCGCGTTGTCCCGAGTCTCTCGGTTTGAGAATATGACGATAATTTGCAAAAATCACACTTAGACGTAAAAACAAGCCGTTAAAGGGTGAAAACCCAAATTAGCCCCCAAACGACCCTATAGGAGGTACGAACACCTCATACGGAACCAATGTAACTTATAGGAACTGACCTCATAGTCCCGGGTCTCCCGGTTTGAGAATATGATGATAATTTGCAAAAATCACACTTAGACTTATAAACAAGCCGTTAAAGGGTGAAAACCCAAACTAGCCCGCAAACGACCCCGTAGGAGGCACGAACACCTCGTACGGGACCAATGTAACTTGTAGGAACTGACCGCGTAGTCCCGAGACTCCCGGTTTGAGAATATGATGATAATTTGCAAAAATCACACTTAAGACTTAAAAATAAGTCGTTAAAGGGTGAAAACCCAAACCAACCCCCAAATGACACCGTAGGAGGCACAAACACCTCGTACGGGACCAATGTAACTTGTAGGAACTGATCGCGTAGTCCCGGATCTCCCGATTTGAGAATATGATGATAATTTGCAAAAATCACACTTAGACTTAAAAACAAGCCGTTAAAGGGTGAAAACCCAAACCAGCCTGTAAACGACCTCGTAGGAGGCACGAACACCTCACACGGGACCAATGTAACTTGCAGGAACTGGTCGCGTAGTCCCGGGTCTCCCGGTTTGAGAATATGACAATAATTTACAAAAATCACACGTAGACTTAAAAACAAGCCGTTAAAGGGTGAAAACACAAACCAGCCGACAAACGACCCCGTAGGAGGCACAAACACCTCGCACGGGACCAATGTAACGTCTAGGAACTGGCCGCGTAGTCCCGGGTCTCCCGGTTTGAGAATATGATGAAAATTCAAAAAAATCACACTTAGACTTAAAAATAAGTCGTTAAAGGGTGAAAACCCAAACCAGCCCCCCTAGGAGGCACGAACACCTCGCACGGGACCAATGTAACTTGTAAGAGCTGGCCGCGTAGCCCCAAGTCTCCCGGTTTGAGAATACGACGATAATTTCCACTCCTATATGTATTTTTTTAGTCTGAATAATTTTTTTTGTAAATTAGTGGGTTACTAATATCATATCTTTTTTGTATCCTATTTTTTTTGTAGGATAACAGTTTATCGTTGGCATTTATTTATGTGGAACACACAGAGAACTCAATGATTTACAACAAGGGGTTTATTCATGATTCCATTTTTTTGTGTCATGGCCGTGCGGTCTTTTGTTGTTTTATTGTTGACTTTTATGGCCGTGCGGGCTTTTGTAAGTTAATTGTTATATTTTGTGGTCGTACGGGCTTTATGTTAGGTAGATTTTGTATTCGCAGGTTTTGAAATGTCCAGAAAATAGGGGAAATTATGTCCCATTTTTTTGGGCCAGTGAACTGTTAAAGACTTGTAATATTTTGAAGTTTCTATGTACATTTGTTTATTAACAACATGCAATATTGTTAATTTGTGAATTTTGTGCTTTCAAATAATTAATTTTTTTTCTTTTTATAAAAAATTTGGCACAGTTTAAAACCTGGCAAAAGTGTATCATATTTTGGCAGGGTTTTGAACTGTGCCAAATTTTTTAAAAATGTACTGAAGCTGGCACAGTTAAAAACTGTGCCAAAAGTGTGCCAGAAATATCAAATTCTGGCACGGTTTAAAAGTGTGCCAGAAGTGTTCCTGTTTGGCCAAATCTGGCACACTTTTGAGCCGTGCCAGAAAAAAATGCCATTTTGAAACACCTGATTCTGACAGAGTTCAAAACCATGCCAGATTTGATCTCGCACAGTTTTAAACCGTGCCAGATTCTTGTTTTGGGTGTAGTGTTATTGAGGTGAGATGAGAGAGAGTGTTGGGAGGTTGAAGATGGGTTGGGTGGATGTAGGGTGATGGGTTATGGCGAGGGTGAGTGAGAGTTGTTTCAGGTGTGGTTGAGTGTAGATAAGTGTGCGTGTATTTGTTTTAATTTGTACTAAAAAAAATTAACATTACCTAAAACTAATAAAAATAAAATCCTAATAAAAGACACAAAAAAATAAAAATTAAACTAAACTAAAAGAAAATGAAAATAAAAGTAATAAAATCTATAAAAACTAGAAACTTAAATTCCTAATCTAAAAATAAAAGAATTAAATAAAATAATCCTAATAAATCAAATCTAATAAAAATAAAATATAACAAAATATTAATAAAACTAAACTAATAATTAAAACTAAAAATCAAATAATAATAAAACTTACGCTTATTATATTTACATAAATATACCCGACGCACGATAACGAACTCTAATACATACATATATACGCACGAATAAATTCTAAAAATATACACGACTCAAAATAAAATATAAATTATAAAAATTTTAAAAAATAATAAAAGCACAAACTAAATACACACGAGGCTCGAGATTGAATTAGAGTCATTTTAGGCTTAGGTTCGGGTTTGGGTAATTGGGAGGGGACTGGGTTAGGATATTTTCACTGCATCATTCCCACATTTGATGTACTTAACCACTTATTTATAGAAATTGCTTTGAATTAAGCTGTTTGACATCGTACATGTATATTGGCCTACAAAACCAACAAATACAAACATAAGTCCGATTTTACCTAGAACTAGCAAGTAAAATGTGTCTATTTGATGTATAAATATAATTCTTTTGGGTGCTTATCAGTCATCTTTTCACGAGAAGTCAATTCATTCCATAAACATAACGATTTCTTCATATAGATCCTCCCACTCAGCAGGAAGATGCAGAAGTGAAGGGAGAAACCGACCTTGTAGATTTAAGTCTTTGAGTAGCTTGGACATACTGTAAATCTCATTGGTTTGTCAGAACATGTCTTCCACAATCCGCACTACATCGTTTAAACTAACTTCGTCAATGGGTACTACCCAATTATCTGACTCCCGAGCCCACTTTCGGGCTTCCATAAGTAATGTGCTAAACTTCTAGTAGTTAATGGTCATTTCTGAGGAAAATTTCAGCCTAAAATCTAGGAGCTGATTCAATATTGCTACCGATTCCACATCTTTCTCTCTGGAACGGGTACAAACAGTAATACACGCTCTTGTAAGAAGTAATAAGGCCTAATCGAAAAAACATGAGGGTGTAGGGGAAAATATGGGCCGACTTCAAGGGATTTGGGTGAAACTATGGGTATGATGGGTGATTTATTGGGTACAATCTGGGTAGATGGATCGAACTCTAAGTCATTTTCTAAGAAGATGGCATTTGAATGATTTGAAAGTGGATTGTGGGTGGTGTTTGGTTTAGGATTGGTTGGTGTGGCAATAAAACATCGGTTAATCAGATATTGGATTACATTTAGGAGATGGAAGCACTGATCAGTGGTATGGCTGACATTTTAATGAAAATCACAATGGGTGTTGGGTTTAAAAGAAGTGGGTTTGGTAATGGACGACGGTCTAACGGCTTGAGGAGATTTCGGCTTAGTAAAGATTGGTAGACTTTAGAGAGGGGAGCATGAAGCTCGGTGTATTCTTTTCTGACTGGGTTGGCACGACTTTCTAGCTCCCAAAAGGTAGCGGGATATGAGATGTTATTGATGGTCGAGAGTATAACAGGCTTCTCATATTTTCTTAGAGCGAACTATCTAAAAACTTTTTTGTGGCTCAGCTTCTGTCTTGGCAAGACTTTCTTCAATCTCCACTCCTGTTTCTCAGAGGGCTTGAAAATGAGGGTAATATTATCCTCGCATAGTCGCTTGGACATGGGGTAAGAAGTTTTTCTTTACAATACTAACTTGCTCCTCTTCGGAAGGCTGGTTGGTCATGGTGGCCGCTTTTTCCCACCACCTTGCTATGAAGTTACTGACAATTTCTTCGAGATTCTTCTTGAGTAGTTCTAAATCACAGCGTATAACCTCCAACTCCTAGTTATATTTGTACTATGGCATTAATTTATGGGTAACATCCTCTAAACTACGAATTCTTAATTCCTCGAGGGATAGGAACCAACAAAGAGTGCTTTCTTTCAGAGTCTGCTGGAACGTCTAGGCCATTATTTTATCGAAGGCACCAAGGAGAGTCATGGCTTGGTGATATCTTCGAAGATGAAGAATTTGGGGCCTGCTACCCCCGAACTTCTCAATGTTTGGAATCTTGAATTTCTCCAGTAGCCTTGCTTTAGGGTAGGGGGACATATGGGTGTAATCCAAGTAGTTCTCGAAGATTCGAATCTGATTAAACTTATTGGTCAATAGGTTAAGGTCCTCCATGACCATGTTTAACTCTTTTTCCTTTAGATTAATGGGTACTGGCAGGTTATCCCCTAGCTAAGCAAGATTTGGCATGGGGAGCTTAGCTGGAGGTGTCCCATTAGAAGTAGCACGTGGAGTGTGCAGATATTATTTTAGGACCCAAATAGGCTCAGATGTGGGTGGACCCAAAGCACGAGGGAAGAGGACCTAGGGCTCTTTGAGAATAGGGACCTGATTTCACTGCATCTTGTGAACCCTTTCTTGAAGGTTATCAATCTTGATGGTAAGTTAGACTAGGACCGTTATCAAATCATGTTGCACATTCAGTACTGGGTCTACGTTTTCCATGGAGAGCTGGTGAAGATGGATTTCGAACTCAGAGGAAGTAGCGAGAGGAATGGCAGAGCTTCAGGTAGTTTGATGGAAGACTGAAGACAATAAAGAGCTAGGCCAAGGGTCAAGTATGCGATCAACCTGAGAAGGAAAACGATTCGAATTTTATTTTTGAAAGATAAGAGGGATAATCTTTTTTTATTGCAGAAGGAGGAAAATATTTTTGACATTTTTGTAAAGGGAAGAGAAGAATATATTTTTTTGGTATTTTTTGGATAAAAGGAGGGAAAATGTTTTTGATATTTATGACAAAAGGAAGAAAAATGTTTTTGATATTTTATAAAAGAAGGGGAAAATGTTTTTGACACTTTTGATATCGAAGGAGGAAAAAAACGAGAAAAAATTCTCAACATGATTATTATTATGTTTATGTTTCCACTTGTATTATGCTTTGTAAGGACATTGTCCATCACAATTTAGTATGTCATATACCTTTACAAGTTGCTACAAGTCATCAAAGAATTGAGAGGATCTACAAAGACGAATTCGAATTTCAAGAAGTCTTCAACATTCAAGCCCAACAACGATGAATTTGGTAAAATGTGTTTAAGTTCCATTTACATTTTACATTAAAAGTGTTGGGATATTTTTTATAAAAGCTTAAATGATTTTTGAAATGATTTGAAATGGTTTTTAATTTTTCAAAATCATAAAAGTTTTGGATAAATATCTCCTAATCCCGTGAACAGTTTTAAGATTTGAGGATTCCAAGTTATTTAACATTTTAAAAGTTTTTTAATGGGATCAGTGACTGTCGTTCAAACGACGTCACATCTCGTTCGAACGAGATGGAGTTTCGTTCGAACGACGTCGCATGTCGTTCGAACGAGAGCTGTTTTCAGTCGACACGTCACCGCCTTGATTTTTATTATAAATAAGGGTGTCAAGCTTATGATTTTCATGTGGAGAAAAACTGGTTTTTGACAGAATACGTTTTTTTCCATTCTTTAACTATATTTGAGGGTTCAAACTTTTGTTTTACAATTCAAAATCCCAATTGCTTTTATGTGAGTTATTTTGTTGAACCCAATACATAGTTTGCTATTGTTCATACTTTATGGGGACATCTCTGCAACCGAGAGCTGCGTGCTATTGTGGAGTGAGTCTCTATTGAGTTTTTATGATTGCGTGTCATTAGGGAGTTCTACGGTGTTCCTAGGTTGAAGATTGAACTACGGTTAATGTAGGTTCACTGAGTGTGGACTTATTGATGACGACATCGACCGACTCCTGCAGGTATTAGAGTGTCAAATTGTATTTCATTGTAATCCGGTGTAAGTTGCGATTTACAATTATACTGAAATAAAAAGGTTTTGCTCTGAGGGGATTTTTCCTGAACTTTGTGTCGTATATTTTACTTATGCTGGTTTGACACTTACATGCACATAGCTATTTGAGTTTAAGGGATGAATTGATTTGATTCATAAATTGACTCTAATTAAATAAGTTTTTGGTTGGAATTTGCGCAACTATTTATATCAGTATCATACGCAGAAGGCTTTCTGAGGGTTACGTAAATGTAAAAAGGAAATGACGGACAGGACCCAAGCTTGGGAAAAATTGGGTTTGAAAAATATGTAAAACACAATTTGACTTGTTGCCAGGATCATGGACAGGGTCCCGTTTTGAAAAAAAAGACTAAATCGTGAGAAAATTTGGGCGGAATGCCAACTCGATATTTCAGCAGAGTTTAGGGTAGTAATCGACAAACTAAATATGAGTGCTCTAGGTTTGATGCCTATATGAGGGTATGCAATTGTTGGGTTAGTGGAAAGGTTCCCCCCTTTAGCATGACTTCCATGATATAAGTCTTTCTTTTGAGGACAACCGGTATGTGTGGACAAACCATTTGATATACCTGAGTGTACATGAATTACCTCACTAATAGTACGTGTGAGAGAGAATTCGATATATTCGATGTACATGAACGAGTTCCCTGCTATATACCTCCCATCATGACTTCGATTAAGTGGTATAATACGGGGGGAACCGTTCGACATACGTTGAAGGCACTTGGACAATGGAAGATGAGAGTTATATTGCTTAGGCTAACTATGACCTTCCGGATCGGTGCCCATCACAAAGTGACCCCCCAGTACGGGATAATTTTTTGTCAACAACCATGCTCTTGGTGATGTAGTGTGCGAAATGAATGAATCTTAATTAGTATATTATGGAGAGAGTATTTTATTTGGCATGATGAGCACTATACTAACAAGGAGGAATATACAACTAACACGAAAAGTAAATCTAGCATGGAGCATGAAGTTTATACTAAGCATGGGTACGTGAGAGTGATTGACGTGTGAATATCTATAAGTGAGTGTGGGGTAGTGAACGTAAGCATAGATCAACTACAAGTGGTGTGTGAAAAGTGAGCCTTAATATATATAAGTGTGATACATGGAGGTGTGTGCTAGTGACATCTAAGCATGGATATTCAAAGTGGTGTATGCAACATGTGGATATAAGTGACCCTATATACAAGTGTAGGTAGTGTGAGGTGTACACCGAGATTATTTACAAGTTTGTGAAGTGGGAGGTGATATAAACATGAGGTTGATATATACAAGAAATAATAGAGGAGAAAAGGGAACGTACATGTAGGTGCATACACCCATAAGCAGAAAATGATAACACCCATACAAATAGAGTCTCGCCCTCTTATGACAAGTCATTCCCCAGTGTAGTCGCCACTGTGGCCATCCTAGTGAAATTCCCTCTCCTCGGGCACTTTTGGGGGATAGGGAGAGAGGATAAAGGTTTCGCGCCCCTCACTACGTCGGGGGGGGGGGGGTGCTTCGGCCGTTGTCGATTTTGGGGTGATGTAAAGAGATAGAGTCGATATACTATTTTTACGCAAAATAGGCAAAAGAACTGTCGCTGACTCGAAAGAGCGACATCAAAGACAAACTGATTCTTAAGAAACTAATAGTTCAGAGGTTCGGGGTCTAAGTTACGGAATGGGAAGGTGTTAGGCACCCATCCCATCCTTTCGGTCTCTCATGGGCTTATGTTACTATTTTCCTTAATTTCTCTATGAAGTGTGTGTACGTGTATATATAAGTGGAGGGTGGAATCACTGGACTCACATCATGGGAAAAGACGGAGTGAGGTCATCCATCGAAATGTTCCTAAAATAATAATTAGAAAAATATGATGTGTGCACTTATCGAGATATTGATCATTATGATGAAACGATAATATATGTTAGATAAGACACAAGTATGAATCAAAAGTATGATATATATGAATAATATATGGATAAAATAAAAAAAAGATGAAAATATGAAAATAGGACTCGAGTCTTGAGTTTTAGCCAAAGACGCCTACGTAGCCTATAAAGTCCACGTAGTTCGCATGCGGCACAAGGGCGGGATTTATCCCATAGATTTAAACGGGAGTTTATTATATGTGTGTGCAAAAATGATATTTTTAGTTTTGAGAAAATATGTTGAGGAATCCCGTTAAAATTCATAGGCTTTTTCTTTATTTTTGTTTTTTATAGAAAATAAAATATGTGCAATATAACTAATAAAGGATGAGGTATTAATGTGTACGATCTAAAGTAAAAGCTAAATTGAGAATTTATATAACGAAAGAGAAAATAAAGAAATTTAAAGAGAGAAGGATGTTTGGATCTTCTTTGGAGACTTGAAATTTGACCTTGATGAGATTACTTGCAAGTTGGGATGAATGTAGGATGAGAGAGAAGGAGATTTTTGCTAGATTGGGTATGATAATGATGGGAACTAAAGGCGGAGAAGAATTTCACAAAAGGAAACTTCGCTGATTGCAGAAAAATGTTGCTGAGATCACTAATGTTGATGAATTTGAGGTGTCTTTAGAAGTGAGCTCATGATCTTCTTATATACGGTAGGGGAATGCTGATCGAAATAGTTCTTTCCCTTCCTAACGATAGGTAACCCTAGTCACACTGCCGATAGGCGGGGAAATGGACCTGCCAATTGGCAGTCTCATGAAGATTTTCCAAAAAAACGGTTGTAGAATGCAATCCGTAAATTCAAATTGTGCATGGAGCATACTGTTAGAAAGGTAATTAATATACCTTTGAGAATCCTTGGGCTTCTCTTGGGTTCGGGAGTTAACGTTGGGTCAAACGGGGCTCGGAAGCGCCCATCGATCCTTTAGAGGGGAGATCCTCGGACGGCGATGGATCGTTCATCCAAACTATAAGTCCAAATCATTCACGGGGTAGATTACTTGAAATTTAACATGAGGCACTTCGATCTTCCAAAGATCTTCGCTCGGTTCGGAGAGTTAACTTTGGCCAAATGGTCCCCAGAAGCGCCCAGTGATCTTTCAGAGTAAAATGGATCATTCGTTCGTACTGTAAGGTTGATTTGCACATGGGGAGGATTGTTGGAAAGGGTATTCAGTGCCCTTTGAATATTCATTTAGTCTCATTCGACCTAAATATTTGACTTTGGTCAAATAGAGCTCGAGAGCTCTCAGGTGGCCTCCAAATCAGTTTTTAGGGAAAAACCGATCGTTCGTCTGAATGGTTATGCCGTTTCACGCACGGGGTAGACCGTTGGAAAGGGCTTTCAGTTCCCTTAGAGATTCATTGAGATTTCACTCTGATGGTGAAGTTGATTAGGGTGAAATTGGGGCCGGAGAGCGCCCAGTGGCCTCCAGATCAATTTTTGGTAGTAAAATGGTCCGTTAGTCTGAACCACTATGCCATTCGTGCATGGGGCAGACGGTTGGAAAGGGGTTTTAGAGCCCTTCTGTGACACCCCGCCTAATAAAATACCAGGTGATCAATCCTATACCAAATTAAAACATGAATCTCACATGGTTCATTCTTAGCATCACTGTCGAAAACCAATTTAATTACTGATAACTTATTAGGCTGGTGTCAAAATTTTATTTAACTAATCTTTTTAACCAAACTAACCAAGTAAAATAATCACACAGTTTATATACCACAACTGAAATGAAATAAGGTAACTGAACTCTCGGTACAACATAATACAACCAAATCGAATGGTCGCAAACAAAAATCCGATAAAAGAATAAATGAATACAGTTGAGCCATCAACCCGAATGTTATTACAATACCTCCTATCTAGATCACAAGGATAGAAGTGTCTAAAATAAACCTACTTGCATCCAAATCTGCTGCAACAAATGCCTGACTTGAAAGAATTATCATCCAGGCGTCCCTGTGTCTAGACACCTAAAATATATACATATATAGCAAGAGAGGGAACATAGAGAAATGGGTCAGAGCCTAAGTTTTGAAAATATTTAGTAAGTGCATCAAAATGCTATATTTTTAAAATATGAAATCTCTCATATTTAAACTGGTATTGAACTCTCATGAGATACACCTCACCCCTCCTCTAATAGTGCACACCTATCGCATACATTTTAAACAACCCAGTTAAGCTACCCTGCCTAACTAATCTCTTTCACCCATCCTCTAAGTCCTCATAACTCTCATCTATCCTGCGTGATATAATATACGTTATACCGTAAGCTATCACCTAAACTTTAGTTAACATATTCATTGATTTTATATATATATATATATATATATATATATATATATATAGATAGAGAGAGAGAGAGAGAGAGAGAGAGAGAGAGAGGCCCTCTCCTGTAAGGACTCCTTATATTGCAGATCCCGGTACATACCATTTTTTTTAAATAGTAAAAAAATGAATTTTTTGATGAAACTTCATGGATATGATCTCCAAGGTGAGAAGATCATATCCAAGTTTTTTCATAAAAAAATTCAATAAAAAAACCGTTGAGATGACGTGATATGTAAAAAATGGTATAAATATGCATTTTCGACCGTTGAAATGTTAGCGATCATTTCACCCACTTATTGATTGAATTTTTTTATGAAACTTTATGAATATGATCTCTATAGTGAAAGGATCATATTCATAAAGTTTCATAAAAAAAATTCAATCAATAAAGTGGCTGGCACCGACCCAACATTTCAACGGTTGAAAATGCATATTTATATAATTTTTTACATATCACCTCATCTCAACGGTTTTTTTATTGAATTTTTTGACGAAAAAAATGATCTTCTCACCGCGGAGATCATATCCATAAAGTTTCATCAAAAAATTTATTTTTTTACTATTTAAAAAAATGGTATATACCGGGGTCTGCACCATAAGGAGTCCTTATAGGAGACTTCCTGTATATATATATATATACCGTTCATTTTTCAAAACTTTCACTAGTATAAAATACCAATTTCACTTGAGCTTATAAAAATCCCGTATATTTAATTCTCATTTTAATATACGATTCACATTCGTACAAGTTCGGATATAAATCTCCCAGAAAAATGAATAAACCCTTATTCATTTTTACACTTTACACAAGTTTAAGTTATATGACATCTCATCTTCATATACGATAAATATACTATATATAACAAGTATATTTATACCTAGATTACAATCATAAGTATAATAACCATCCCACCAAGCTATAACTTGAGGATGCAGTCTCAAAGTGCCATGAGCATTCGGGTACGCTCAACTTAACCCAGGTACCAAATCAGACTTACTCATGATCATGGTAGGAAATACTAAATAATGGAGGCAGTCATATTCCCTCCTGAAAGTGGAGTCATTATTGCACCCATATGCGGGACGATATGACCCGAGGATAAACTCTCCCTGCTCCGCAAGCCAGGGGATTCACCCACATCGCGCAAACTCCTTGGATAGCACTAGAGATATATGTATACATAAATATATCATTTGCATACCAATATATTTATTATCAAATCATATATATATATATATACTGTAACAACACCCATATATAATATATATCACTTTCCACTATGCCCTGGCCATAATTGCCAAACTCTTATAGCGATGGGTAAAACATACCAAATGTTCCCATTCGTAATAGTACATAAGTATTTACACACTTAAAATACCAAACCTATAAGCATTCTTTTACTTAAGATTGAACTTACACCTTACTCACTTATAAGAATTTATATATAAGCCCGAATGTACCAATTCGTAATACTTAAATAAGTATATAGCTACTTATCTTAATTCCATAGGTATCGTATCACCTATAATAATAGTCGTCAATAGACGCACCGGATAGTTGCTCAATCCTCTTTAGCCCATATCCTAAATTCCATCCTAATCACATCCTAGGATTTACTCAAATGCAATCAGCCCATATTTATTCTAACCACATAAATATATCTATACACACTTGCCTAAGACCTCTCTCGAATGTTACACATCCCAACCATTCATTAGGTCCACACCCCGGGTTGTACCCTTAACTAATCCAAGGTTCCCTCTTTCATCCCAAGGTTTATTCACCCTAAATTACATTATATAGGAGTCCTAATATCACGTCTAGAATCCCCTACAATGATCTCTAATTTCTAATTTAAATTCTCCTAAACTTAAGGAAGAAATTTTTTAAAAATTTGACAGGGACGAATCGATTCGGATGGACCGAATCGATTCGCCTCTTTTCGAATCGATTTGCCCTTACCAAATCGATTAAAAAATGTTATACTTTCTTACTGTGTAAGACCGAATCGATTCGGGTTATCCGAATTGATTTGCCTTGCGAAAATCCAAAATCTTCTACGGGTTATCATCTTCTCCAAAACCCAAAAATCATCCCATCCTCCATTTTCGTGCTTTCTAATCCCAACCAACAATACTATAATCATCCTAACACTGATTTATAACTAACAAATTAATTAATTTATGGTATAGAAAAATTTCTCTTGGATTTAAACCCTAAAACCAATCAAACTCTCTTTTATCATTTCTTCCCACATCTAACCATTTATACCCATCATTAACATGGGTTTAACACTAGAAGTCATCAAGAGTTAACAATACATCAATTTGTAAACTTAAAGTCAATTTTTCCAAATTTATTTCAAGGGTTTTAACCCAAAAATCACATAGTTTAGCAACTATCATATGAGATACACACACTCAATTGAATAAAGTAAGTAAACACTTTCCTTGTGGATAACATTCGACGACCTCGAATCGAATCCCATGGAGTTTAGCCCGGAATCCCCTTTCTATTCCTCTTTTTTCCTTCCTTTCTTCCCTTCTTTCTTTTCTCTCTTTTCTTTCCTTATCTTCCTCTCTCTCGTGCCTTATAAGAGAGAAATAAGGGTTATCCCTTATAAAATCCAATTTTAACTCGTATACTAAAATGCGAGTCCCTACTAGTCCAAAAGTTTTCGGAACCTAAATACTAATCCCAGATACTCTATTATAACTATCTCAGATATTCCAAAACCAACCGTACACTCGAAATATCCATCCGAGTAACTTAACTAAAATTCACTAGCCGGATCTGACGCTTCTCAACACGCATTTTCTTCACCACTCCTCACTTAACCCAACTGCGACATGATATAAAAATATTTCGACTCATTTGCTTAATCCCAAAAGTAAATGTAACACGCATTGGTAATTATCTAACACTCATAAATCCCAAATTACTATTCATAGAAATTCCTCTCATTACCAAATTACGCCCACTTATGTAATTTAAATATCTATAAAAGTAAGGGATATTACACCTTCGAAAGTTCATTAATCTTTCTTTGACGATGGAGTTAACCGGAGTCAAATGGGGTCCGAGAGCTCCCGATGGACTCTAGATCGGTACTCGTAGTATGACCTAGGGTTTGTAGTGAATGGGTAGGTGCTAGGGACCTAAGGAGAGACTTGGGGGGGGGGGGGGTTGAATATGGTGTCTATAGAGCCCCTCGACGGGTGAGCTTAGAATAAGTGAAAGACATCGAATAGATAAACAATTATAAATAAACAATTATATAATACCAAATTCACTTTACGAATTATCTTTCAACTTAAAACATAATCATCGAATAATTAAATCTCAGTCTAATAACCAAATTTTCACTACACCATATATCACCAATGGTTACGATTTTGACTCGTGACCATGCCTATGGGTCACAATATAGACCCGTGATAATATTAAGCGTGACAAAGTTGGGGGTCACGATCAAAACCCATGACCTATAGAGGAAAAATTGGATCATGGTCCAAACTCGTGACCAAAATACCACGGGGGAGTCACGGTCCACGCCCGTGACCCAAAGGGGAGAATGTGGGTCACGGTCCAAACCCATGACCACCGTATCACGGTTTGTCACAGTCCAAATCCTTGACCCATAATTTATTTTTCACTTAAAAAAATGAATGTGGGTCACGGGCCAAACCCGTGACCACTATATCACGATTTATGATGGTCCAAAACTGTGACCTCGAATTTATATTTCATTTAAAAATAATAATTTACCACGGTCTAAAAGTGCGGCCACATATATTTTTTTTTAAATTAAAATTAATTTGGGGTCACGATTTTGTACCGTGAGCAACAATTTATTTAAATTAAAAAACATATATTTGGTCATGATTTTAGATCGTGACCAAATAGTTTTTTTTTAAAAGTAAAATTTATTTTTCTGCATCCCCAAAAAAATTGTACATTTTTCAAACCTATTTAATTTTCCAGAAATAAATATTTCCCTAATATGTAATAAAAGTTAACTAACGCATGCTTGCGTGAATATGTAATAACACAACATAAGTTAACTAATGCATGCTTGACACAACGCATGTTTGTGTGAATGTGTAAAATACAAAAAATACAACGCATGTTTGCATGAATATGTACACTAGAAATAAAAATTAAACGAATGCTTGTATAAATATGTTCCAGATGTTCCTTCTCCATCGAGGCTTACAAACAAAACATCAAAATTTCCCAAGTGGTAAGTAACAAAGGACTTGAATCTCAAAAATAATTTTGGAACGCCTACGTAGCCAAAAATGGCATCAAAGTCCACATAGTTCATAAGATGAACAAGGTTGGAGACTAATCCAAAATTCTAATGTAGGGTGTCTCTTTTTATTTATGAAAATTTATGTCAAATGTGTTGAAAGTGTGAAAAATTGTGAGAAAACTTTAAATTGAGAATTGTGGTGTAGGCTCCCTTATTTTGGTTTTTTATTTACCAAAATATATGAGAATGCCTAATTGTGAGAACACTCTAAATTGGGTTGTTTTAAGTTTTCTCCCTTCAATGACATGTTTTCAAGCCTAAGTCTAACTATTTATAAGTTTTGGTTATATTCTTAAATCGGGAGTCAGGTGACTACGCAGTCAGTTTTTACGTATTACGTTGGTCAAGTGCGAGGTGCTCATGCCTCTCGTGGGGATGTTTGGGGGTTGTTTTACATTTTCGCCCTTCAACGACATGTTTTCAAGCCTAAGCCTAACTATCTGTAAGTGTTGGTAATATTCTCAAACCGAAAGTCTCGTGACTAAGCAATCAGTTTCTAGGTGTTACGCTAGGCCCGTACGAGGGTTCCATGCCTATTGCGGGGCCGTTTGGAGGCTATTTTGCCTTTTTTTCCCCTATAACAGCATGTTTTCAAGCCTATGTGTAACTATTTGTGTGTTTTAATCATAATCTCGAATCACGAATCCCGTGACTATGCGATTAGTTGCTATGTGTTAACTTGGTCACGTGCGAGGTGTTCATAGCTCTTACGGGGCCGTTTGGGGGATGTTTGCATGTTCGCCCTTCAACGACATGTTTTTAAGCCCAAGCTTAACTATTTGCAAGTTTTGATCATATTCTTGAATCGGGAGTCCCGTGATTATGTGTCTAGTTGCTACGTGTTATGTTGGTCCCGTGCGACGTGTTCGTGCCTCTTGCAGGATAATTTGGGAGCTGTTTTGCATTTTCTCCCTTCAAGGATACATTTTCAAGACTAAGTATAACAATTTTCAAGTTTTGGTCATATTCTCAAACCGAGAGTCCAGTAACTACGCGGTCAGTTGTTACGTGTTATGTTGGTCACGTGTGAGATGTTCGTGCCTCTTATGGATATTTTGAATTTTCACCCTTTAATGGCATGTTTTAAAGCCTAAGTCTAACTATTTTCATGTCTTTACCATATTTTTGAATTTGAGGTCGTTTGACTACGCTGTCAGTTCTACGTGTTATGTTGGTCCCGTGCGAGGTGTTCGTTCCTATAGCGAGGCCGTTTGGGGGCTCTTTTGTATTTTCGCTCTTCAACAACATGTTTTCAATCCTAAGTATAACTATTTGCAAGTTTTAGTTAAATTCTCGAACCGGGATCCCAATGACTACACAATTAGTTGCAACGTGTTAGGTTTTCTCGTGCGAGGTGTTCGTGCCTCTTGCAAGGATGTTTGGACATTATTTTGCATTTTTTCCTTCAACGACATGTTTCAGGCCTAAGTATAACTATTTGCTAGTTTTGATCATAATCTTGAATCGTTAGTCCCGTGACTATGCGATCAGTTTCTACGTCTTAGTTGGTCCCATGCAAGGTACGCATTAGGGGTACATAGTGGAATAAAAAATCTGATAAACCGAACCAAACCGATGGTATTGGTTTTGTTTCGTTTGGTTTTTTAGACTAATCGTTTGGTTCCGATTTCGAAAAAAAAATGATATTTCGGTTCGGTTCTCTATTCCCCCAAAAAAACCAATCCAATTCGAAAACCGATCCGAACTGGACCCGACACCGAAACCGAACAAAACTGGGATCGAACCGATTTATAATTACATATATATTTAACATATAATATAAATATATAATAAAATATGTAAAATACTAAAACCCTAAATATTTTGGGTCGTTTCTTTTCTCCTTCCATATATATAGTAACTTTCTCCGCTCTCTCTTAATTATGTAAAATCCCAAAGCTTTGTAGCCCCTCTCTCTTAAGTTCAATCGCTCCTCTCTCAAGTTCTCCCACGCTCATACTCAGATCGGACCACGACCATACTCAGATCGATCATACTCATTTTCGGAGCTCAGATATTTCTATGCTCTCTCTCTCCAACGACCATACTCAAAGGCTTTGAGTCATTTCCTTCTTTTTATTTCATTCCTCAAAAGCGTGTAAAATGAAATCTATTTGTTGAAATCTATGGCTTTAACAACTACACCCAAAATTCAAAATATCAGGTCCTTTTTTTCTTCTTTCCTATGTGGAGATAGATTACCCAGTCACTACATACGTCTCCTCTTTTCTGTGGACCATGTAGCTGAAAACAGGTGTGGATCAAATCTATGGTGCACCGATTAGCTTTGGCCGGAATTTTTAAATTTTATCTATATCAATGGTGTTTTTAAAAGAAATGGTTAGGTATTAAAATATGATAAATGATTAGGGACCATTTGAAAACTATATTTGAATAATATGATAGAGCATTATGAAAGAACAAATGTTATTTTTACATTAAAAAACTATTTTTGAAAGGTAGTTGAATATTTTATTTTAAAAAGTGATTAAAATCAAGAACCGACCCAAACCAATAAAAGAACCATCGGTTCGGTTCGGTTCCGGTTCCAAAATCCTGGAACCGATCTACACCAGTTCTGGTTCTGGTTTAGTAATGAAACCAAACCAACTCGAACCGTGTGCACCCCTAGTATGCATGCCTCTTGCGGAGCTGTTTAGGGGTTGTTTTACATTTTCGCCCTTAAATAACATGTTTTCAAGTCCAAGTCTAACTAATTGCAAGTTTTGATCATATTCTCGAACTGAGAGTCTCGTGACTACACGGTCAGTTTTTATGTGTTACATTGGTCCTGTGCGAAGTGTTCGTGCCTCTTACGAGCTCTCTTGGGGGCTATTTTACTTTTATGTCCTTCAATGGCATGTTTACAAGCCTAAGTCTAATTATTTACAAGTTTTGGTCATATTATTTAACCGGGAGTCTTGTGACTATGCGGTCAGTTGTTACATATTATGTTAGTCTCGTGCGAGGTGTTCGTGCCTCTTAAGGGACCATTTGGGTATTGTTTTACATCTTCACCCTTTAATAGTATGTTTTAAAGCATAAGTCTAACTATTTGCAAGTTTTGGTCATATTATCGAACCGAGAGTCCCGTGATTATGCGGCCAAAGGCTATGTGTTAATCTAATCCCGTGCCAGGCATTTGTGCCTCTTGCGGGATCATTTATGGGTTGTTTTACATTTTTGCCCTTCAATGATATGTTTTCAAGCCTAAGTATAACTATTTGCAAGTTTTGACCATATTTTTGAATTTGAGGTCGTGTGACTACGCTGTCAGTTCCTACGTGTTACGTTGGTCCCGTGCGAGGTGTTCGTTCCTATAGAGAGGCCGTTTGTGGGCTCTTTTGCATTTTCGCTATTCAACAACATGTTTTCAATCCTAAGTATAACTATTTACAAGTTTTAGTTAAATTCTCGAACCGGGATCCCAATGACTACACACTTAGTTGCTACGTGTTAAGTTTTCTCGTGCGAGGTGTTCGTGCCTCTTGTAAGGCTGTTTGGACATTGTTTTGCCTTTTTTTCCTTCAACGACATGTTTCAGGCCTAAGTATAACTATTTGCTAGTTTTGATCATAATCTCGAATCAGTAATCCCGTGACAATACGATCAGTTGCTACGTCTTAGTTGGTCCCACGCAAGGTATGCATTAGGGGTGCACAGTGGAATCAGAAATTCGATAAACCGAACCAAACCGATGGTATTGGTTTTATTTCGTTTGGTTTTTTAGACTAATTGTTTGGTTCCGGTTTCGAAAAAAATGATATTTCGGTTCGGTTCTCGATTCCCCCCCAAAAAACCAATATAATCTGAAAATCGATCCGAACTGGACCCGACACTGAAATCGAACCAAACCGGGACCGAACAGATTTATAGTTACATATATATTTAATATATAATATAAATATATAATAAAATATGTAAAATAATAAAACCCTAAATATTTTGGGCCGTTTCTTTTCTCCGTCCATATATATAGTAACTTTCTCCGCTCTCTCTTAACTATGTAAAATCCCAAAGCTTTTCAGCCCCTCTCTCTCTTAAGTTCAATCGGTCCTCTCTCAAGTTATCCCACGCCCATACTTAGATCGGACCACGACCATACTTAGATCGTCTATACTCATTTTCAGAGCTCAGATATTTCTATACTCTCTCTCTCCCACGACCATACTCAGAGGCTTTGAGTCATTTCCTTCTTTTCATTTCATTCCTCAAAAGCATGTAAAATGAAATCTATTTGTTGAAATCTATGGTCCTAACAACTACTCCCAAAATTTAAAATATCAGGTCCTTTTCTTCTTCTTTCCTATGTGGAGATAGACTACCCAGTAATTACATATGTCTCCTATTTTCTGTGAACCCTGTAGCTGCAAACAGGTGTGGATCAAATCTATGGTGCACCGATTAGCTTTGGCCGGAATTTTTAAAATTTATCTATATCAATGGTGGTTTTAAAAGAAATGGTTAGGTATTAAAATATGATAAATGATTAGGGACCATTTGAAAACTATATTTGAATAATATGATAGAGCATTATGAAAGAACAAATTTTGTTTTTACATTAAAAAACTATTTTTAAAAGGTAGTTGAATATTTTATTTTAAAAAGTGATTAAAATCAAGAACCGACCCAAACCAATCAAAGTACCATCGGTTCGGTTCGGTTTCGGTTCCAAAATCTTGGAACCGATCTACCCCAGTTCTGGTTCTGGTTTAGTAATGAAACCGAACCAACCCGAACCGTGTGCACCCCTAGTATGCATGCCTCTTGCGGAGCTGTTTAGGGGTTGTTTTACATATTCGCCCTTAAATAACATGTTTTCAAGTCCAAGTCTAATTAATTGCAACTTTTGATCATATTCTCGAACTGAGAGTCTCGTGATTACATGGTCAGTTTCTACGTGTTATATTGGTTCCGTGCGAAGTGTTCGTGCCTCTTACGGGCTCGCTTGGGAGCTATTTTACTTTTTTGCCCTTCAATGGCATGTTTTAAGCCTAAGTCTAATTATTTACAAGTTTTGGTCTTATTATTTAATCGGAATCTTGTGACTATGCGGTCAGTTGCTACATATTATGTTAGTCTCGTGCGAGGTGTTTGTGCCTCTTGCGAGACCATTTGGGTACTGTTTTGCATTTTCGCCCTTTAACAGTATGTTTCAAAGCATAAGTCTAACTATTTGCAAGTTTTGGTCATATTGTCGAACCGAGAGTCCCGTGATCATACGACCAAAGGCTATGTGTTAATCTGGTCCCGTGCCAGGCATTTGTGCCTCTTACAAGATCTTTTAGGGGTTGTTTTACATTTTTGCCCTTCAATGATATGTTTTCAAGCCCAAGTATAACTATTTGCAAGTTTTAGTTATATTCTCAAACCAAGAGTCCCATGACTATGCAGTTAGTTTTTATGTGTTACGTTGGTCCCGTACAAGGTGTTCGTGTATCTTACGGGGCCGTTTTAGGGATATTTTTAATTTTTTCCCTTCAATGGCATGTTTTCAAGACTAAGTCTAACTATTTTCAAGTTTTGGTCATATTCTCGAACCGAGAATCCTGTGACTATGCGATCAGTTTCTACTTGTTATGTTGGTCCCGTGCGATTTGTTCATGCCTCTTACTGGGCTATTTGGGATTTGTTTTGCCTTTTCGACCTCCAATGACATGCTTTTATGCTTAAGTCCAACTATTTGTAAGTTTTGGTCATATTCTCGAACCGAGAGTCCAGTGACGATGCAGTCAGTTGCTACGTATTACGTTAGTTTCGTGAAAGGTATTTGTACATCTTGCGGGGCCATTTGAAGTCTCTTTTGCATCTTCACCCTTTAACGATATGTTTTTAAGCCCAAGTCTAACTATTTGCAAGTTTGATCATATTCTTAGATTGGGAGTCTCGTGATTATGCGATCAGTTTCTATGTGTTATGTTCGTCCCGGGCGAGGCATTCGTGCCTCTTAAGGAGCCTATTGGGGGATGTTTTGCATTTTACCCTTCAACGGCATGTTTTCAAGCCTAAGTCTGACTATTTTCAAGGTTTGATCATATGCTCGAATCGGGAGTCTCGTGATTATGAGATAAGTTTCTTCGTGATACGATAGTCTCATGAAAATAGTTCGTGCCTCTTACAGGGACGTTTGGGGGATGTTTTGTGTTTTCTCATTTCAACGTCGTGTTTTCAAGCCTAAGTCTAACTATTTGCTAGTTTTGGTCATATTCTCGACTAGGAGTTCAGTGACTATATGGTCATCTACTACGTATTACGTTGGTCCTGTGCATAGTGTTTGTGCCGCGGGGCCATTTGGGGACTATTTTGCATTTTTTTCTCTTCAACAACATGCTTTTAAGTCCAAGTCTAACTATTTGCAAGTTGTGGTCATATTCTCAAATCAGGATTCTAATGACTAAGCGATCAATTGTTACGTATTACGTTGGTCCCGTGTGAGGTATTTGTACCTCTTTTTGGGCTCTTTGGGGCTATTTTGCGTTTTCTCCCTTCAACGACTTGTTTTACAGCCTAAGTAAATTATTTGTAAGTTTTGGTCATATTCTCAAACCGGGTGTATCGTGACTACGCGATCAGTTACTATGTGTTACATTTGTACCGTGTGAGGTGTCCATACCTCGTAAGAGGTCATTTGGGGGTTGTTTTGCATTTTTTCCCTTCTTCGACATGTTTTTAAGCCAAAGTCTAGCAATTTACAAGTTTTGGTCATATTCTAGAACCGGGAGTTTCATGACTACGTGATCAGTTGCTATGTGTTATGTTGGTCTCGTGTGAGGTGTTTGTTCTTCTTGCGAGGCCATTTGGGGGCTATTTTGTATTTTTACCATTTAACGATAATTTTCAAGACTAAGTCTAACTATTTGTAAGTTTTGATCATATTCTCAAATCGGGAGTCATGTGACCACGCGATCAGTTGCTACGTGTTACATTGTCTTGTGCGAGGTGTTCGTGCCTTTTGCAGGGCCTTTTGGGGGATGTTTTACATTTTCGTCCTTTAACGATATGTTTAAAGCCTAAGTCTAAATATTTGTAAGTTTTGGTCATATTCTACAAATGTTTTGATTTTACCCCCAAATGAGCACTTAATTAACCATTATATAGGAATACATATTAAAAAAATTATGAATATCAAGTAAATAAAACTGTGAGTTAAAGCGAAGAATACCTTGTTCCTGCAATAGTTTTGGCATGCTTTAATTGCGCAATATTGTCTTTCTCTAGTAGCATATTGCATTTCTCTTTGGCCTTATTTTCTCGAACGATGTACAATTTAAGGTCCTTGTTAACGTGGGTGAATTGCTCTCTAAGCTATTCAACCTATAACTTGCATCTTTTCAAATCAACTTCCACTACGAGATTTTCCAACAAAATTTCCTCATATTCCTTTTCCATGGCATCATATTTGGTTTTCATTATTGATTCTTGATTCATTAGAATTTTTTTGACATTGTCGAGCGCGGACATGCGAAAGGCTGATTGGACTGAAGAAATGAGCTCCAAGATAGTGCTCATTGAGGTGGCTATCCGATCAGCCTTTCGCATGTCCGAGTTTGATAATGTTGAAAAAATTTCGATGAATTAAAAATCAATAATGAAAACCAAATACGACGCCATTGAAAGGAAATATAGGAAATTGTGATAGAAAATCTCGATATGGAAGTTGATTTGAAAAGGTTCAAGTTAGAGGCTGAACACCTTAGAGAGACACTCGCTCGCGTTCACATGGACAACTAATTGTACCTCATACGAGAAAATATGGCTCAACATAATATAGATTTGTAAATCAAACCGAGCATCCTGTGCGAGGTTTCCATGCCCCTAAACATTCATTATTCAAACTAAACATTCATAATTCAAACTAAAAATTCATAAATCAATCTAAACATTCATAAATCAAACTAAACATTCATAAATTAAACAAATAGGATACAACCTAGATTGTCACGAGCCAATATAATAATAGAATACAAATCATATTGTCAAGGGCCAATATAATAATATGATACAAATAGGATTGCTAAAGGTACAATAATGTTTTGATACTCAATCTTCATCTAAATCAACTAACAGATCCTTCAAATTAGGGTTGTCATCAAGAGCAAGCTGGAACACTTTGGGAGCATTTAATGCATCTACTTTAGTAGTCATCCCTTCGGTGCATGCACAATAATAGATCAATTTCCATTGTTTATATACTTTGAGTAGAATACATTCTTTACATTCTTAAAGGCACAAATAAAAGGCTCGTCAACTATGTGATCTTTACTCTTCATCTTTGATAAATCGACCACGATAAGTTTGGATTCGGGATCAACTTTACAAGCATTTGCAGTCTCCTATACCTTCTCCTAGTCACAATAGATTACGATTTTTGTGAAATCTAAATAATCGAATTTCAGGATTTGTTGGACAATCCCATTATACGTTTGAACCGTATCTTTTTTATTTTTATCTCTTTTGCTAGCGACACATGTACTTAAGGCAGAAATTGAAATTTCGTTGTTTTGCGTCAAAATCTTTTCCTTAAATGGATATGCCACGAAATAAAAACCATTGGTAAGGAATTTCTTAAACTCTTTCGCTTGAATTTTGGGACCTTTGCTAGGCGTGCAAGCCTTGACGAGACATCACCTATTTTTAGAACTTCATTTATTAATAAATTTATATTATGATATGTTTTTATCACATATGATTAAATAACCGCACACTTAAGAGGTGGAAATTACCTCTTTTGATATCCATGCCCTAGAATCATTTGTCGTGTAACTAATCCCTTGATTTTGGGACATTTTATTCTCGTACTTCCTAAAGGTAAATTGTAGACTTTAGATCATAATATATAGAACACATAAAATCAAATAAGAGAAATTCAGTAAATTGTGTAGCTACGTACTATGTCCAATATTCAACTTCATCTTGCAATTCGAAGACATAACGAGCTGTTTGGTCGTATGGTAAATTAGTAACTCCTACCTCTTTAGGGTTCCCGAAAGGCAATTCATCCTCTAACTCGTCAGGTTCCTCAATCAATCGTTCTTTATGAGGATTGAACCTCCTTGGCTCTTATTCTGGCATATGTTCCCGAGCGTATAAGGATGGTTCTACAGTTACGTATTCTTTAGTAATTGACCCTCCAACTGTGTATTCTTTACATAATCTATAAAGGTTTTCATCAAATGATTAAAAGTATACATACAGTAATACCTAATAGGACCACAAAACAACGCCTTATTCTATAAATGCAAAAGTAGGTGGATGTTGATATTGAAGAACGACAAAGAAAAATATTTCTCTAATACACAAACTGCCTCGACTAAAGTGGATTTCGTGGATCTAATGGGCTTTTTGTTTACCACCTTTGCACAAAGTAGGGTACATCACAAACTAATTTGCATAATTGCGTGATGGAGATCTTTGAAGGACAAACTGATTTGCATAATTTCCTGATGAAGATCTTTGTGTTCAGAGAAGCAATTGCTAAATAGAAGAGGGACTAATTGAGTAATGACGTGCCAGTCGTGAGACTTGCACTGTATTAGGTAATTTGTTTGGTAGCTTACAATCCTACGCAAATTACCAAAATAACCAGTTGGAGTCTTCAAGTTGAACATGTCTAAGATGATCTTTTTCTCGCTAGTAGTCAAAGTGAAAGAAGAGATAGAAATTCTTCCTCTTGTAAGATCATTTTTTAACCATAATTTCTTCTTTATTTTCATATCCTATAGATCGCGACACGCCTGCTCTACATCTTTTGAATAAGATCCACCGAGACATGTTCCTATCAGATGTTTTGCAACATTTTTCTGTGTGTACATTACATCAATTAAATGCCTTACACGATGGTATTTCCAATATGGCAAGTCAAACATAAATGCAGATGTATTACTAGGAAAAAAAAATACTTTTTTGAATGATAAACAAAAATAAATTTATATCTAATAAGACACAAATTATGAATATTTGGATCAACATAAATTGAAACACACACACACCCACACACTGAAACACACAGTATCACTCACACATTGAAACACACAGTATCACTCACACATTGAAACACACACTATCACTCACACATTGAAACACACAAATATACACACATTGAAACACACACACACACACACTGAAATACACACACGCACACACTGAAACATACACACACTGAAACATAAACACACACACACACACACACACACACACTCAAAACCCTCTTTCATACACACGCAATAAACACACACACACACACACATACACTGAAACATACGTAATAAACACACTAAAACACGCAATAAACAAATACACAACAAATAAGGGGTTGGAGATGTGGCTTTATTGGAGGTTGGAGATGGACGAAAATAAAGGCTGGAGAGATAGAGAGAGACTGTCAATGATAGTTGGGGAGAGAGATGATTATTGAACAGAGGTTGAAATGAAATCAAGGGTTCTGTTTTTACTTATACCCAAAATTAGGTCATGGTCCAAAACCGTGACCCAATTTGGGTCTCATTAATGACTTAAAGATGGTCACGATTTTGGACCGTGACGCATGTACTATGACCATTTTGAAATGGATTAGGGGTCACGGTTCTAAACAGTGACCAGTGTTCAACAGCATAATGGGTCACGGTGAGTCATAGTTTTAGATCATGACCCTTTGGTCATTGCTCCAAACCATGACCCTTAGTTTTAGTCACTATAAATTGTCATGGGTGGGTCATGGTTGCTGACCGTGACCACTAGTGTGACAAACGAGTGGGAAACTTAGCGTTACAATGGGTCATGGGGAAGTCAGTAATTTGGATTGTGACCCCTTTGGTCACGGCTATTAACTGCGGCCAACCCCTAAATGAGGCCACCCTAAAACCTGGTCACTTATTTGGTTACAGTACATAATTAGGGGTCACGATTTAGACCGTGACCCGCTCACAACCCAAAATCGTGATCCATTTACTGTGATCATTTCTGATTATTGGTGTAGGTGTTACACTTATCCTTAATATAGCCAAAATGAAGAAATACCTTGGGCTTGATAGAATATAAATAACTATAATAAAAATAAAAACAAAACGTAAGCATACTCTCTGACACACATGTAAGTTTTGCTCTAATACCAAATTGTGACGCCCCAATTTTTGGGGGTCAATGCAGAAAACCTTTTATGCTTTGATTTTTTTTAAGAATATCCTCCTCTTGAAATAAAATCTTTCTTTCACATTTTTCCATAAAATCCCTTTAATTCTAATTAATGAAATGATGTCCAGATTATGAAATTTATAAGAACACTTGAAATAAAAGAGTTTTTCTAACTTTATAAAACAAATAACAATTTAAGATAGTCCACGCCATCCTGTCGAATTACAAATCGAATTTAAAACAGTTCTAAACAAAAGTTCCATTTAAATTACACATTTTAAGGAGAACAATAAAGAGATCGCTACTAGAGTGAGTAGGAGAAATAGTAGCAGAGTAATACGTAATGTTATTAGATGAATCTAGATTAGAAAACTACATCTAACATAACTAAGTCAATTTTAGTTCAATTCATTTAATTTAGATATAAGGTGCAAATGAGGAGATATCACTCACAAACAATTATAAGACAAGGTTTATGAGGAAAAACTACCACCAAGGGTAAAACACCTCGATGCACTTACAAATTATTTTTTACAAAAGACAAAAAGGTGTAACACCCCGTACTTTTGTGCATTTAATATTTAATTAATTCGGGATTTTAAATTACTGGTGTGTTGTAATTTTAATTGAATTAATTATGATAATATATATATTTAAATATTAATCGAGGAGTAAATGGTTAATGTTTAGGGAAATTTATTTACTAAGTGAATAGTAATAATTTAATTACGTCATTTCGGGTATTAATGACGTGGTATGCACTTATTCCAGCCGGGAGTCGGTATAGACTTAAGGGGGTGTGAGATAAGAATTTTTATAAATTAATTCGGATGTCAATTCTGACTGCGCGGTTGAGTCCGGATGGGTCGGGATAGTCAGAAAAGAGTACCCGAGGGTAGCAATTGGGTCTCGGGGTATTTTTGGGCATAGCCGGGCCCACACGGGGTGAGTTGGGCCACTATAATTAAGCCCATTAGCTGAAAAACGGGAATTAGAGTTTTAACCTAAGTGAGGGATTAGGGTATGGCAGCCAACACAACTTAAGAACCTAGGGTTTGAGAGGGGATTTGGGGGAAACCAAATCAAGAGCAAATTTGGGGATTTTGGAGCAAAATCAAGGGGCTACTACAACGGATCAGACCCTACGAATGATTTCAGGCAAGTGGTTAGCTGTTGTATTTTCGAAATTTATGATAATCAATTCATATCATAGTGATGTGTAAACCAAAATTCGTTTTGGGGATAAATGGGTACAAAATGGGGTTTTTGCTCATGAAACTATTGAATGAGATTCATAGTAAAATTGTTGTGTTGAACATATCTGAATGTAGATATCTGATTGGAATAAGAATTCGGAATATAAACTGGGGAATAATCTGGATTTGAAAAATTGGTTGTAGAACAAGATTGATGGATTTTAATGGGAAAACCCATCTTTAATTATAGTGAGATATCGTATGAATCAAAAAGGGTAAAACAGTTTTAGATGATTGAGACTTGTTTGGGAGTAATTGATTGGTTAAAAATCGTTATTTAAGGTTGGAAAAATGGAGAGGAAAAACCTTGAAAATTCGGTCATGGCTGAAAACAGCAAGCCGAGGAAGACAACCACCTGCTCGATCGATCGATCGACACAGGGGGATCGATCGATCGACGGTCCCAGAAAAGTGACAGTTCGGCCAGTTTGTTTATATGAGGGTTTAATTTAAGATTCAATTCCCTTATTTTTAATTGGTGATAATATTTATATGGGATATATGTTTCCTTAACAATTATAGGGTAATATAATTGGGTCTAGGAGGGTGTGAACGTTATGTCATGAGATGAACGAATTTGGAGAAATAATTCATAATTATGGATAGTGGGCCGAGGAATAATATTTGGGTAATGTAGTTGGGTGGCACTACATTAGTAAAGGAATTTAAGTGAGATATTTAATTATGGACCAAGTGGGCGAGTCCGGGCATGTTGATAATTATAGGTGAACATAATTGGGAAAATTATGGAAATAAAGGTATGACACATTGTAGGCAAAAATGTGGGTATTATATTATGAGATGTAAATTGGACCAAGTGAGTGAGTCTGGGTGTCTTGATATCAAGGTGTTAAATTAATTATAGAGAGGAAGTAATTAGTTTGGAGTCGGAACATTGACTCGGAAATGTGGAGGTAAGGGCCAAGTGAGAGAATCCGGGGATAATGGTTGGGTGACACCAAGTTATTAAATTAATAAGTGTATTAATTAATTTAATTAGAGCCGGTTGGTAGGCTCGAGTAGGATTAAATTAATGTGTGTGTTAATTAATTTAATTAGAGTCGGTTGGTAGACTCGGGTATGATTAAATTAATGTGTGTGTTAATTAATTTAATTAGAGTCGGTTGGTAGACTCGGGTAGGATTAAATTAATAAGTGTGTTAATTAATTTAATTAGAGTCGGTTTGTAGACTCGGGTAGAATTAAATTAATATGTGTGTTAATTAATTTAATTAGAGTCGGGCGATAGACTCGGGGTAGTATTAAATTAAAAGGTGTGTTAATTAATTTAAGGAGAGTCGGACCATAGACTCGGGGAAAGTATTATATTAATTAAAGTGTGAATTAACTATATTAGGGTCGGACCATAGACTCGGGAAGAGGAAAAGTTATTAAGTGAGAAAATTAATTACATTGAGTCGGGCCACAGACTCAGGAAATTACAGGCAGTGTATGGGATATTGAATACACGGTAAAGCCGGGTTTATATTATATATATATACGGTGTCGTGATAGTATATATATATATATATATATATATATATATATATATATATATATATATATATATATATATATATATATATATATATATGTGTGTGTATTTATTGTGCGTGATACTAAATATCAGTGATTAGATATTTATTAAAATTATATACTCTAATGCTATCAAGGGAGGTTGCGCGATGTGGGTGAATCCCCTAGCTTGAGGAGTAGGGCGAGTATATCCCCAGGTCATAGCGTCCGGTATATATGGGTGAGGGACTTATCTCACTTTCAGGGAAGGAATATGACCGCCTCCACTTCGTTATATTTTAGTCCAAGTTGGTGAGCGATTCTAACTTGGGGAAACTAGGTTTTGCGAGCACACCTAGTGAGATAGCATTTTAGAGGGAATCATCCGATGAGGGTATACTCGGAAGGATGGATACGCGTATGATATATGTGTGGATGTTAGTAAAGGTACGTATAATATAGTAGTAAATATTATATGTAGGTGATAATACAGTGCGTGATGTATTTACCTTATATAACTCGGGTTACAGTTATATGTTGTTAATTAATGAGAAATTAATTAAGTAAATTATTGGTGGAAATAATACAGTGTTTGACGTATGTACTTTATATAACTTGTGACACGGTTATATGTTATTATTTAAGAGGAATTAATTAAGTTAATGGTGAAATAACTTAAAATTCAAGAATCATTATACTCGGGTTAGAGTTGTATGGCAAGGGAAGGTTATACCAAGACTAGTTGGACGGGGTAGCACAACTAGGAGGGGTTAAGGTAACCGGTAGGTGTGCACAATAGTGGAGGGGTGAGAATGTCCACAAGGGAGTGCGACACTAACTTAAATATGAAGCGCATTCATGCATTTTAAATTACGGCAGTTAATTCACTTGCTAAATATTTTCAAAATATTTTAGGTTCTAACCCTTGCTATAAAACTATTTTCAAAACCTTTTAGGTGTCCAGCCACAGGGACGCCAGGATTGATATTCTATTCCAGGGACACGGAGCTGCGGCATATGTGGATGCTAGCAGGAGTTTGGATTAGACGCATCATTCATTCATTCCTAGAGTAGGAATCTTGTATCAGTTTCAGTTTTATTTAGGGCTTGTCGCCCAGACTTCTCGGTACAGTTTTCAGATGTTGAATAATTGTATTTGGATTATTTCTTTGGTGGCCGGTGATTTATTCGGCATGTTGTGTATTTATGATTCAGTTCTTTTTCATTCAGTTGTGTGAATGGTTTATATATTCCGCATGTACTGTTTTGGTTTTATTAAAAAAAGTTAAAATTGGCACCAGTTTTTGGAATACTAGGTGGTTAGTAAGTTTTAAAAAGTTTTCGACAGTGATGCTAAGGATGATCCAACTGGGATTCCTGTTTTAATTTGGTATAGGACTGATCACCCGGTATTTTATTAGGCGGGGTGTCACAGATGGTATCAGAGCATCAGGTTCTAGTGTCCTTAGGATCTGTGCGGCTTTTCACGTTTCGGCTTAGCAATCTTTGATATAGAGCCCTATCATAGGATTGTTGTATTCTCATACGTATGCGCATATACGTTCTTCTGCGAAATTTATATTTGAAAGTGAACTCATACCAATTCGGTTCTCATTCCAGACGACGCCCAGGAGAGAGAAGCTAGGGAAACAGGGGGGGTGAGACGGGGGAGGCTCGTTAGGAGAAAGAGCTACCACAGCAACGGCCATAGATGATTGGGGCAGCATAGGTCACTGAAATAGTGGCACAGGCAGTTGGAGCAACGGTGGTCACAACGGCAAGGTACTTGACACGGGATCAGCTACAAGTGTTAGTGGCGCCGGATGTTCAGACTCACGCGGAGTCGTCAGGGTGGAAGCAAGAAAGAGAGGTTATTTTAGCAGGAACCCACCAGAGTTGCGAGGGGGTTCAGGTGTAGTACTAGCGTGTCAAGGAAGGGAGGTATCCAGCGTCACCTACGCATGGGAGATTGCGATGGGGTACGAAAGTAAATGCTAACCACTTTTAGTTAGTGGGAGCGGTGCTACAGTGGTGGGAGTCGATCACCACAGTTGAGGAAAGGGACACACTAACTACTGCAGAGTTTTGAGTGCGGTTCGGCCGCAAGTAATTTTTCCTTCAACGGTCGAGATCAAAATGAGGAGAAAATTTTGTGAAGAGACTCAAAGGGAGACCATTCAGTGGTCGATTACGAGGAAGATTTCACTCGTTGGCAAAACTTTTACCGGATGATGGTAAGCTAGGAAAAGAGAAAGAAAGCAAAGTTTATGGATGGGTTAGTCTGGAGAATCAGACAACATTTAATTGAAAATTCCGCATTAGTAGATTATACTGATGTCATTAACGCAACACTCCGGCACTGTCGGGAATATCGCTTCCACGCGAAAGAAAGCGGGAGGGGAGTGGGGATTAGCCAATCGGATGAGGCAGAAAGGAACAATACCAGTGGGGTATCCCAGCAGCAGACTGGGGGAGATCAAGGGCAGGATTTCCGGTAGGGTAATTATGCCACACGATCTAGAACTAGAGGCTACCGGCGGGATGGCCAGGAATTTCAACAAGGTTGGCATGGAAGGGATCAGTGGCAGGGTGAGCATATTAGAAAATGTTTCGTTTGGGGAAAAGCGAGACACATGAAGAGATATTGCCTTAAGCAAGGCGGGAGTCAACTACAGGAAGAGGTCCTGGATGTACAACCACTAAAGCAAATCACGGGTGCATTCGGGCAGGGAGGAACTCCTCCGGAACTCGAGAACCAGCCGTTGCAGCTGGAGTATAGAAGTAATTATTTTACCCTAGGGGCATGGAGTATAATGTTGAGTGACAAAGAGGATGTCATGGTATAAGACTTATTTTTCACTAGGGTTCGTAGGCGAGTCGAACTTAGTGGGTACGTTGGCGGTAGCAGCCATAGCATGTGGGTAAACTTTCCGTAGGGTAGCGGAGTTCCTTAGTGTTCTTCATGGGAGAGTGGAGGCGTACACTGAGTGATTTGTTGAATTATGCGAGGAATGACTACTTTCGTGAATTATTTTTTTTTTCATCGTGAATGATTTGTTGAATTTGTTGATTATTATTTTTTTCATCGGCTGGATAGCGATGGAATATAATTATTGTGAATAGTGGAGTTAAATTTTGGTGTTCACGACACCAGGGTAGGGTTGATACTAGGTATCACCGGAGAGGGCGTATAGACTACATATATGTGGATGTATATATGTTGTATTACGTGGTGTTATAGCACATAGTGAGGTTTTGTGTTCTCACATTTTATCCCGGTAAGTGGGGATGTTTAATGAAGTGAATCAGGGTGGTTGAATTGATTTTCGAGCAAAGAGAGATAGCTCGGGGCTTATTTTGCGCAAGGACTAGTGGTAGTAAGGGCACGGTATTATGTTGCCTTTGGTAGCATAAGGGTAAGCGTATATACTTTTACGTTGAGAGACAAGTATTTATGGGGAGATGGTTGGACGTAGCATGGGTGGAGTACCCGGGCAGTAACTATATAGGTATATATATATATATATATATATATATATATATATATATATATATATAGGTAATATGATTACGGGTTCGAAGTTATATTACGGGTTACGACTAGCACAGTCGGGTAACTTTCGTGCGGTACAGCGCGGGGATAGGGTGTATGGGCACCCGGGTTAATTAAGGCAAAAATTTTGTGCGGTTAAGCATGGGTATAGGGTGTATGGGTGCCCTGACAAGGTTTAAATGCATGCTTGTGTAACGTATGTTTAGAGGCGGATGTGATAGATATAGCGGGCTTGGAGGCACTTGACTAGTGAGTAATATGGGAATACTGGATCACTACGTTTATCTTAATTTCGAGGACGAAATTCCTTTGTAAGGGGGGGAGTATGTAACACCCCGTACTTTTGTGCATTTAATATTTAATTAATTCAGGATTTTAAATTACCGGTGTGTTGTAATTTTAATTGAATTAATTATGACAATATATATATTTAAATATTAATCGAGGAGTAAATGGTTAATGTTTAGGGAAATTTATTTACTAAGTGAATAGTAATAATTTAATTACGTCATTTCGGGTATTAATGACGTGGTATGCACTTATTCCAGCCGGGAGTCGGTATAGACTTAAGGGGGTGTGAGATAAGAATTTTTATAAATTAATTCGGATGTCAATTCTGACTGCGCGGTTGAGTCCGGATGGGTCGGGATAGTCAGAAAAGAGTACCCGGGGGTAGCAATTGGGTCTCGGGGTATTTTTGGGCATAGCCGGGCCCACACGGGGTGAGTTGGGCCACTTTAATTAAGCCCATTAGGTGAAAAACGGGAATTAGAGTTTTAACCTAAGTGAGGGATTAGGGTATGGCAGCCAACACAACTTAAGAACCTAGGGTTTGAGAGGGGATTTGGGGGAAACCAAATCAAGAGCAAATTTGGGGATTTTGGAGCAAAATCAAGGGGCTACTACAACGGATCAGACCCTACGAATGATTTCAGGCAAGTGGTTAGCTGTTGTATTTTCGAAATTTATGATAATCAATTCATATCATAGTGATGTGTAAACCAAAATTCGTTTTGGGGATAAATGGGTACAAAATGGGGTTTTTGCTCATGAAACTATTGAATGAGATTCATAGTAAAATTGTTGTGTTGAACATATCTGAATGTAGATATTTGATTGGAATAAGAATTCGGAATATAAACTGGGGAATAATCTGGATTTGAAAAATTGGTTGTAGAACAAGATTGATGGATTTTAATGGGAAAACCCATCTTTAATTATAGTGAGATATCGTATGAATCAAAAAGGGTAAAACAGTTTTAGATGATTGAGACTTGTTTGGGAGTAATTGATTGGTTAAAAATCGTTATTTAAGGTTGGAAAAATGGAGAGGAAAAACCTTGAAAATTCGGTCATGGCTGAAAACAGCAAGCCGAGGAAGACAACCACCTGCTCGATCGATCGATCGACACAGGGGGATCGATCGATCGACGGTCCCAGAAAAGTGACAGTTCGGCCAGTTTGTTTATATGAGGGTTTAATTTAAGATTCAATTCCCTTATTTTTAATTGGTGATAATATTTATATGGGATATATGTTTCCTTAACAATTATAGGGTAATCTAATTGGGTCTAGGAGGGTGTGAACGTTATGTCATGAGATGAACGAATTTGGAGAAATAATTCATAATTATGGATAGTGGGCCGAGGAATAATATTCGGGTAATGTAGTTGGGTGGCACTACATTAGTAAAGGAATTTAAGTGAGATATTTAATTATGGACCAAGTGGGCGAGTCCGGGCATGTTGATAATTATAGGTGAACATAATTGGGAAAATTATGGAAATAAAGGTGTGACACATTGTAGGCAAAAATGTGGGTATTATATTATGAGATGTAAATTGGACCAAGTGAGTGAGTCTGGGTGTCTTGATATCAAGGTGTTAAATTAATTATAGAGAGGAAGTAATTAGTTTGGAGTCGGAACATTGACTCGGAAATGTGGAGGTAAGGGCCAAGTGAGAGAATCCGGGGATAATGGTTGGGTGACACCAAGTTATTAAATTAATAAGTGTATTAATTAATTTAATTAGAGCCGGTTGGTAGGCTCGGGTAGGATTAAATTAATGTGTGTGTTAATTAATTTAATTAGAGTCGGTTGGTAGACTCGGGTAGGATTAAATTAATGTGTGTGTTAATTAATTTAATTAGAGTCGGTTGGTAGACTCGGGTAGGATTAAATTAATAAGTGTGTTAATTAATTTAATTAGAGTCGGTTTGTAGACTCGGGTAGAATTAAATTAATATGTGTGTTAATTAATTTAATTAGAGTCGAGCGATAGACTCGGGGTAGTATTAAATTAAAAGGTGTGTTAATTAATTTAAGGAGAGTCGGACCATAGACTCGGGGAAAGTATTATATTAATTAAAGTGTGAATTAACTATATTAGGGTCGGACCATAGACTCGGGAAGAGGAAAATTTATTAAGTGAGAAAATTAATTACATTGAGTCGGGCCACAGACTCAGGAAATTACAGGCAGTGTATGGGATATTGAATACACGGTAAAGCCGGGTTTATATTATATATATATACGGTGTCGTGATAGTATATATATATATATGTGTGTGTATTTATTGTGCGTGATACTAAATATCAGTGATTAGATATTTATTAAAATTATATACTCTAATGCTATCAAGGGAGGTTGCGCGATGTGGGTGAATCCCCTAGCTTGAGGAGTAGGGCGAGTATATCCCCAGGTCATAGCGTCCGGTATATATGGGTGAGGGACTTATCTCACTTTCAGGGAAGGAATATGACCGCCTCCACTTCGTTATATTTTAGTCCAAGTTGGTGAGCGATTCTAACTTGGGGAAACTAGGTTTTGCGAGCACACCTAGTGAGATAGCATTTTAGAGGGAATCATCCGATGAGGGTATACTCGGAAGGATGGATACGCGTATGATATATGTGTGGATGTTAGTAAAGGTACGTATAATATAGTAGTAAATATTATATGTAGGTGATAATACAGTGCGTGATGTATTTACCTTATATAACTCGGGTTACAGTTATATGTTGTTAATTAATGAGAAATTAATTAAGTAAATTATTGGTGGAAATAATACAGTGTTTGACGTATGTACTTTATATAACTTGTGACACGGTTATATGTTATTATTTAAGAGGAATTAATTAAGTTAATGGTGAAATAACTTAAAATTCAAGAATCATTATACTCGGGTTAGAGTTGTATGGCAAGGGAAGGTTATACCAAGACTAGTTGGACGGGGTAGCACAACTAGGAGGGGTTAAGGTAACCGGTAGGTGTGCACAATAGTGGAGGGGTGAGAATGTCCACAAGGGAGTGCGACACTAACTTAAATATGAAGCGCATTCATGCATTTTAAATTACGGCAGTTAATTCACTTGCTAAATATTTTCAAAATGTTTTAGGTTCTAACCCTTGCTATAAAACTATTTTCAAAACCTTTTAGGTGTCCAGCCACAGGGACGCCAGGATTGATATTCTATTCCAGGGACACGGAGCTGCGGCATATGTGGATGCTAACAGGAGTTTGGATTAGACGCATCATTCATTCATTCCTAGAGTAGGAATCTTGTATCAGTTTCAGTTTTATTTAGGGCTTGTCGCCCAGACTTCTCGGTACAGTTTTCAGATGTTGAATAATTGTATTTGGATTATTTCTTTGGTGGCCGGTGATTTATTCGGCATGTTGTGTATTTATGATTCAGTTCTTTTTCATTCAGTTGTGTGAATGGTTTATATATTCCGCATGTACTGTTTTGGTTTTATTAAAAAAAGTTAAAATTGGCACCAGTTTTTGGAATACTAGGTGGTTAGTAAGTTTTAAAAAGTTTTCGACAGTGATGCTAAGGATGATCCAACTGGGATTCCTGTTTTAATTTGGTATAGGACTGATCACCAGGTATTTTATTAGGCGGGGTGTCACAGAAGGTACCTCTCATACAATCTCTATCGTGTAGTTACATATGAACCTTTTAACTTTTCCCCATAATCAATGAGAATTCACAATGACCTCCTCGTCGTGAATAAAGAAGTTTATTTTCTTCCTTGGAATCATGCCACACTCCAAGTTCTCTAATAGTTAGGGATGCCTCCAATTTTAAATCAAGGAGCAGCAGATCATAGAAATTTAGTAGATATAGAATGAATTAACAAAGGCTACAATTCGACGTGAGCTATGCGGAGCAGCCACAACGCATCCTTGACCGGATAGAGAAGACATGACGATTGAAGGTCATGCCATTAATTAGAGTCCAATGGGGATACCATAGCGAAGCGGAGTCTACATGGGAAAAGATGACAATATGTGGGACAGATATCCAGAGTTATTCTAGTTATTCTAGTTAGGTATACAATTTGAATTTTAAGGACGAAATTCCTTGTTTAAGGGGGAAAGATTGTAAAACCACATAATTTAAGTGCTTTAAATTAATAATTATTTAATTAGTATAATTATCCACAGTGACTCATGATGTCACTAATTATATTTCATATGTGTTATGTGTTTATATTATTCAAAAGTTAAATTGGAATTTGAAATTAAGGCATGGTAATGAATTAATAATTATTTAATAAATAATTTAATTATTATAAATCTTAGACTCATAACGGCTGGCATATTAGGATGTTAGTTTGGTATTTTGAACTAACACTTGAGGCATGTAGAATGTTTAATTAGGACTTGAGATAATAGATTTTAAGCCCTCTGGGTTAGTATATAGCTTGGGATATGTTTTGGACTATTTGAATGTAGTTTTGGGCTTGTTTGGTTCAAGCCCCTATGGGGCCTAAACTATATTTAGAAATTAAGCTAATAAAAAGTCCATTGGATTTAATCTAACTTATTCCAACACAATTAGAGAGAAGCCCTAAAGGTATAGAGAGGAGACAACTTAGAGAAGAAGATATTTTGGGTGATTAGGCTTGGATTTCATACCATTCAATTAAGGCAAGTGTGCTCGGTGTAAAATTTTATTGTTTTATGTTATAATATTATTATTCATTGAAATCAAAACATAATTTGATTGAAATCTGATTTGGAGATTAATTCAGTAGTTTAGTAATTAAGTTAATATGATAATTGAGGTTACTATTCATGTTTTTGACATAAATTGAATTCAGTTGAATTCCTTATGAATTGGAGATATAATTGATATGTAACTGTTCTGTTCGAAGAAATTTAGATAGTGATAAACATTTGAAATCCCCATTGACAATGGAATGCATTGATATGTAATTCAACTTAAATTGATCTAAATTGATAAACTAGGGTTCTTGGGATGATTTTGGGATTTAGATCTTTAAACCATATTAGGATTAATTAAAATCATTAGAGATTTATTAGTATTGATGTTATACCATTTATACCTAAAAAAGATGAGGTTTGGGGATGATTAGAAGCTCGAAAATATGGTTTGGAGATTATCAATGACAAATTTTTATTTTGGGAATATGATAATTCTAGGTGAATCTCGTTCGAATGGGATTTTAGCATTGTTTGAACAAGTTGAGGTTTCTCATTCGAACGACATCTGGGAGTCGTTCGAACGACCTATGTAATCTCGTTCAAACGAGTAGTGTACCGTCATTCGAACGACTTTTATTTTAAATTGTTTTTCTTAATTAAAAGAGGTTAATTAAGTTGTTTCATCTCGATTTAAGCCTGGTAACCATAATGTGATTAGGATTACTTGTCTTCTATATTATGTGCAACATATCAGGTATGAGTACTCGTGGAATACATACTAGAGAGGATATCTTGATGGGGCGCATACGACGATGATCGCGTTGGTACCCCGACAAATAGAGACGGGATTCACCTTGATTATGATTACCCTCGACACAATGTGCTGAAAATACCCATTGTATCTAAATGAGGTTTGTGGGGTGATCCTTTCATGTAACTTTAGATGTGGAGCCATAGGACTAGTGTGCATGCGTAGTGATTATCCCTTGTATATGCTTTGAGTTTATAAGTGTGAGACAACCTATAACTATACTTAGTACGCGCGAGCGATCCCAAAGGCGGTATGAATATGCATGCGTGTTTACGAGTATCCCATTTTTGTTGTACATGGTATGGACCGTACTTATGTGGATATAAACATAGAGATTGTATTTCCTAATATGTTCATATACTTGAGATGTATATATTAGTTAGTATTGTGACCTTTACTTATATTGAGTTGAGATGCACAATGTGTAATCATGAGGGTTCATTTGGGCTTGGGATTAGACGCATGCGATAGTTAGGATTGTTTTGGGTGTGGGTAACTTATAAGCAATTAAAATAGGAGATAAAGAATCGTAGTTATATTGTAGCCTAAACTCAGTTATAATCTTACTCTTCGTAAACTTGCTGTTAACGTTGTTATTAAATTATCTTTTCAGGACATAGGCCGCTGATGCCATCTCACTCGCGATTCCATCATACAATTGCTTCTCTTATAAGATGTAGGTATCGAGCTCGCGTGCTCACTCTATTATTCCTATTTATTTATGAATTGTATCGGAATTATGCTTAGTAGTTTTTAATGATTATTACTATTACATTTGGTATGAGATTTATTATGAGCCAGTCATAGTTATGCGATGATTCTATTACTATTGGTTGGTTTGATATAGGAGATTATGTGGTTCACCTCAGTTATGTTGAGTTATTTATTACATTTAATTATTTTTCAGTCATGCTTAGAATAATACCTAATTATTTAGACATTTGATTTATTTTAGACTTAATCGATCTAGCTAAAGTTGTTACATAAGGTATTTTTATCTTTAAACTATAAGGTGACAAGTATAATTATTGATTATCGGAGTTAGTTACAATATTAGAAATCTCTTAGATGCGAGGGGATATGATTGATTTTAAAAAAATAGGTTATATCTAGTTTCAACATTATCTCATAATCAAAATAAAAGACACACTCAAATTTAAACCCATTATAATTTATCAAACTCAAATTATAGAAAAATATATATATGGAGTTAATTTACGAGTATAACCTTTCTAGAGAAAAAAAAGAAAGAGAAACTAATGCATGGACATGTCCTTTTCGTTAATGACATTGAGCTGGCCCCATCATGACCAAGTAGATGTTCCAAACTTCCACTTCTTGACACGTCAAGCATATTTACACAGTGACAACACAATCTGCTGCAATGTTTACAACTCCGCAATATGACAAAACCCAACTTCCCTTCTTTTCCACATATTACTCCACTTTCCCTTGGTTCTCTATATCAACCTTCATCATCAGACACAAAACATATAACTCTGAAACTAAAAACAACATAAATGGCTACGTTAAAAGGTGGGAGTAGACCACCTTGGGTGGGTTTGGGAGCAGCAGTTTGGTTCCAAATAGCAGCTGGAAATGCATACAGTTTTCCTCTATATTCTCACTCTTTGAAATCAGTTTTGGGTTTTAACCAGCACCAGCTAACTATGCTTGGAGTGGCTAACGATATTGGTGAAAATGTTGGGATTCTTCCGGGTATATTTTGTAACAAATTTCCACCATGGGTTGTTCTTATGATAGGTGCTTTTGCGTGTTTTTTGGGGTACGGGGTTCTGTGGGTTGCTGTTAGCAGGACGGTTGAGTCCTTGCCTTATTGGCTGGTAAGTTTTTTTTTTTACTTGCAATTCATTCTTTCCATTTTGATTAAAATTTTCCGCTAATAGTCAATTGCAAATATTTAGCGCATACAAGCAGACTGGATTTAATAGAACCATACTATCCTACGTATAATTTTTTACACAGAACAAAATTACTGAGTTAAAGTGCTTGTTTGTGGGACACCTCCATCTGTGTGTGAAATGATTTTCTGGTTTTGAAATTTCAGGTTTACAGGTCATACATAGGACAGTGCTAAAGCCACCCCACCAAAATTTATAGTGTGCGCTTGCTTTAAAATGATTTTATATTATGTTTAAAAATATTGTGCGATTGTGCGTGTTATACTTTTTATGTTAAGTAATCACATGTAATGAGATAATAATCACAGGTTAATTATTTACACACGAAGAATAATATTTGCATATCTTCTCAATAGTTTGCACGTGCTAAAACTCAATAGTTTTGTTGAGGACTTTTGAGTTTTATGTTCGGATATTAAAATTTAATATAACATATCTTGGAGTCAGCCCTGTCATATTATAACACTATTAAAAAGGTTTCATATTTTTTTTTCATATTCAAAATATTTAGTGTTATATTAGAAAATATTTGTGTCATATTTCCAAGAAATTTGTTGTGAAAGGCCTGGAATACACTTATTTTAGTGTATTTTTTCAAACAATAAAAATATTGTATTTACTTTTCTCATAGATCATCCCCGTGACAAAATTTATCTTTCATAAAAACCAAAATAAATTTCTTTGAGCAACAAAAAAGTTTTTTTGTCTTTAGAGATAAAAAAAGGTTGTGAAGGTTAGAAATCAATGGAAAAAATTGCCACGGCTTTTAACCGTGACAAATTATACGCCACTGACAATTTTGTTATCAACATAGAAGGTTGGAAAATATCAAATATCAATACTAATTAAATGATTGACTTAATAGGTTATATGTTTGGGTTTAGCACCAAGTGTCAAGGTTAATCTTTGCATGAGAGTTCTCTGTTTCTACCTATATACAGATGGATATTATGAAATTATTCCGTGGTGTAAAATTGTGACTTAAAATAATAGTAGATGTATTTTTGGTAAACTTGGACGTGTTAAAGCTTTTATATCTTGTATAACTAATAGAGGGAATGGATAATATTTAGGAAGCATAGAAATCATACATGAAAGTCCTGCATCTCAACTGTTATCCTTGAAAATTGGTATACAGATTATCTTAGCAATAATATATTAATTGCTTGCAAATAGCATATAAGAGATTGATTTACTGAAATACTAACACAATAATGTAGAGAGATGAGAGAAAAAGAATAAGAACCAAATTATGATTCGGTTCAAATTGGTGTCTACGTCCACAGGTACAATATTGATTGTATTGATTATAGGGCAAACGCCATTAGCAGGTATAATAGGAAGTTCTCAAAATCTCAATCGTTACCCACATATGAATGGTGTGTGCTATTTATAGGCCACTAAAGAAGAGAGAAAGGAAAGGGACACGTGGCTCGCCTTTATAGGTTAGGTGAGCACACATTTTACATACATGATAAGAAAATAATCACAAACAAACACATGAGAGAATATATTTGCATATATTCTCCACATGCACGTGCATGTAAGTTGCTGATGTCATCCAATCATGAGGTACATGTCTGTTGTAACGGTGTTAGCTATCAGTGTCAACTAAAGGGGTTAACTGTCTTGTTACATGTGGCCGAGCCGACCTCCATATGAGTCGACCAAGCTCTCAGCTATGGCTGACCACGTTTCCAAAGGAGAAAATCATTTGTCCCCCTTACCCTATTCCTTATCCTGTCCGTTCCGTCAATTTGTGACATGTGACATTAACTAGCCAACTCAAAAATTAAAAAATTATTTCTATAAAAAAAAATATACAGTTTTTTTACAAAACAAAATTATTTATTTTAAAAATATTTTTTTAAAAACAGTTTTAAAAAAAAACATGTATGGTTTGTTTTTCTAAAAATAATTTTTTTTAAATCACAAGAGGACTCGATAGATTTTTTGATGATTTAAAAAAATTATTTTTATAAATGTCGTTGGCGAGTACCCAAATAAGATGGTAAATTTTACTGTCTTATGTAGGTCTGCGCCAATGGTAATAATAAATCATGTAACTAAAACATCAAAATTTAATGTCTTAGACACAAAAATTTGATTTTCCATAATCGAGAAAAAAATTATTTCTTGAAAAACAAGCTATACATGTTTTTTTTATAAAACTTTTTTAAAAAAAATATTTTTAAAATAATTAATTTTTTTTGTAAAAAAGTTGTACTTTTTTTATGCTTTACAAGTTTTTAGTCGTACGTTTTTGAATATATGTGTATTTAATCCCATGCTATTATTATTTTATTGTTGATCTTATATTTTTACACTTGTCATTTTCTACAAAAAAAAATATGAACGGGTATAAGAGGTTACATGGAAGTTTAGGACGGTTATGTGACTTAAAACAACTTAAAAAAATATGGGATGGGAGACAAATAAAATTTTAAAAATTAGACTAAAACCAAAAATACTATTTTTTTTTTATAAAAATAGTTTTTTAATTATTGAGTTGGCTAGTTATATGACGAGTAACCTAGTTAATGGCACATGTCACAAATTGATAGGAGGGACATGAGAGGGGAGACAGAGGATTTTCTCCCCATTTCCAGTAGGCATATGGGTCCAGGTGTCATCATCTAGTGGGTCCACAAAATGTTCCTATTTATGGTATAACATTAATGTGTGTTTGGCAGATCATGTGATTAAAGCAAACAATAACAGCAAAAACAAGAAGAAAATAACACTAATCATACATGAAGCTCCCGTATGATGTGTGTTTGGACATAATTAAGGAATCAATTACAAATCTTACTCTTGGCCATTGATTGAGTGTTTCCAAATTCGTCATTTTTGAATTGGATTATTAATCTAGGACGGCGGGGATACTTTTCATCTATGATTCTATAATCCTAAAGATGGATTGCTCATAACTGAATAATTCAAACTTGAGCCTACAATTTCGTTTAGAACTAATAAGATTTCCTGATATAACTAAAATATTCATGAACACAAACTAATAATTAATAATTTTGTGATGAAATCAAATAACTACTTATTACACTTCTAAGCTTAAGAGTTTCCTAGTCTTCTTAATGAAGTACAAGGCATTAAAGCGCATGTTATCTTCTTGATAGAGAAAAATCAGGATTACTCCCCATCTCCACCACACACACACACACACACAGGTCTATGTTGACTTGGAAGAACGGATACTTGTGTGTATCAGTAGCTTCTGCTTTGCTGTAAATTTGAAGGAAAATGTTGTCTCAGGAAGAGAAGTTTTGAGGTTCGTATGTCCGGTTTTAGGATCTGTTTTGTTTAAGGTAAATTGTCTTTCATGTAGGTTAAAAGTATTTTCAGCTCTTTAGAGTTGTGGTTACTATTATGTTCAAAACGTATGTAAGTTTTATATGCTTTTTACTACTCCCATTACCTGAACATTTATACCGTTTTAATTTTTACTGATGCGAAAAATAAATCAACCGGAACCCAAGAGGGGCCTTGAAGAATCAAAATTCAACTAACCATATCTACTTCTTGATGTTGTGGCAGTTATGGGTCGCCCTCTGCATCGCTACCAATAGTAGCGCTTGGTTTAGTACTGCTGTGCTCGTGACCAACATGAGAAACTTCCCTCTTAATCGCGGCACCGTTGCTGGAATTCTCAAAGGCTATGGGGGTCTTAGTGCCGCAGTGTATACCGAAATTTATGGCGTATTGCTTCATCACTCCTCTTCTAGCCTCTTGCTCTTCCTATCAATTGGGGTGCCTTTACTATGTTTTACAATGATGTATTTTGTTAAACCTTGTACCCCTGCCTTGGGTGATGGCTCATCCGAGCATTTCCATTTTCTCTTCACCCAAGTCGCCAGTGTCATCCTCGGCTTATACCTTCTCCTAACCACAATTTCGGGCAATATATTTTCATTAAATGCTTCTGTTTCTTATATATTTATTTTTATAATGGTGGTTTTACTCATGGCCCCACTTGCTATCCCTATAAAGATGACAATATACCCCTCAAGCCGCAGAAATGTGGTACCACCAAGTCAACTTAATGAGCCATTGCTAACACCATCATCGTCGACAACGAATATTGGTAGTTTTCACGGGAGTGATAGTATGTCGGATGTGGATATGCTATTGGCTGAGGGAGAGGGGGCAGTGAAGAAAAAGAGGAGGCCTAGAAGGGGAGATGATTTTGATTTTTGTGAGGCATTGGTGAAGGCTGATTTTTGGCTCTTGTTTGTTGTTTACTTTGTGGGTGTTGGTTCGGGGGTAACGGTTATCAATAACCTGGCTCAGATTGGGATAGCTCAAGGGGTGCACGACACCACGATTCTTTTGTCTCTCTTCAGCTTTTGCAATTTCGTGGGCCGTCTTGGCGGGGGAGCTGTTTCTGAATATTACGTCAGGTCAGCAAAATTTATGGATTTTGGTTCAAGATTAAATATCCTTTACTTGGGTGAAAGTGAAATACTCTCCCCAATTAAGTCTCCATATATGAAATTCACAAAAATTTTGAAGAAAGGTGATCCTTTTCCCAATGTTAAAAGATAAATATAATTACACAAAACTGAACAGAAGGAATGAAGGTAACTTACAGCTTGGGTGGATGAATCATAATAGAGAAAAATTAACTAATATTTCAATTCCCCTGAGAAGATATAGCCTGCTATTTCAATAACACTTCTACTGTGCACTAAATAACTACAAAATAACCTCTTGTCTCCAACAAAATTGTGGCACACAAACTGTTGCTGGTCCAACTTACACGCTCTGCTGAACTTATTACAAACATAAAGCAAAGTGCATACACCGCCAAACTATGCATTTTGTCGTAAAAACCCCTTGTATCGTGAAAAATCATCGCACAAAAAATTCTAGTGTATTTCTAAGTAAATGCATAACTCCGGAGATTTTACTTTTACATTAAAATTTGTTCAGCTGGGCTGTTCTTGCAAAACCTGCATAATACAGATGGTGCCATAGTGGCCAACCCACGATATTTCCCTATTATAATTATTTATGAAATTCTCCTTTAAATACATGTATATTTTTACTATATCAGGTCAAAAACAATCCCGAGGACTGTTTGGATAACATGCACACAAGTAGTAATGATCATCACGTACCTCCTGTTCGCGTCTGCTCTCGACGGCACCCTCTATGCTGCAATCGCATTGCTTGGGGTCTGCTACGGTGTACAATTCTCCATCATGGTCCCCACTGCCTCTGAGCTTTTCGGCCTCAAGCATTTCGGTATAATATACAATTTCATGTCATTGGGAAACCCGCTCGGGGCTTTGCTCTTTTCGGGTCTCCTTGCTGGCTATATATATGATATTGAAGCAGCAAAGCAGCATGTGGTGTCTTGTTTGGGCCCTAACTGTTTTAGGCCAACTTTTCTTGTTCTCGCGAACGTATGTGGGCTTGGCGCGATTCTCAGCGTTGTTTTGACTAAAAGGATAAAGCCCGTATACGAAATGCTTTATGCCGAGGGTTCCTTTCGGCTGCCTCAAGGCTCAAATCATTGAGACCGGTAAGTTAATGTTGTATATGTGAGAGATGCATATTCACATCTTTGTATATGTATTGGGGCTAATTTTCATGCATATATTATGCTAGTGTTGATACTATATATTGTGAAGTATGATACTTATCATAATGTGGGGTTTGGGAAATGAAGCGCTTGCTATTTCTGAAGCATGTATAGTTTTCGAATGCTTTTCCCAAGATAGTTGTGCTACTGAGTGTCATTTTAGTAGTTGGACAATTTTGTAATTTCGGTGGTGTGAGGGCGTTTAATAGTTTTTTAGGTAGACTAGTTGGTGCAAAATTGCGTGCACACGTGTGACCACTATTCGTGGTTACACCTTGGTTTTGTAAACTTGAGTTACAATTTAGTGCAATAGATTCCAACATATGAAACAATATGTGCATTATATTAGCATATATGTCATTATGTAGCAACAAAAATTTTCATTACTGTCATTGTTCAGAAACCTTGATATGGACAAAAATACTTGAGGAAGAAATAGAAGAATCAATAGAGATCCCCTAATAAATCCATAAAGGCCATGTAAATACCGTTACATTGTACAACAATTTATTCAACAAGGGAAATGTAACATATTCAGTTAGTTAAAGTCATAGCCATTGTGAGTCCATTTAATTACAGAATGAATATAACAGGGGTATGAATGTATTCAAATTAAAGGAAATAAAGTTGAATTGACGTGAAAGTAAATGAAAATAGAATTGTACCAACGCATGCAGGACTAAAATGTTATAACATAATGAATTTTTATAGGTCTACATACGATCGAGATAGAAATTGTTGAACTAATTGGGGAATCCTCATCCATAACTCCATCCACCTTGTGTGCAACGAAACACGCCCCCGTGCGACCTTTGATAACGAGATGCAATCTTTGGAGGTAAACGTTTACAACTATTGATAATACTTTGAACGGAGCTTGTCCTATGGTTGGAGCGAAATATCAATGACCGACATTGTTGAGGGTGTTTAATGATTTTCTTTAAGATTTGGTGAATGCAGTAATTGAGTAACCTACAAATGCCTCTACATTGCCAAGAGAGTGGCCATTGCCTTGTGGATATCTTACGATACAAGTACTTTCAACGTTATAAACTTGTAACTAATGTGTTTGTGAGTTATTAAGATGAATGGCATATAAGTGAACAATGTACTCTAGAGTGTAGTTCACATGAGAAGCATGCCAATCTCGTGTAGGCATCGACGTTATTGGTAATGGTGACGTTTTTGTTTGAATTGTTGCACGATGAGGTAGTAAAATAACAATACAAGTGCAAAATATTGTTTATTGCAATATGGACGTGCTCGGGGCAAAAATGAGGTGAAAATATTCGTGATTGATTTCTTTCATCCTTAGGTAGTAAATAAAGTAGTATGAATATGGATTTCGTTTGACAGAATGGTAACATTATTTAATATTTTAAGAATTTTTTTCCTTATCATTTATCCATATTTTAAGATATTGAATATTCATTTTATAAAACGTATTTTACTGTGTAATGAACAAATAACAATATTTCCCACATATATTTAGGTCATTATTTCCTTCGTGATTATATATTTTTGGTGTTAAAACAAAGGAAGTCTCATAAATGTTATATTCATTCGTATATTTTTGAACGATCACGTTATATTAGTTCCCTTCTCACTATGCCAAAGATTAACGTAAGTGTAAAATTTATTATTTTAAAAATTGATGCTGAAAATGCAAGAAAAACTAAAAAATCACACTTCATGGTCTTTTTTGAGATAACAAAGCTGTAAATATAGCTTCATCCTCTCAATACACTATAACCCCAAGTTAGGTGTTACATAAAATGTCTTTCCTTTTTTTATTTCGATTTACGATTGAACCTTGAAGTACCACAAGTTAGAAATTGAACCTTTACACTATGTACTATGCCATGTTGAAATATTTATTTATTTTCAGGATCTTCAATAAAATGAATAATTGTAAAAGGAAATTGCAAAATATCTCAATTCGAATGTCCCTTTTTTTTTTGCCTTTAACCCCATAATATTATTAAAAAAGAGTTGTATTTATAACCTCGAACATATTCCGAAAAAATACATTTCAGATAGGACGTTTCATCCGGCAGATCAAGGATTTACTAACTTGAGTATTATATACCATTCTTGAAATTAATATTTATTTTAGGCCAAACAACGTTAGCCCTTATAAAATTGTGCTGTTTGATTAGGGGCTCATGCCCAATCTGAACCAAAATTATAATCAACTATGAAGGCTTACTAGTTGCGGCCACCAATATTAAGATATTTCTATAACCCCTTTGTTTTATCTATTTTATTATGTAGTATCTACCATTAATATTTTGCGATTTACTCAAATATTTGAGCAAAGAAGTTATTTACTAAATATATATATTTTTTTCCTGAGATAGGTTCATACACACACACACACACACACTAAGTTGTGCTTCTTCCGGATGTATTTTAGATAGAGTGTTTTTATATAAACAAGAGCAGATTTGATCCTGGGCTAACCAAAGTTGCAGCCCAGTAGCCCAGTGCAAAAAAAAAAATGGAAATCTATTAGCTGATGAGGAAGTCCAGATCATCTCTTAATGTAACCCAATCCAACTTTGGAGTTTAGCCGTCCGGTCCAACGTTAAATACCCTAGGAAAGAATAAAACAAAAACTTAACATGTAAAGGTTGGAATGTTGGGCCAATTAAATGTTATGTCTACTATTTATAAATAACAATTGTACAGAATTATGAATTAATAATATAATTACGGAATTAAAACAGAATTACAGAAATGAAACACTTACTTGAATTTGCAGAAATAATATAAGAGTAAAAGAATAATCCGAGCCCTGTTAAGAACAGTCTCCTTAAGACAATTCATTCCCTCCAATGTGCTCCGAGGTTGATGAATAATGTCTCCCAAGATAGAACGGATTTACCAATTAATTATATAGCACAACAATAAGTAATTACAACGAACTCAAATTCTGTGTCTCATACTCAACAACAATGCAACAGATGCTATGCAGAAAAAGAATTTTTTCTGAAACATAAATGAGAAATGACAATACTTTTGGTATGAAAATAGAAGGAAAAAGGAGCAGTGAAAATTTTCATTGTTTTAAAAACAGAGGGAGGCATCTATATTTATAGCAAAGTAGTTGACGGTTGGCACAACTGTCAAAAACAGTTAAACGAATTAATTGTTGACTGTTGGCAATAACTGCCAACAGTTTATTAATTAATTAATTAATTTCGTAATTAATTAATAATTAAAGCCCAGAAAGTTAAATAAATTCGGCCAAAAAATGTAGGAGATTTTTATAAGCCCAAGCCCAAGCCCGAGCCGAGCCGGCCGGCCGGACGGACGAACGCGCGCGTGTGGACTTTTGACCGAAAGTCAACCCGTGCATAGCTTAGGTCATCTCCCCTTCAAAGAGTTGGGATACCCCCAAGGCATCCAAGCCTTAGTCCATACTTGGGGTGTTATTAACTCATCAAAATTTCACTACTCTTCCAATGTGGGACAAGAGTTAAAACATACCCAATTCATTAACTTTCATTGCTTTGTGAGTCACTTTGGGGACATATTTATCATTCATAACTTATTGAAATTGGACATATGAATATACTACGTTAATCTCCTTGCGGAGGTGAACGCATTCATATATGGTCCCACAATTTTCGTAGTGTGGGTCCCACCTAAATTTGAGCTCAAAGTTGCTCAAAAATCTGTCCAGAAAAATCTGGACAACTTTATAATACCCAACTCAAGTCCAATTTTCCAACAATCCCCCACATGAATGATATATCGCTATAAATAAAACCAAACAGATGCTAATGCAGATGCAGACACAAGTTGAGTAAAACTGAAGACTTATTGCATCGGGAGAAGTAGCCTAGTGGCCTTGAACTTTCCTTAGTGATATACTATCGGATTTACTTGGTTAATCAGTAGACTTCACGTCCTTGAACCGTCAACCGTTTTTGTAAACCTAGACAACAATATTCACACAACAATTCTTCAACACAGTTGGTTCTCACGTTTGTGTTCATTTTGGCCGTGAACACCACTTGGTTCCGCAAGTATTTTAGAGAATATGCCTTTCATTATTCTCATAGAAGTGGCCCCTTTCTTACTCACGTAGGTGACTTCCATAAAGAGTATTCTGCAATACCCCACTTAGACGTACTAAGATATAGATGTCATTAAAAGCATAACTTATCCTAATTTCTCAGCAGATATGCACTGTCTCATCTTTGGAATGGATAAGATTAAATATCCTCCAGTGCTTACTGAATACAACGTAGTTCGGTTTGTCCATTGAACCTAGATCTTGGGATCTCCAGTCAGCTAGGTTGGGTTGCCACTATATTGATTCTTATTTATTTATAGGCTTTAGACCCATTCCTCTCGATGATCTTTCAACTTGCTCTCGGTTTAAACTTTTCGTTAGTGGATCCGATATATTATCTTTTGACTTTACATAGTCAATTGAGATAATTCCGTTTGAGAGAAATTGTCTAACGGTATTGTGTCGACGACGAATATGTCGTGACTTTCCGTTATACATGTGATTTTGTGCCCTTCCAATCGCTGATTGGCTATCACAATGTATACATATTGCGGGCACAGGTTTAGACCAATTTGGAACATCCTCTAAGAAATTTCGAAGCCATTCAGCTTCTTCTCCAACTTTGTCTAGTGCAATGAATTCAGATTCCATTGTTGATCTAGCAATGCACGTTTGTTTTGAGGATTTCCAAGATACGGCTGCACCTCCGAGGGTAAACACATACCCACTCGTAGACTTAGAGTCTTTTGTATCAGATATCCAATTTGCATCGCAATGTCCTTCAAGAACAGCTGGATATTTTGAGTAATGCAATCCATAGTTTTGAGTATATTTTAAATAACCCAAAACTCTCAATATTGCTTTCCAGTGATCTCTTCCTGGATTACTCGTAAATCGACTTAGCTTACTTATTGAGTATGCTATGTCCGGTCGCGTACAGTTCATGATATACATTAAACTGCCGATAATACGAGAATATTCTAGTTGAGATATGCTTTCACCATTATTTCTTGCTAGATGTAAATTTACATCTACAGGTGTCTTGGTAGGACTAATATCATACTTCTTGAATTTTTCAAGTACTTTTTCTATGTAATGAGATTGAGATAATATGAGTCCATCCGATGTTCTAGAAATTTTAATTCCTAATATAACATCGGCGATTCCCATATCTTTCATGTCAAATCTACTACTCAACATTTGTTTTGTAGTTTTGACAATTTCCAAGTTACTACCCATGATAAGCATATCATCAACATAGAGGCATACAATGACATATCCATTATGAATGTATTTAAAGTAAACAAATTTATCGCATTCATTAATTTTGAAACCATTTGATAACATTGCATTATCAAATTTTTTATGCCATTGTTTAGGTGCTTGTTTTAATCCATATAGTGATTTAACAAGCTTACATACTTTTCCTTCTTGTCTGGGAGCTTTGAACCCTTCAGGTTGCTCCATATAAATTTCCTCGTCTAGTTCACCGTTTAAAAATGCATTTTTTACATCCATTTGATGTATTTCAAGTCCATTAATAGCAATTATTGTTATTAACATCCGAATGGACGTTATTCTTGTCACCGGTGAATATGTGTCGAAGTAATCCAACCCTTCCTTTTGCCTATAGCCTTTAGCTACAAGTCTAGCTTTATATTTATCAATTGATCCATCGGCCTTCAATTTCTTTTTGAAGATCCATTTATAACCTAACGGTTTTGAACCTGGTGGAAGATCCACTAGTTCCCATGCATTATTTTGTAATATGGATTCAATTTCACTATTAATTGCTTCTTTCCAATTGGAAGCATCGGGTAAGGATATAACTTCTTTATACGATTGAGGTTCATTTTCTAACAAATATGTTAGAAAATTTGGACCGAAAGAAGTCGAGGTTTTTTCTCTTTTACTACGTCATTGTTCATCCTCTATTGATTCAATAGGTTGATGAGTACCACTTGTAGTAGCTTGATTTGTCCTTTTAGAAGGACCAGATTCTCGGGTCATGTTATACGGGAATTCATTTTCAAAAAATGAAGCATCCCTCGATTCAATAATCGTATTTACATGAATATCCGAAATCTCAGATTTACAAACTAGAAATCGATATGCACTTCTATTAGTAGCATAACCGATGAATACACAATCCACGGTTTTTGGCCCTATTCTTACCTTTTTAGGTTTAGGAACCATCACTTTGGCTAAGCACCCCCACACTCGTAAATATTTATAGGAAGGTCTTCGACCTTTCCATAATTCATAAGGTGTCTTGTGAGTCCTTTTGTGAGGTACTTTATTGGGAATGTAATTAGCAGAAAGTAAGGCTTCCCCCCCACAAATTTTGTGGAGCTCCTGAACTTAATAACATTGAGTTCACCATTTCTTTCAAAGTAAGGTTTTTGCGTTCAGTAACACCATTCGATTGAGGAGAATAAGGAGTGGTTGTTTGATGAATAATCCCATTTTCAGAACAAAATTCCTCAAATGGATATTCATATTCACCTCCTCTATCACTTCTAATAGCCTTTATCATTTTGCTTAATTGATTCTCAACTTCATTATTATATTGTTTAAATGCATTAATAGCCTCATCTTTACTATGTAACAAATATACATAGCAATATTTTGTGCAATCGTTAATAAAAGTAATAAAATACTTTTTCCCACCTCTAGTTTGAACAAATTTTAAATCACAAATATCGGTGTGAATTAAATATAAAGGTTCAATTATCCTTTCAATAGAATGGAAAGGTAATCTAGCTAATTTAGATTCCACACAAATTTCACATTTATGATTTTTATCAATATTAAATTTTGGCAAAAATTCCAAGTTAATTAATCTACGCAATGTATCAAAATTAACATGTCCCAATCTAGCATGCCAAATATTAGATGACTCAATCAAGTAAGAAGAACTAGTAATTTCATTCTTTGAAATAGATGTTTTAGGGGTTACAGTAAGAACATTGAGTTTAAAGAGCCCCTCATTTAGGTAGCCCTTTCCTACATACATGTCATTTTTAGACAACACAAAGCGATCAGACACAAACACAAGCTTGAAACCATTTTTAGTAAGGAGAGATCCAGAAATCAGATTCTTTCGGATATCAGGCACGTGAAGAATATTGTTGAGAGTAAGTTCCTTTCCAGAAGTCATTTTCAAAGAAATCTTTCCTTGTCCCACCACCTTAGAAGTGGAAGAATTTCCCATAAAAAGGTTCTCCTCATTTTTCAAAGGCTTATAGGTGGAGAACATCCATTTGTTTGCACAAATGTGTCATGTGGCTCCAGTGTCCACCCACCATTCCTTGGTATTTCCAACCAAGTTACATTCAGAGACAACGGTAGAAAGATTCATATCCGCCAAATCATTGACGATATTCACACCTTTAGTTACATTTAATTGAGGATTGTTTTGATTTTGCTTCTTCGGCTTACGACACTCGCTTGAGCGGTGTCCAGGTTTACCACAATTGTAGCATTTACCTTTGAACTTTTTCTTGTTATGTTTGGAAGTGCCTTCCCCATCATAATTTCGTTTGTTCTTCTTAGGACCTTCAACGACATGGGCCTTTGTTTCCATCGAATTCTTCCCACTTTTCTTTTGAGACTCACGGTTGTCTTCTTCGATTCTTAGCCTGACCACCAACTCCTCCACATTCATCTCCTTACGCTTGTGCTTGAGATAGTTTTTGAACAAAGTCCAAGATGGTGGTAACTTTTCAACAATTGCAGCAACTTGGAAAGTTTCACTAATTGACATTCCTTCAGCATGAATGTCGTGGAGGATCACTTGGAATTCTTGCACTTGCGAGATTACAGAATTAGAATCAACCATTTTGAAGTCCAGAAAACGCCCGACGATAAATTTCTTCATCCCAACATCTTCAATTTTATACTTCTTTTCCAAAGAATTCCATAATTCTTTGGATGTCTTGATAGTGCAGTAGACATGATACAGAGTCTTGTCCAAGTAGGCCAAAATATAATTTCGGCATAGGTAGTCCGAATGCTTCCAAGCAACGACAGCAGCAACCTTTTCAGCGTCATCTCCCTCTTGAATAGAGGGGCAATCTTCATATACAAACCTGCCCAGTTGGCAGGTAGTGAGATAGAAGTACATTTGTCCTTGCCAACGTTTGAAGTCAACCCCAATGAACTTTTTCGGTTTCTCCCCGTGTGGCATAGATACGGGTGCAGTCACATTTGTGTTGGTGACAATCAGTTTCGTAGGAGTAGTGTTCGTACTTTGTGATTCCATTTCTGTTACAAAAATAGAATTTCTATCAATGATAAAATTCATATATAATGAATTAATCAAAACAGAATACAAAATTCTGTGCACCAATTTCCTCCAAATATAATTCACAATAAATGAATTAAAAAATAATTCCAAATAAAATTCAGAATTAAACTATAATATAAACAAAATTCCGTACAAAACAAAATTAAATATAAAATCTGTGTCACACTAATTTTTAATAATAAAAAGAATTCTGTACAAAACAGAATTATAATTTAAAGATTACAATTTTTACATAAATAGATTTTAACAAGAATACACAAATAAAATTTTATTTTGTAAAACAGAATATAAAAACAGTATAGAAATTAATTTCTATATCAAAACTGTTTTACTAATTTCTATAAGAAAGCAGTAAATTAATTCATTTTATTCTGTCAAAACAAATTTATTTTCAACAAATAAATTTCTGTAAAAAAAGTTATGTACACTAAAAAACAGTAGAACTATAAATTGTCTTAAGATTGTTATGTCTACTATTTATAAATAACAATTGTACAGAATTATGAATTAATAATATAATTACGGAATTAAAACAGAATTACAGAAATGAAACACTTACTTGAATCTGCAAAAATAATATAAGAGTAAAAGAATAATCCGAGCCTTGTTAAGAACAGTCTCCTTAAGATAATTTATTCCCTCCAATGTGCTCCGAGGTTGATGGAGACACAAGTTGAGTAAAACTGAAGACTTATTGCATCGGGAGAAGTAGACTAGTGGCCTTGAACTTTCCTTAGTGATATACTATCGGATTTACTTGGTTAATCAGTAGACTTCACGTCCTTGAACCGTCAACCGTTTTTGTAAACCTAGACAACAGTATTCACACAACAATTCTTCAACACAGTTGGTTCTCACGTTTGTGTTCATTTTGTCCGTGAACACCACTTGGTTCCGCAAGTATTTTAGAGAATATGCCTTTCATTATTCTCATAGAAGTGGCCCCTTTCTTACTCACGTAGGTGACTTCCATAAAGAGTATTCTGCAATACCCCACTTAGACGTACTAAGATATAGATGTCATTAAAAGCATAACTTATCCTAATTTCGCAGCAGATATGTACTGTCTCATCTTTGGAATGGATAGGATTAAATATCCTCCAGTGCATACTGAATACAACGTAGTTCGGTTTGCCCATTGAACCTTGATCTTGGGATCTCCAGTCAGCTAGGTTGGGTTTCCACTATATTGATTCTTATTTATTTATAGGATTTAGACCCATTCCTCTCGATGATCTTTCAACTTGCTCTCGGTTTAAACTTTTCGTTAGTGGATCCGATATATTATCTTTTGACTTTACATAGTCAATTGAGATAATTCCGTTTGAGAGAAGTTGTCTAACGGTATTGTGTCGACGACGAATATGTCATGACTTTCCGTTATACATGTGATTTTGTGCCCTTCCAATCGCCGATTGGCTATCGCAATGTATACATATTGCGGGCACATGTTTAGACCAATTTGGAACATCCTCTAAGAAATTTCGAAGCCATTTAGCTTCTTCTCCAGCTTTGTCTAGTGCAATGAATTCAGATTCCATTGTCGATCTAGCAATGCAGGTTTGTTTTGAGAAAACTCCTGCTCCTTCTTATGAAATGAAGCCTACTGTCACAGTCTACCAGACGACTCAGTTAACCTCACGGACAACTAGTCCTCCTCCATTCGGCATCCTTTTTTTTCCTTTCTCACGTGTGCAATTAGACACTCCATCGGCCGACGACAAGTCCTCCCTCCGGCGTCCTTTTTTCTTTCCCAGAGGTTTGACTTCTCACTCTCTCCCCTTTTTCTGTGTCTTTCCATCATTTTGATTTTCCAATAAAGATATCTCTTAGATTAGTGGCACGCTCATTCATCATATTTATGTACTTTTAAAAGGAACATATACCAAATAATCCTTATAATATTTTTTTAATACACGTTTAGTCCAAACATTTTTATTTTATGTCAAAAACTCCCTCGCCATATAAAAACATTCAAAAAACGGAGTTCCGATGAGGGTCGTCGGAGCTCCGACAGTCGGGGTGGGGGTAGGAGTGGAGGGTGGGAGGTAGGGTGGGGGCCGCTAGCGCGGACCTTTAAAAATAATAGAATATTGATTAAATGAGTGTTTGAGAGATTTTTTGGAACAAAATAAAAAGGCTTGGATTACATGTGTATTTAAAAATGTTTGAGGAACTTTTTGGTAATTGATCCCTTTTAAAATTAGTGGTATAAATAATAAACATCTATTTATGTTTAAGAGTTATAAAGCACTAAAAATATTTAATATACTTTAGATTAAGTCCAAAAAGTGGAAGTTATATTTTTCGTCAAAACTGAAAAAGACTCTAAATCCTCATATGATCATTATTGAAATATAATTATATTATTAACCAGTAATTATATATATTTCTAATTTCATAAGGAACCCATAATATATTAAAAAAATTACAATACAAATTTAGTTAATTTTTTGGTAATTACATAAAAATAATTATATTACAATTAAAAAAATATTAATATATATTACACAAGCATCAAGTGTGTTTATAGTTCCGGTGTATATGAATTTATCACTGGTAATATTATCGATATCAATTGCCATATATTCATTTTGACCGCTCTAAAACACTTTACCAATACCTAACAAAAGGCGAGAGGGGGAGGTGTGACACCTTGTTTATTTCTATCACGGGTGATCAGTCCTTTACTAAAATAAAATATGAGTCTCATTTACTTCATTCTTAGCCTCACTGTCGAAATATATTAATTTCTAATATCCTATTAGGTCTGGCGTCAAATTTTAATACTTAATAACTTACTAACACCAAATTCCATCCACATAACTAACTATGCAAATAAATGAACTCAGACATTCGAGCATAAATAAATTAATCGTTAACTCTCGGTGAAAAGTCACAATATAATAATTCCTCTAACTGAAAGAAAAACATCTAAATAAAATAAATACTAAGTAACTTGGCGACATGCCCAGAATAGCTCTGAAGTACATCCTTCATAGATCTCAAGGATGTAAGCGTCTAATCAATCCTCGCGGCATCCACAGCTGCTCCAAAATCGTTTGACTAGAAAGATGGTTAAGCCAGACGTCCCTGTGGCTGAGCACCTAAAAGTTTTGAAAATATTTTTGATACGGTTCAAAGTCCAAAAAATTTTCAAAATATTTTGCAAGTGTTTAAAATACATTAATAAATATGCAATGCAATCTTTCATATTTAAACTGGTGTCACACTCTGATAATACGCAAATACTGCGTATTTCATCCTCCGAACGGACGCATTTTAGCCCCCTCGGGTATCTTATTCCCTATATTTATGCTCGTTAACCAGACAACCTCGGATTTCTACGTTAACATGTTTTGCAGAGGTTAATTGAGCTTTTGTAGGTAATTGGATGATAAGTGTGAACTTCGAACGCGTTCCGCTCTATTTTCGTACACAACCACACGTTCAAGGGCATTTTAGTCTTTTCACAGCTTGAGAACCTGGCCCAACATCTTCATGGAAGTTGTAGCCCTCTTTGCAAGCTTCGCGTGTCTGCAAACGGTGCGCAATTCCTATTCATAACGAAGAAGTTACGGCGATTTCAGCGGACGGGAAAAGCTTGGAAACCAAAACAGCAATGCAGTGTGCTGCTGCTGCATTCTGCCCTGCTTGATCGATCGATTGACCATTCCGAATTGTCGAATTTTGGCCTTGATCAATCGATCGACCAAAGGGGTCGATCGATCGATCCCCTGTTTTTCAGCAGATATTTTGTATTTCTTTTCTTTTCTTTTCTCTTTTCTTTTCTAATTTAATTCCCACTTGGTATATAAGCCAATTTTGATGTAATAAATAGGGTGCGAACGTTTTTAGAGAGTTTTAGAAGATAGAATAGGTTAGGGTTTGGGTGATTTGCTTAGTTCTTCTTCATTTCTTCTTGGATTGACACACTTTTGGGCTTGAATGTTGACTATTCATCATCCTCTCCATTAATATAGTTTGTATTTCTTCATTTCTTGCTTTCTAGTTAATTTATAAGCTTTCTAGTTTAGGTTTACATGCTTTAGTTACATGCTTTGATTACTTGCTTTCTAGTGTAGATTTATCGCGTTTATTTACCGCTTTCATTTATCGCGTTTTTAGCATGCTTTCTAGCTAATTTAAATTAGGTTGTGTTTGAATGGAACTCACTCGAGTTGACGCGTTGCTTTTCTTTGGTGATTGTATTTACGGGTCTATTTCGGGTGCATTGTCCTAGTTATTGCTCCTAGGAGATTTGATGGGGCATATCATGTATGTCCCGTGCTTACGACTTTTTGTACGCAATTTCCAGGTTATTTGTTGACGCCAAAATCTTATTAGGATTTTATGATGATTTAGGGCGTAACAACCCTTGATTTAATTAACTGTCGAAACGAGACACATTTGTAATAGCTCGTCGACCCATGTAACCATTTTATACTAATTAACTCGGGTGAGGGATATTCGACGCAACCTATAGTTTTACTCGCTTTCATAATCTAGTTTCAATACCTTGCCTAGATTAACATTTCCCTTTATGCATATTTTTCCTTTTAGTTTGTAATCATCTTTTACACTTTTATTTTGGAATATTAAATCACTTGAATTCTAGCAACTCGTCTCTGTGGATTTTCGATACCCGACTTACCGCTATACTCACCCGTTGAGTGTAGTCGTAATTTAGGTTTTTGTATAGTTCAGGTGAGCCGAATACAAAACGACCGGCGCGTAAGTGACTCTTGCGCCGCGGCAAAATCCTATCTATCACACTCCCATGGGATACTCCTCACCCGTCATCTATTGTGCACACCTAACGCATGTATTTTAAACACTATAGTTACGCTACCCCGAATAAGTAGTCTCAACCCTAATCTTAGTCCTATACGCTACCCTATATCAAGAGTATTTTATATCATTAGCTTTCACATCCGCTTAACAATTATAATTCTCAATTATAATTAAATAAATTCATTTCAACTAACTTTCACTAGTTAGTAATTCAATATCCGCCAGTTAATATCATATAATTCGTTTCCAATAACTTTCACTAGTTATTAAATCATTATTCACATTTAATTTCTTAAGTCCATATATAATTTTCTTCACACACACACACACACACACACACACACCGATATATATATATATATATATATATATATATATATATATATAGAGAGAGAGAGAGAGAGAGAGAGAGAGAGAGAGAGAGAGGTTGGATCGTATACGGACCTAGTTTACGGACCGCTACCGTTTTGTCTTTTTAGGACCACCTTTTGGGACCACGATGTCTTTTAACTTCTTCTAAGTTTTGGGGAATATCAATTCTTACCCCAATGATTTCTAAGGTCTTTTATGCTTATTTTAAAACCTAATTAATCTGGAAGTCTAAGTGTGGAAGTTTCAGGGCTACTGCTACTTCTCAAGCTTCTTCCATCACTATCTTACTGGAGTTCTGAATAGCGAGGATTATCTATATAAATTGTTTCTTCAGGGAGTCTAGAAATTGAAATAGGTTTTGAGGGAAAATATTCTAGTCTTAAATACCTTATACGGTATCGCGGGTTTATCTGTCTAGTTTCTTTATATATTTGATTAATAATATCAATTATATCATTGTCTATAAATTCGTCTAAATTATTATCACCATAAGATGATAAAAATCTTCAGTATGTTCTAGGGGCTCCTATCTCTACGTTTTTAAGGAGAGGGCGGATTCCTCCGTCTCTAATTAAAGTAGTCTTTGTTTCAGCTAACCGTTTACGTCTAACAAATTTTAATACGTCTATACTGTCTTCGAGTATCCTAGTGTATTCTTGATATTTTTCAGGTCTTGATAGTTCTTCTGCAAAATCTTCAGTTCTTAATTTTTGTCTAAAGAGATCTCGGATCCCTGTTCTAATTATTTCTATTCTAGTTACTTCTCTTCCTAACCACTCAATAATCTGGTCTATATATTTAAAAGTACCACCTGCATATACTAAAGCAGATTCTATAAGTTCTTTATTTTTAGGGTCTGTAAGAGTCCAGTCTTGAATTTCTCTAGTTAAGTCTAAACTTGTTTGATTAACAAATTCTAAAAAGTCTTTAGTGATTTGTAAGCTCATATAAGATTCTTCTTAAAACAATAATATGTAAAATAGTTAAGGGTTTGGTTCGAGTTTATACCTTCCTTCTAGTCTGCAATATCTTTATCTTCTTCCCTTTGTCTCTTCAGCTTTGCTATTATTCTTCTCCGGTCTCGGCCTCCTACAACTCTCTCTTTATGTGTCGCACCTCAATCCACTACTTTGGCGGTTGACCCGTTTCCTGCCTGTACCCCTTCACGCCTAATGCCCACCTAGCTAACGGCTCACGGCTAATCGGCACCTGATGGCGGTTCACCAGTTTAACACCTTGTGTGCTACACCAGAGGTTCCACACAATAGTCCTCTATGAACAGAAAGTTGGAGACAATTTGGAAAATAATAACAACTTAGCATAAGAGATTTCTGGAAAAGAAAACACTTTTATTGCATAGCATAAGTAAATACAACTCTCCCCTCTCCCCTAACTATGAGAGGTTTACTCACTCATATACATATTACTCTCTACAAGCATACTCTCTCTAAAAGTCTAACAATCTCTCACTCTCTAACTCCTTATTTCTAGAACTCAGCTGGACGCTCCCTAACTACAAGCATACTCTCTCTAAAAGTCTAACAATCTTACAAACGTGTTAGGTTAGAATTATTGCTAGACGACAGATTTACTTTATAGCACAAGGGCACTACAATCGACTGGCAACCGGCTATCAAAAGAGATCCGATTTAAAGAGATACAAATTATTAAAGTCTTATACTATTTACTTTACATAAAGTAAATCTGTCGTCTAGCAATAATTCTAACCTAACGCCTTTGTAAGGGTCTTTTTCTTCTTTATGAAAAGAAGCAATCCGGGGGCCCGTGTGGGGCATGTCTGAGCTGCAGGCTGCAGGGCAATCTAATTATAGTCTTGTCGTCTTGCATAAGTCTTAGCATAGGGCATCTTCTGTCTCCAATAATTCTTCAGCTAACGAGGGGCCCGTCTTTGTTCCATCTGTGTCTTCTTCTTCCTTATCTTGGTTTGGTAGGGCATTGTTGAAAAATTCATCAATGAGGCCTACAGTTCTAAGGCTAGCTGGCAAAGCTATCTCTACCATTTCTTTGGATTCTTTATTGAGCCTTCCGTTGAATGGCTCATCAGCTTGAATTATCAGGTCTTCTTTGTGGTAGGCAGTGTACCACCTATCTTCTCTTGTTAATAATTCCATGATTTCTATGGTCTCCAAGGCCTGAGCAATCTGGAGTTTGGACTTATCAACAATTAATTCTTTAGTCTCGTCTTCTGATAAAATCTCGACGTCTTCGAATATATAATTGGAAAATCTAATAAGTCTAAATCCTTCAAATCTCATTCCTCTACAGGAACTAGGAGCAATCTGGTAGATTCTGGCAAATAGAGGAAGGAAGTCTTCTACTTTCTTAACATACTCATGGGCTATTTTTCCAAGAGCAACAAAATCTTCAATATCTTTTATCTGGACGAGTCCAATGAACCCGTGGTCTGCAAGAGTTATATGAGCCATGTCTGATTTTCCAAAAAGATATATTTTTGGAACGCCTTTGAAGAATCCCTTAATTAATATAGCATCTCCATTTATTTCTGATAATAACATATTAAAATGATCAATAATGTTATTAGTTTCTTTTTTAAAGTCTTCCGTTAATGGGAGATTATTATGACCAAATGGTATAACAATCTTTGTCTTAAAAGTCTTTTTATGATAACAGAAATCAGCGGGTCTAATTTTGGAGGTTTCTCCAAGAGTCTGAGCATAAGTCTGAGTCTGGGGTCTAGGCACAGCAGTACCACTGAGTTGGGTAACTGCAAGTCTTTGAGTCCTCATGAATCTGGAAATGGCTACCAAATTTTATTTGAACTCGATCCATAGTCTATTCTTCACATTCCACCACATGGCGTCTATAAGAGTATTTTCGTCTTCTGAAAATTCTCGTCTAAATTTGATCAAGTCTGGGTATCTTTGATTGGGTCTATATTATGGAAAATACATCTTCCTAATGAGTCTATTTTGAGAAATAATCTATTATCAAGATTTTCCAGGAGGAACTAAGATATCATCAAAGTTCTCTAGGATTGGTCTTTCTTGAGAGTCTTGAATATGAGTCGGTCTTTGCGTTACACTAGCATTTGGTCTTACGCGTCTAAGATAGTCTGTAACTTCTTCCCTGTTCAGTCTATTTGTTCCAGAGGAACTCATGTCTTCTAGGTCTTCTGTTTGCAACATAAAATATGAAATCATATTAGTGTTAGCAAACATTGGCTCTCTTGATATAATGTCTGGAATGGTATTTTTACTTCCCTTAATATGTATAACATAGAAGTCATAACCATTAAGCAATTGTTTCCATCTAATTAGTCTATTAGTCCTTGATTTGGACCAGTCTAAATCTCTGAATTTTACTGCATAAGAAGAGTCAGTATAAACAGTAAAATGTTTAGTTCTAAGAAACAATATATATTTTTCTATTGCCCTTACTATGGCTAAAACTTCTTTTTCATGGGCAGTGTATCTTGTTTCTGGGTCTGTAAAGGTTCCAGAACTATGTCTACAAAGTTTCTTCTTTTTTGTCTAATGATCAATGGCAAAGTATACTGCTCCCCATTGTTTATCAGAGGCGTCTGTTTCTACTATAAATTGGTCTTCTGTATTAGGCAGTTCAAGTAAAGGAATATTCTTGACTGCATCTTTAATTTGTCTTATTACTTCAAAATCATCTTTAGTCCAATAAAAGGGATTGGTTTTATCTGTTCCTTTTAATTTGGATGTTAAGCTTTGTCTTTTTGAAGCAAGGTCTTTAATAAAGTTTGCAACACAATTAAGCAATCCTAAAAATGATTGTAATTGTTTTCTATCTTTGAGTTGGTCTGGAAACTCAAGAATCTTTTTAGTTATGTTTTCAGCTAAGGATAATTTTCCTTTATTAATATGCATTCCCACAAAGTCTATTTCAGTCTGGAATAATTGCATTTTCCTTTCAGAAATAACAATACCATGTTTGTCTAATTCTAAGATAATCTTTTTAAGATGGTCTACATGCTCTATCTCAGTCTTACTTGCTACAAGAATATCATCCATGTAAACAAGAAAAAATTCTGAATAAGGTCTAAATATATTATCCATTCTTCTTTGAAAAACTTGAGGAGCATTCAAGTATCCAAATGGCATTACTAACCATTCGTATTTTCTTTGGGGCACACTAAAGGCTGTCTAAGTAATACTGTCTGGATGCATCTTAATTTGCCAGAAGCCTGATTTGTAATCAAACTTACTAAATATAATTCTCTCTTCAATTAAATTAATCAAATTATTATTGTCTGGTATCTTATAAGAATCAAATTCATAATTCTTATTTAATTGTCTATAGTCTATAACCATGCGTCTTTTTCCTCTTTTACGTTCAGATTCATTTTGAACATAGAAGGCTAAACTATTATGTCTACTTTTACTTTCTCTAATAATGCCTAACTTAAGCATTTCATCTATGTCTTTCTTGAATTCTTTCCTATCCTCTTATGAGTATCATTTCTTATAGGTTCCACCATTAATAGTGGCATCTGGGTTAATAGGGATGATTTCACAATAGCTTTGGTCTTTATCCCACTTAGCGATGGGATATTCTCCTAAAGTAGGCTCATCTAGTTGCCTAATCTTTTTTACTTCTATATCCATTTTCTTCTGTTTGGATATAGCTTGAACCTATAATAAGCTCTGATGGGCTTGATCTAAAATGTCTTGCTGTATAAGCGCTATTTACTTATAACACTTTTGGTCTGAACACTAGTAATTTCTAAGGCTTCTTGTTGGGTTGTAGGTCTAGGTCCACCATGCTCAGCTGAAGAACTATGATGTTTAATAGGTCTATAATTTGGTTTGACCTGCATAAGGTCAAAGGCAGTCTTATGATCTATTAGAGGAGCTTTAATATTAAATTCCTCTTGGTCACTAATTAATATCTTATCATTATACTGAGTATAAGGATGATATTTACTAAAAAGTCTTGTCCTAAAATAAGGTTTCCTGTGAAACTAGGACGAGGATCCATTATCCAAAACTGATGATTAACGGTTTTGTTGGTCTGATTTCCTAATTTAAAATAAATAGGAATAGTCTGGAAATATAAGGTAAATGGATCTCCATTAGCCACTTTACCATAGATTTCTTGAGTACTTTCTAAAAAATAGTCTTCAGGGAAGGCATTAGCCTTGCAAATACTCTGAGAGCACCCTGTATCTATGAAAGCTTAAAGTCTTTTAGGATAGTCTTTATGTTGAACAAATAATTCTACAAAACAAGCACGTGATTTAGTAGAAATTCCTAAATTGTTCTTCTCTAAGATAGATATTCCTTTCTGAGGTTTATCTATAAAATCTAAGGGTATTTGTTCTTCTGAACTACTATCAGAATGGTATTCTTCTAAATCATAGGAAATTCCTTTTCCTTTGAAGTCTTCATTTTCTTGCAATCTTTTGGCTATATTTCTATCAATGTCTTGATAATATGTTTTAATATCTAAGTCTATTTGAGCGTCATACTGGCTAGTATATATTGATCTAAATCTAATTCTCCAACAGTCTTCATGGTAGTGTAATTGACAAACAATATAAACCATAAATAATTCTGTTTGTATAGTCTCAAAACATTCTGCACATCTAAAGTCTTTCTTGCAACATTTCATATCAAACGTGCAATAATGTCTTTCATCAAAGTAACATCTAGGTATATAGGTTAGTAACTCAGGATTACTAACTGTCCATCTTTTCTTCAAGAATGGGCTTAATATACATTTATACCAAGCGTCTTCAAAGTCTGTATATTCATCATCTAGATTGCCTTGATCAGTCTGCATTATATATAAGTCTAAGGTATCCTGAGAGTCTTCATACTCATCAGTATCACTATAGTCTTCCGAATCACTGTCTGTGTATACACTATAGATACTAGTGTTGTCATCATCTTCTATGTCTGATATTTCTATAGCATATAAGATATCTAATTCTTCTTGATCTGCATAGTCTAATATTGTATTAATAATCTTAATACTTTCTTTATCTTTCTTATTAGGGCAGTCTTTAGCAAAGTGTCCTTCTTTGCCGCAAGTCTAACATTCTTTGGTGACAGTCTTAGATTGAGCTATATCTTTTTCTTTCCTATAATTAGGAACCTTCTTATACTTACTAGTATTCTTCTTAAAGTATCTTCTTTGGTTAAATCTATTTTTCTTAGTCTTAGGATTCTTTTCCCTGAAGGTAGTAGATTGTCTAAATTTATACTTCTTTGGCAATCCTAAATGTCTAGTCTTAAACTTTCTATGTTTTCATTCTAATTTCTTTTTGAATTTCTTAGATTCACCTCCACATCCCCATTGGATTGGAGTGATGTCTCTTTCGTCTTTGATTGGAGGGATCTGCTTGAAAGTTTCTTCTATCAACTTTCCTTAGGTTATATCACGTCTCTTAGATATGATATAGTCTTTGGCGAAATTGATTCTTTCACCAAGGGAGTTGTTCTTAACTCCTACTATACCTGGCCAATTCCTATATTCATTAATTAGGATTTGTCCTATGGCTGGTATCTTTCTAAAGTATTCGTCTTTTAAGGTCTCTCCAAATTCTTTAATTTGGTAATATAGTTGTTCGTAATTATTGCTATATTCATTTATCTTATCTAATTTGCAAATGATAAGGAGGGCTAACTTAGTTTTTGCTAGGTCTTGTTCATTGATCTGAGCTAGATGTCCTGCTCCAATGAATTCTGAAGTGAACAATTGAATATATTCTTCAATTGATCTTTCTTCTAGGTTTTCCTTCATCTTCTCAATCTTAGATAATGAGTCTTCATCTGTAGCCTTTCTTAAACTATCTAAGTAGTCTTTTGCAATACCACAAATGGATTGCTCAGCGTACTGCTTACATGAACTTGCATCCCATTGTTCATTAGATGCAAAACACATGTTCATCTGATTACGCCATTCGTTTAAGGCTTTATTCCTATCTTGAACATTGTCTAAGTTAAGGTATATACCTATTGGATTTATGGCTTGGCTTGCCATTGTCTTAACAGGAGTGAAACTCTTGTCACTAGTTGGAAAGTCTTTTTTATAATCAGGTTTAGTCTTTACTACGGTGCTTGAGTATATAGGAATATTTATTCCTATTGGTTTACTAAAAAGTCTAGGAGCATCTTCTAGCCTACTACTACTTCCTATCTATTGTTTACTAGGTTCTACTTGTGTAGCTGGCATTAGTCTTTGTTCTCCTTCTTCTATTAGTCTTAAGTTTTAAGAAGTTCTTTAGTGTTCTTAGATTCTTTTAATTTTAATATGCGGTCTTAGGCTATCATATTAAATCTTTCTCTTTCTTGAAATCTAACAGAATGACTTTTCTTAAGGTTATCTTTAAATGTCTTCATATCCAATTCTGAGGGTTCATGTCCAAAGTTTTGGATCCTATCTTTTTCTTTAACTAAGTCTTTTTGTTCAAATGATCTTCTAGGTCTAATTATCGGAGCTTGTCTAAGTAAACTAGCACTAGTCTTACTACTACATTATCCTTCTGAAGGATCATTGATTATGGCTTCTCCCATATTCCTAAATCTAATTTCTTCGGTCTGGATATTTTTATTGACAATCTTAGGGGGACCAAACTGGATTGTAACATTTCCAGTGACGTCGTCTTGATTAATAAACAAGGGTTTATATTGTATAGTCTTAGTTTCTTGAAATTCTGGCAATTGCCAGAGAGTCTTAGCTTTTTCTCTCATAGGTCCAGTATTCCTAATACTGTAAGTATGATTGTAGTCTGACACATTAGTTCTAACTAAGATTTCTTCATTAAGTCTACCGCTAGGAATTCCTGACTGCATTCCTTCATAAGGAAATTGAGAGAACTTCACATAGCTTTGGAATTCTATATTTATATTAGCGTCTGGGATTATATAGTCTTCATAACCACTAGCATATAAGATTAACTTAAAATGATTGGCTGTGTCTACGGTGACTGTAAATGCTGGAATGACATTAAAGTATCCTATGTTATCTGACATTTCTAATTGGGCTATCCCAATAAGGCGTTTCTCAAAGTCTTTCCATCTTTTGTCTACTAAACAACATAATATGTTAATATTATTCTGAGGTCTATGTAATCCTTAGCTTGCTTAAAAGAGTCCAAAGGTTAGGAATTGGAACTTCCTATCAGTTCCTCTAGATCTAAGCCATTCTGAGTCAAACACTTGGAGCTCAGTATATGATTTGTCTAACACATGATTTCTACAATGGTAGGTCATGTTATAATTGGGGGTCTTAGGAGTGACACCTTCTTTGAACAAGTCTATGTATCTAACGGCTGGAAGTTGTCCATTATGAATGGAATCTTCAACAATCTTCCAGTCCACTTCATCCCATTCTTTCCATTAGAGGGGGTTGGTGAAATTTCTTTCTTTCCACCATGTCCTAACATTGGAGGATGAATCTTTAAGTCTTTGGAGCATATGGTTACTCTGTCCTATATTTGGGATAGATCTAACTATCTTACTAGTCTTATCTAATCCGTCATTTATGACTCGTCTACTTAAGGTCTTTCCTTCTCTAGTTTCTATAGAAGGGGATTCTCTAAACTTACAAGTGGTTACCTGTTTTTGTTCAAGTCTTTTTTCAATTCTTTCTAAGAAGTCTGAATAATCTTTTTGTCCTTTTATCTGATTAAGGATTTCTTCTTTAAAATTCTTATTCTCTTTTCTAGTCTTTTCAGAAGTTTCTTCACTATGTCTAGCTAGAGAATTAATGATGGTTTTACCAACATTAGTGATATAGTCTTTTACCTCATTATCTTTTTCTAGTTGTTGTATAGTTCTAACTTCTATGGCTTCTACAGTCTTTTCAATTTTATCTAACCTAGTTAGAATAAAAGGACAGTCTATTTCTTCTTGGGATGGTTTATTATATACGGCCTTAATTCCGTTATAATTTCTCCATATTTTTCTTCTACTTGGGCCATGTCTAGTCTAAGTTCCTTAATAATACTATCCATTTTGGATAGGTTATGGCTTTCCATATTATTAAGATAATTTGCTAAATTTTGTTGGAATTTAACAAAGTCTGTGTAGAAGGTAGTTAATCCTTCTGTCTTAGCCTTTAAGTCTAAATGCAAGTCTTTAACAAAGCTACTGTTATAGTCCTGGGTAGCTGCTATGGATGTAGAAATTAAATTTAATCTTTCTAATATAAGTCTAGTTACTTTAGTCGCGTTGGCAATCTCATTTTCATTTATCTTATAATAAAATCTATCATCATTTATCTTTTCTAAAATTCTTTGATAAAAGTCTGATAAAGTCTGGATGGAGAGGTCTCTTGGTACCTTATTTCAATCTGATCTAACTATCTCCATTAGGAAGATAACTATCTAGTCTAGGGATAAGCTTAGCTTGTTCTTTAGTAAGTTTAATTAACTCATTGTCTTGATTTTTAATTAAAGTTTTAATTTCTAAAATGTCTTTGTTAAGGACTTCTATATGATTAGTCTTAATATTTATTTCTTGTAACACGTGTATTAAGTCTATTGGGATTTGATTATCTATGTCTAATAATCTTTTAGAGATATTTTTGATCTCTGTTTCTAAGGTTTGAGTGCCTTTTATTAATTTTCTTAATATAAACAGTATACACTTATTTTGGTCTATTATGCTATTAATAGCACTAGCAGTGACTTGTCTACTGTTTGCGTGTTTGGCTAGAATATGTTCAATATGTGAACACCGTCTATGTGTGTAGTTAAACAACCTTTTGAGTCTAAATCAGTTATGGGTATAGGTTGGTAGTCTGGGTTGGATCCAAAAATATCTTGGTAAATGCGAGGGATAAATCCCAAGGGAATTAAAGTCTTTTTACTTTTAGTCTAAAAGGAACGTCTTATGGCTCTGATACCAGAATTAGGGTTTGGTCGGAATTTCGTGAGTTTTTAAAATCTTTAAGGTCTTGATACCAATTTCGGGTCTAAATTATAAATCTTTTAATTATATAGTCTTAAACTAAGGTTTTAGTATAAGACAAGAGGGGGACCATCTAGTGTAAATAACAAAAGTCTTTGGGACCAAGAGGGGACCACTTTCGGGATAAGGACAAAGTCCGCACGAAAAGTCCGCACGGGAAGTCCGCACCTGAGCCTATCTGTATATATATATATATATATATATATATATATACAGGGGCGGACCTAGGTGGTCCCGAGAGTGAGCGGCCGCCCACCTAGGTTTTTAGGAGTTTGTTCCTGGGTATAGGCTGTTTTTTTCTTTTTTTGGACCTTTGTGTCATGTTTCATAATAAAAGGTATTGAGTTTGTGGGGGCAAAACTAGAAATAAAACTAATTCTATTTTTTACACGCTTATCTGATTACAAATGCACCACACACGTTTTACAAGACTTTTAACCTAACAATCTCTCTCTCCTTCCTCTCGTCCCTCACGACTGTCGATCCCTTCCTCTCCTTGGTTAAATCCAGCAGTAGCAAGCATAAATAGCGTGTAAAAATCCAGCAGCAGAAGCAAGGTGGCTCCGCTCTCCGCTCCTCTCAGGTTCAGTCTTCAGAGACTCTGTCTGAAGCAGCTCCGGCGCTCCGGCGCTCCGCTCTCCCCTCCTCTCTAGAACTTCTATACTAAGCCATAGCAGCCTACAGGTATTTTTCTTTTTAATTTTCGAGTCTTCTATTCTATTAAAATTCTATATGGTGAGATTCTATATGGTGAAATTTTTCCATACCATGAAATGTTGTAAAAGGCTGGAGAAGAAGGCGCTAACAAACTGAAGCAATGAACAGCTTATTAATTTATTGTTATTAGCCAAGTTGAATCATTTGTATCGTACAGTTCAATTTCTGTGCTTAGTATTGTTGTCCCCAAATTATATTTGTTGACCAAATGTAATTTTAAGTTCATGGTTAAATATTAAATTAGTTTAAATGCTCAATTTTAAATGATAATTAATAAATGCACAATGTTTAAATGTCCAATTTTTTTTGTTAGTTTACTTTTAATTGTTGTGTCTATAGTCTCTATTTGTTTATAATTTTGAAAATATAGATTTGTTGGGTATTATTAGTATTTTAAAAATAAAAGTATTGACTATATGTTATTGGGTTGTTGCCTATTCCGTGATTATATTAGTTTTCTCGTTTTTTGCTAATTTTAATTTCCGAAAGAGAATTTGGAATATATTTTCAAATTTAGGTCAAATATGTTGAATTTTTTTTATTGTTATGTAAAATTTATGGTAATATTTTGTTAAAGTATTTTGAAAAAAGTCTACAAATAAAGTCGAACAAAAAATGGGTGAATATAAATATTAATATTTTTAGGGTTAAAAATTGCAAAAAAAAGGTAAAAATAACCCTAAAAACCCCCGGCCTTTGTAAAAAAATTCGCACCCCCGGACCGAAAATCCTGGGTCCGCCACTGTATATATATATATATATATATATATATATATATATCACTCACTATATATGTAAAATCGCAATCCCTCAGAGTAATAACTCACTGGAAGCGAAATCACTAGCATGCTATCAAGCTCCAGGAAATCCACCACAATCTGGGCAACAGGATTGAAATCTCACCATTGAACCCAAAAATAAAAACGAATACTGGAGGTGGTCATGGCCTTAAGTTCGTAGTGTAACACCCCAATCCGGGTTTGGATCACTGTTGGACCAACGCGGACCTAGTCAAGGAGTTAAAGGGGGAGCGGGAAAGTTTAATTAATTTATTTAGGAAAAATCCCTTATTTTGCCTCATATATTTAGTATTTGAAGTTCCTATTTTAGCTTGAGAAAGGGGTGATCACTTTATGTTATAAATCAATTTTCAAGATTTATTTATGAAAATCCAAGTTTATCCACGATACTAATTAAACAAAAAATAAATCATAACCATCTTGTATTATTATAAATTATGGTCGATGGCCCGGATAAAAGTTCATATACTAAATGTGCAAGTACCAAATGCCCACTATTTGAAAATAAGTACAGAGAATTCTAATGACGTTGATTTCCCTTGGGGCCTTATTCGAATCCTGTCCAACATTCCTATTCGATGTACTTGGGGTGGGGGTAGGGGTTTTAACATGAAAAGCAAGGGGTGAGAGAACGCTTAATAGGGTTGGTAATACTAAACTATATGTTTTCTACAAAAATACTATTCATATAACGTCTATTTTTAATTAATTAAGAAAACGTTAACAACTTAGCTAGTATTAATATAACTACATGCAATGCACCCGAGCGATTAACTCGTACTCACACTTTACATATTTTACCGCCCTTTACCCTGCCTCATTTTACTGCCATTTCCATGTAATTTATAATCATGTGAAGTTAATGGAATAAAATTATCATTTCATAAACTTTTAGTCCCTCTCCAATTGTTTTGGTGGCCTTTTTGTAGTTAATTGAAGTTTTTGGGTTGGATTTGGAAAGATTTAGAATTTAGGTGTTTCAAACGAACGTACGGTCGTTCGAACGAGATCATGTGGTTTGAACGAAAAAGAAAACTCGTTTTAACAGGTTTCAGGCAAGCATTGAACGAACCCCTTCTACATTACAGTCGACCCATTTAAAGGTCGTTCGAAGGGAGGTTCAAACGAATGGCGTTTCTCATTCGAACGCGACCAGTCTCGTTCGAACGAATTTTTCAAGAATCAGATCTGATGTGTTATGACTGTTTTGGCCCTAGATCTTGGTGACGTGTCGAGCTCGTGGATCTTGATCAATTTGATGGTTGTTTTGTGTTTTTTTTACATATTTTGTGTGGGGATTAATGGGTTATAAGAGGGAGAAGATGGATAAGAGGGAGAAGATGGATATCATTTCCCTCATAATTTTCAGACTTCTTCTTTCTCTCTCAAGAGCCTACACCCATCTTCCACCCCCAAAGCCCTTGTTCCTCTATTATTGGGTGTTGCCTACCACTCCTAGACCATAAAATACTCCATTTCTACACCCATTCTTCCATTCTCAAGGCTTGTGCCAAGAAGAAAGTGGTGGAGAAATATCGTAGAGATGATTTTTTGAATCTTTGAAGAAGCTAGGAGTCTTGGAGCTTAGGAGTTTTAGGAGCTTTCAAGTCATCCATTTGTGGTTTCTCCTCTTCTAAACCTAAGGTAGAATTTTCCTTTCATGTTTTCAAGGTTCTTCTAGCTATGAAATTCATGTAGGATGTTGCTAGATGGATTTTGATGACTAAAAATGTAGTTACATTTATAAAATAATTAATCTTGAAAAAATAGAATTTTCTTCAATACAAACCCTAAATGGGCCTTTCTATAAAAAATTGCATTTACCTTAATATTTGGAAGAAATCATCTGAATTTACATAAAAAAATCCATGATTAGTCTTGATTTGAATGCATATTTGAGGTATTTCTAAGTGGAAATCCTATCTTGAACATGTAGGAATGGTAGACTTGAATAAACGCGTTAAAATGGACTTTGTAATAAAATGAACAAGTATGGAAAAACAACCCCAAAATATGATAAATATTGTTATGATGAAGAAAAACTAATGTTGAGTTTTACTTGTGATCATAAAACAAGACTATGGATTTTTGATAAAATTGTCTTAGATGATGAACAACATTTTATATGGTAAAACATATAATACATAAGTATGATTTTAAACATGAAATGATGGAAATAGTGTTGGAAGAAAAATGATTTACTTCTTATGCCAAAATAAAGTTAAAATAATATTTTTCTCAAAATTATGACAAAAAAGGGAATTTCGACAAATTTGAGGGTTCTAAGGGTTAAGTTCCCTCTCGAGACCCTATCGGTTTATTTTTTGGTGAAAACGGATAAAGTAAGTTTTGGCACATTGATAATGTGAAAAATTCTTCAAAACCATGGTATGAAAAAATGGCAAAAAGGGAATGGAATAATGTGTATATTGGATAAAATGTTAAAGAACATAAAAAGTTAGACTCGGATGACACCGAAAAAATTAAGGAGGGCCCGAAGCCCTGGGGTAAAAGACCAAAAACCACTGACCAAAGCATATGGTGATGTTACCAGCGGTGTGGAGCCCGTTCAAGTACGCGATATTTGGAAGATTCCTAGAAAGACTCATTCTAATAGGCTTCAGACGAGCATCAGACGAACCCCTTCTGCATTACAATCGACCCTCGTTCGAAGGTCGTTCGAATCCTGCTAGAAGGAGTTTGGTTTTTCGTTTGAACCACACGATCTCGTTCGAATGAGACAAGGATCTCGTTCGAATGACCATAGGTTCGTTTGAACTATCTAAATTCCAAATCTTTCCAAATTCAATCCAACAACTTCAATTAATTACAAAAAGGCCACCAAAACAATTGGAGAGAGAATTATAATATGATAATTCTATTCCATTAACTTTACATGATCACAAATTACATGGAAAGGAATAAAATATTGGGTCGGGGTATTACACGTAGGATATAACCATACCACATTATTTCACGGGATTCCAACCCTACACAACATGGGCATGCACATATCTATGACATCGGGGAACAATATTACCTCTACTGAGATTCGCTAGAGTGACCTCCCACGACACGAAACCTTCAGTGATAGCATATCAACTAGGATGGGTATTTTTCACATAAATATTTTACATACAAATATTTTCACACACACACACACACACACACACACACACACACACATACATATATATATATATATATATATAGTGTCTCTATACTCGCATATATATAAAATAAAACGGCTAACCGTGCATGTCACTCGTAGCACTATCCTATAATCTCCGAGTCTAAAATCTAACTCCCAAATTCATAAGTAGTCACTTAGTTATTTTTATATATCACATTTATATTTTATTATGGACACTGAGTGTTTGGGAGTTGGATTATAAAATATAAATGTGATATATATAAATAAGTAAGTGATTTAATAAATCTTTTTGAAATCCCAATCCGATTTCATAAATCATAACTCGAGTGTTTTTCACCTTAGAACACCCGTGCATCCATACCCTGGTTTGATTTCCAGCTAAATATTTCGGTCTCGAACACCCTTTCGTAGAAAATTTATAACTAATTAAAAAAATAAAAAAATATGAAACTGGCGGTCATGCGTTTTTAACGAAAAGATCTATCTGCATGACTAAAATCTAAGGACCGTTCGAACGATATTCAAACGAGAATCTCAACTCGTTCGAACGAGCTTCTAACGAGATTGACATTGTAACCCTCTTGCTTAGGCGGGATTCGTCATCTTCCCATCAACAATCCCATATATATCACCAATCTAGCCTAAAATTTATAGTTTTTTTATCAATTCTAAACACGATTACACTTATTTTCACATTCGAATTCACCCGATAACAATCTAAATTCCTGGAATTCAACATCGTTAATCAAGAATTATATACGTCCCTAATTTGACTTCAAGATTGAATCAAACCTTATACTAGTCATTCAAGATCACACTTTTCTACATGAACATATCTTAGATTCTACATGGGATTATAAACCAATTATTCTCCTCTAATTTTATTAACAAATTTTTTATGTTTACACATGAATCCCACCCAAAAATTCATATTTGTTTCCACCAACTATAATATGAATTAAAACACAACATATATGATCAAAGAAAGTTAAACACTTGCCTTAGATTATCGTAGGGTGTGAATCCTTCTTTGTAGATCTCCCTTGCCTAAGAATCCTAGCCCGAAAATTGTCACTTTCATCCCCGCGTTGCCTTCTTAATTACTTTCTTTAGTTTTTTCCCTTCTCTCTTGCCTCTCTCTCAAGCCTAGGTTATTAAAATGATCAATTGGGATGAGCCCTCATCTAAACCCCCTTAATATATGTAACACCCCTCCTAATTAAATTCCGGGTGGCCAGTCCAATACCAAATTAAAACAGAATATACAGTTGACTCATTCTTAGCATCACTGTCGAAATATTTACAAATCACCCAATATCCAATTAAGCTGGTGTTAAAAACTTTCCAAATTTTAATTCAATAAAATTCATTTTTAGTTTACGAATAACACTACACATTTTATTCTATCACAATGATAACTGAATAGATGAAATAAAAGAATTTAAATGCAATTGGAATAAACATTCCCAAATAATAATCCAATACAGTAATCCCAACAATGTATCAAAATGACACGAGTACAAGACTATTTTACTCAGATAGAAAGGAGATAACTGAATTCCTCTGGGCGATATGCCCTACATAAAAGAACACTACATAATGTGAAGCAAATGATGATAGGCGTCTAAGCAATACTCCATAGCTCGTCATAAACCTCTAAGGTTGACGTCCCTGCTGCTGGACACCTAATATAAAATGTACAATAGAAAAGAGAATATGCAAGGAAACGGGTCAGAGCCCGATGTAAAAATAGTTTTGAAAACAACAAGTAGTTAACAAGTGCAATAAAGCATTTATTATGTACATGTTAGTATCCAGACTCTCATTTGATATTCTTACCTCTCACTTAGAGTGAACGCTTAACGTTTCCTATTAACCTCCTTGTTAATGGTTCCTCCTAACTAGTTTCCATAATATGATTCTATCCCATATTATAACCCCGTATGTCCCATACCATACGTAGTATAATCATTCATATACATTTCCCATTAATATGAATTAAGCTTTTACGATAAATATTCATTAACTTAATTCAATTCTTTTTTCTTTATTCCCCGTTATCTACAATTATCATACAGTAGATTGATCTAACCACTATATATACATACATTTAATTCACTATATCTATACATATATAATACAGCACCCCGAGTCACAGCTGTGGTGCATGCATTACTCTTCTATCACATCCCAATATCGCTGGTCGCCGAATAAGGGACTAAAGGTCCGGTAAGGATTCCTCGAACCACAAACATCAACACAAAAATTGGAGGCGAACATAGTTCTCATACCCACGGGTCACGCATATACCTACGTTTCCATAGTCAGCGGACTTATCAACTCCCGAATAAGTCTTTCATAGACCTATGTTCTCGAGCGACAAATCAAAAATCCCATGGATTCATCAGGATATGACTGCCCTCACGCGCAAACCTCCCATTGATAGCAAGTAAGATAGGTATGTCATACATATAAATTATCAATCAATCAAATAGGCATTATCATCTACCTATAATATAATATCAACCAGGTACCCACACTACCCTAAGATAGTTCCCATACGTAGCATTATATCTCTTAAATCCTACGCATTAAAATATTATGACTTTACTTCCTTAATTTAATGATTCTAGAGTCTCACTCATTACTCAAGGTTTAAATAGGTTTTTCATCAATATATTTATTCTGTAAGAAATCACTAATATCCTACTGGTCCATATCATCTTATCTCTCGAATCACTATGAATTAAACTCTCCTTTAGTTAGGGTTACAACCGATAGTTAAAGATATTTTATAAACACATCTTCTATCAACTAGGATTAAACCCTCTTGTAAACCTAAGGCTACCCAGGTAATTTATAACAATTTCCCCTATTGGACCTATCCTTAATCCTCATGCATACAAATTAGAATCCAACACAAGCATCTTGCAACCGAAATTTCTTTCAATTTAATTATCATAATTCTCATCAATTAAATCCCAATCACATTAATTCGATTCTTATCTAGGGCTTATTGATCTTCCCTAAGTCCCATTATATCCAATTAATAATCACCAAAGATTTACAAAAGGTTTGAGATAAGAACAAGCATTAAAAATAAACAACATCATCATTTATGGGGAGGTCGATCGATCGAAGGTAGGGGGTCAATCGATCGATCGCCCAGATATCAGCCCAGATTCTGCAATTCTTTTACTACGGGTTTCATAACTTTTGATCATTCTAACATTCATATTAACAACCCAAATTCCTTATAATCCTTACTATATAATATAACAACATATGTAAATAATTTCTAATGATCTAAACATCCTAGAATCATCAAGAGTTTGAATTAAAAGCATATATTTATCCTTTTTTTCTAGAAAATTATATACATGATATCTTCAAGAACACACCAATGATTCTCGGAATTTCTTCAATAACTTAATGATTATTTCGTGGATTACTAGATACCTATAACATGAGTTTGATTCCTATATATTTCCATTTTCCAGAAATCAATCAACAACTCTATCTTTATCTTCCAAACATGTAAAATCTCATCTTTTCAATAACTATCCTAACATGGACAATATACTAACTAGATTGCAATTATCAAATACTCGCCTCTAATGAAGATCTGATCCTTTGGGGTTGTATAACGTAGGTGGTTCTTCCCTTCTCCGATCACTTCCGGTGGTGGTTGGTGGTGGTGACCTTTGATTCTTGGTTCTCCTTCTTTCCAAGAAATCTTCTCTTCTCCCAAGCACCCTTTCATTCTCTCTAAAAAGTTGACCTCTCAATTTTGTGTAGAAGAGATGAATGAACCCACGTACAACTATTCTCCAAATATTTATAATAAGACAAAATCCAAAATCACTATTCATCCTGCCTTTAAAAATGACCAAAATGCCCTTTTCGGTTGTCTTTTCATTTCCAAATGATCCGAGACCCTAAACCAACATCCAAATAGACTTTTTTGATTATTTAAACCCTTACGGATGCAACGATGCGCTCGAAATGCCTATAAGGTTGATGTAAAAATAAGTTTCCTTTTTAATTTAATAAATTTGTCCTGACATGTCCCATACCGCGTCCGACTAAAAATTTAAATTACTGAATTAATAACTCACAGCAATATCAATAACATCACATTCAGATATTACCTAAATATCTTTAAGTAATATACAGATTCATTCATTTTAATATCCACAATTTGGATAAAATCCAAATAAATTAATTTATAATAAAATCCAATTAATCCATTAATTTAAAATATAACACATTTTAAAAGTCATTAAATTTACGGGGTATTACAATATACTCCTAATCCCATTTTTAGGTTAATTAGTAACATTAAAATGACCCAAATACCCCTGCACGAGTCTCATATAGAATAAAAAGTTCTCAAAACCCGATTATAACCCCGGGATACCTAAGTTTGTGTGACACCCCGCCTATTTTAATCTTCAGTGATCAGTCCATTATTAAATTAAACATGAATCATTTATGGTGTTGTTCTTAGTATCACTGTCGAAATCCAATTTATTTTACTAATACTCTAATGGCCCAATGTCAAAATTTTTATCTTATTATTAACATGCAAAGAATTTAAATTAAATAATTAACATTAACCATTCCAATAAACATAATAATAATGTTAATGCGATGAGATGAATAAATAGGTTTGGAAAATACTCTAGACAAAATCCAAATACAATCATCCATAATAAAAAAAAATCCAATGTGCAAATAAAATGGAAGTACAATGTCTCTATAATAATAACAAACTAGGAATGGGCGACATGCTCGATTGAGATACATAAAAGAATAAATAGGAACTAATAAATGTGTAAGCATATACTACCAAGGTCCTGTAACTTCCACAACAGCTGCAACACGTCAAATGAAGAAACTCTTAAGCGTGGCGTCCTTGTGGCTGGGCACCTAAAATATTTTTACAAAAATAGATTTGAAACGGGTCAGAGCCCAAGTAAAACCATTTGAAAATATTTTAGCAAGTATTTAAAATGCATTAAAGAGTACATATTATATACATGTTAGCTTTACTTACTCTCACTTAATATTCTCACCTCTCAACTATTATGCACGCCTAATGTATTCTTCTAAACCCACCTAGTTATGCTACCCCGCCTAACTAGTTTGACTTAAGACTTTTTCCCATCTATTAATTCATTGTGCCCACCCGTATTGCCCATACAATACGTTACTAAATTTCCATCCCTTTTATTTATTAAGAGTCGCTAATTAATTATCAAGTTCACACATACTGAGATCAATTTAGATATCACTATCTATAGTATATACTAAAACACTCGTAATAGAATAAATCATGCGTGTGTGTGTGTGTGTGTGTGTGTATATATATATATACGTATATGAAATACCTAGGTGGAGTCATGCGATGCGGGCATACTCTGCTATCAAGTCCCGATACATCACGTACTAAATAGGTACATTGGTTCGGATATCACTCTCGAACCATAAATCAAATCACACATATTGGAGGCGGACATAGTTTTAAGTCTACGGGTCGCGCACACACCACTCGTGCCTAATTGATCGTCAAAACTACCATACACTCACATAGTCCGTACCTAGGTTCTATGTTTTGAGGTACAAGTCAAAATCCCCCTAATGGGCTCATGAGGATAAGACTGTTTACGACGCGGAACCTCCCTTAATAGAAATAGCCTAGGTATGTTTACACATAAATCAAACAATAGATATTCACAGCACCTATATATACATATATATTCAGTATAGGTATAGACGTAACCCATAATATATGTCCTATACGCAGTATATACAACTCCCCAATGTTCTACGTATTATTAAATTTTTATTATACTTCTCGTCGTATATTCCCGAGTAACCCCCACTATTCAAAGGGTCCTCACTATCCATTAAATTTTCCCAGTAATTATAATATGTCGCTTTTACTGGCCTGATATAAGGTTCACTCGTATTTCCCGCAACCCATTTTAATTCTCTAGAAATGATTTAATATCAAGTTATGTCCAATAATTTCTAGTCTTAATACTCATCATTAAGGGAATGTTCAAAGTCTAACAAAAATTCAAATAACCCAAGGCCCGGACTAACAGGTCATCCTAACCGATTCAAGGGTACATCCAAACCGGTTTGAGGTGTACACCAAACCGATTTGAAGGACAGGTCGAACCGGTTTGGGGTACCTGGTACTTCATCTTCTCCACAACTACGGGTTTCACCATTTTTAAAGCCCAGAACATCCATTACAAAATCCCAAACTCCCAACTAAATGTACTAAACATTATACTAATATGAATACATGATTTCTAACATAATTGAATCATTGAATCATCAAAGAAATCCTTTAAATCGAATTAATTCAACAATTAAATTCCAGAACCCTAGATTATCCTTTTTCTTCAAGAACATCAACAATAATCTCAGATTTCTCCCCAGTTTTATTATTTCAATCCTTAATTATTATTACATATATGAATTACACATATCCATCAAGCTTTCAACCCAAGAACATGAACTTATTCTTCCAAATCAAAGACAACATTTATTTTTCATGAGATTATTCATCCTACACTAACATGGATGTTATAAATGCTGAAAAAGTAGCAAGTTAAATAATTGCCTCAAATCTAAGGTCTGATTCTCTATAGAATGGTGGTGTGGTGGTGCTCTTCTTCTTTCGATCTACTCAATGGTGGTGGTGCAAGAATGGTGTGGAATGGCCTTGAAGCTCCCTCTCTTCCTCCTCCCGTGGCCTTTCTGTGTTTTTTTAACTTCTAACCCTAACTCCCTTACCTTACCAGATGGTATAACTCTACAATTTTCGTAGGTCTCTTTTAACCAAAATTTCAAAAGATTAAAATACTCCTTCGGGGTGTCGATTTGGCCTAAAAATGCCCCGAGACCCAAACTAAACCCCCGAATACACTTTTCTGACTATTTCGACCCTTCTGGACACACCGACACACTTGAAATGACCATTTGAATGATCCAAAATGAAATTATATTTTATTTCATAAAATTAAGTCCCAACACGATTGATACGCGCGTCCCAACTAAATTTACCGTAACTGCCGTATTTCTCACTCACGATAATGATAATACTTTCTTATCAATTTATTATTCATTCACTAAGTAGTATTCAATATAAATATATATCAACCCTTGTCTCGCTAATTAATATTTATTTTAATTCGGATTAATTTCTCATTTTAAATTTAATTAATCTCAATATAAAAATCACTAAAATTACGAGTTGTTACATACTTCCCCCCTAATAACGGAATTCAGTCCCGAAATTCAAAAAAAGAAATACCTGGTATGAATAACTCTGGATATTTTTCACGCATCTCATCCCCGCGCTCCCAAGTGGACTCGTCGGCATTATGATGCCCCCACTGAACACGTACAAGTGAAACTACCTTCCGCCTCAATCTCCTCTCGCTGTGGTCTAGGATAACCATTGGCCTCTCCTCGTATGAAATATCGGGCTGCAAATCAATCTCCTCTAATGTAATGTGAGTGTGAGCTAACTCGTCCCGGAGATATTGTCTCAGCGAAGAAATGTGATATACATCGTGAATTCGATGGAAGTGTTCCGGCAACTCAAGTCTATATGCAAGTGACCCAATCCGATCTGAAGTACCATATATCTTTGACTCATTTGATTCTACATTATATAGGCGCTAGTTTAGTTTGGAAATAGTGACCAAATTAGAATCATATCCTAGTTTAATAAAGAGCCTCAGATACTACATAAAAATTCCTCTAATGGTCTCAAAGGTAGTATACCAACACTGCACCTAGGATTGTATATTTTTGTTGAATTTATATCATTTTAGGTGTGTGAGTATTGATTCCCATTAAAATAATTTTTTCTAATAATTTTTGAGATTTTTAAACAATTTTTATGATTTTTTAAACATTTTTAAAACATTTAAAATTACGGTTTTAAAATGTTTTGGGCCTATATGTAATATCATTTTATTCCTAAAAAGTTGGTTGGGTAGAATCCAAAAGCGACAAGAACTTATGGGGTAAAAAATTGGATTTTTAAAACAACAAAAACACGCGTTTTAGTTGTCATCTGAGCCCTACATGTGTTTGCTTTACAACGGTCAAGATTGTGTTTGTTTCCTCTCACATAACTCAGATAGCTTATCAGCTGTTGGATTAATCTAATCGATGCTCTACATTTTGTTTTACTCAATCATTCTCTTTATCAATTGGACCAATAAGAGAGTGTTTATGCCCGGTGTGTTTACAACTCTTGGATTTACTTCAATTGACTAGACTTAATGTCAGCCGTTGTTTTGAGTAGAGATTCCAGACCCTTCCATCGTCTAGTATAAATAGAGGCCATGGGGTTAACATTTTGGATCTTTTGGTGAGTTTGAGATAGTGAGAAAGAGAGAGAGAGAGAGAGAGAGAGAGAGAGAGAGAGAGAGAGAGAGAGAAATTGTAAAACACAGCCAAAATCGGGAAAAATTTTCTCAAAAAATTTCCTTTAAGAGTTTAAGAGTTGTTCCTGTTTGGAGATTCATTCCTCTCTAGTCTTAAATCTCTTTTCCAACTTGTCATGTAGTTGGATCTTGTTTTCTGTTTCATTGAGAACGTAGATTTGATTTTTGTTGTGATATATCTCACTTAGATCTGTGTAGGTTGATTTCTTTTTTAATAAATCATTATTTGTTGGTATCTTTATACTCAAATGTTATTTTTAAACTTGTTACCAACAAATCCATATTCTGTTTCAAGTTTTGAGAAAAACAGACTTCAAAAATTTTAAAGATCTTGAGACGTTTACACTTTCAAGTTTGTATTTCACATTTTGTGAAATAAAAGTGTATAAATAAAAAGAAAGTGTATAGGACCTTGGATCTTTTAAATAGAAAGGTTATCACTCAATATGTCAAAAAAACCAGAAGTCTAAGTTTTCAACAAAATGAGATTTAGAATCCTAAACTCATCTCAGACGAAATCTGTAATTTGTAGGATTATCTGTCTGTATAAGTGTGTGTGTGTGTGTGTGTGTGTGTGTATGTGTGTGTGTGTGTGTGTGTGTGTTCATGCATATGTTAGGCACAACACCACAATACACTTCTCACACTACAACACTAGAACAGTGATGGTTGAGAGATTTTTGACTTTAGAGTCGACGTAAAGTTAAAAAGGAGCAGAAGGTACAAAGCTGGGAGAACAACAAGAACAACTTCAGAGCCTTCAGAGAAGTCAGAATTACCTAATGGAGCTGGTATAAATTCTTGACTTAGATTAGGTATGTTTGTGTGTTTAGTTTGTTAAATAGTTTGTAACCTGTTAACTTATTTTTAGTGGATTTTGTTTTTGAGGTGTAGAGACCTCTGTGGATGTTTCCCCAATTGGGTGGGGTTTTACCACGTTAAAATACCTGTGTACTTGCATGTTTAATCTTCCTCTAATCCCCTTCTAATCGCGTGCTGATTTAGAATTTACTTAGTTTTGTTTTTCAAAACTTGGTCACCTAACTAAAATATCTCGTTCATAACAATTTTATACACATCTTGTGTTAGTATTTGTTTTGTAAAAAAAGAGTTTATTAAATAAACTATTCAGAGCCATTTAAATTGTCTTAAACCTTTTAAACAACTTAAGTGTCATTATATTTTTCATGATCAATGATAGGAAATGACCCCACATACCTTGGTGCCAATTTCCCTTTCTTCTCGAACCTCATTATCCACTTCATAGGAAATACATGCAGTAACACCTGGTCCCCCACATTAAACTCCAGGAAGAACTGCTTGGCATCAACATAACTCTTCTATGTGTCTTGGGCTATCCATATATGACTCCGAATCAGCTAAATTTTGGTCGACGTATCCTGAATCAACTCGGGCCCAAGTAGCTTGTTGTCCCCCACCTCTAACCAACAATCGGGCGAAGGATAAGGTCTACCATACAACGCTTAAAAAGGTTCTATGCCAATCATAAACTGATAGGAGTTATTGTACGCTAACTCCACCAGTGGAAGATACTGATCCTAACTCCCTTTAAAATTAAGGATGCACATCCGTAACATATCTTCCAACATATGATTCATCCTCTCTGTCTGCCCGTCCATTTATGGGTGATAGACCGTACTCAATCGTAACTCGGTACCCATGGCCTCTTAAAAACTCTCCCAAAATCGAGACACAAAAATCTTATCCTTGTCAGACACAATATCGAGTGGCACCCCATGTAATCTTACTATCCTAGCGATAAAAATCTAGGCATACTGTCCCGTAGTATAATCCATCTGGACTGACAGAAAGTGAGCTACCATGGTCAACCGATCAACTGTCACCCAAATGGAATTGTGACTCCTCTGTGAATTAGGCAACCCAGTAATAAAATCCATGGAAATCGTCTCCCATTTCTACATCGGAATCTCTAATGGATGCAAAATTCCTGTTGGCTTCTAATGGTTCACCTTCACTAGCTGACAAGTGGTACACCTCGAGATAAACTTGACAATATCTCTCTTCATCCCACTCTACCAATACCGTCGTCTCATATCTTGGTACATCTTATCCCTTCCAGGATGTATTGCGAACCGTGACCTGTGCTACTCTGCCATCATCGTGTGTCGCAATTCCTCTCCCTCTGGGACAATCAACATCCCGTTGAAGCATAAACCTCCCTCTAAACTCACGGCGTATGACTCAGCTCGCCCGATTAAAAGTTATCTGATCCAATCCTGAAAAAATGAATTCGTTTCCTCCTGTGCTTGTATTACCCTCTTGACAATCTAGGGGTGACGATCATAAATAATATAAATGATCCGACAACTGAATCATGATGTCCCATCTCCTTCCATTTCGCCTTCCAAACTTCAGCTACATCCCCCATTGGCCTGCGGCTTAACACGTCTGCCACCACGTTAGCCTTTCCCGGGTGATGCTAAATGTCAAACTGATAATCCTTCACAAATTCAAGCCACCTACGCTGACATTTATTTAGCTCTCTCTTAGTGAACAAGTACTATAATGACTTATGATCTGTGAATAGGTAAAACCTCCCCTTTAAGCAGATAATGCCTCCAAATTTGCAACGCAAACATGACTCCCACTAACTCCAAGTCAGGGGTGGGGTAATTCCTCTTGTGAGGATTAAGCTTTCAAAAAGTATAAGCTATATCCTGATCCTCCCGCTGTAACACTGCCCCCAAGTCCATGTAGAGACGCATCAGTAAAAACAAGATACTCCACTCCTGCCCTGGGAAGTGATAGTACAAGTGCTGAAGTCAACTTGTCCATCAGCTCATTGAAAGCCAACTAACAACCGTCATCCCAGTTTGCGAGTAAAGTTAGTCAACGAACTCGCAATCTTAAAAAATCCCCGAATAAATCGTCTGTAGTACCCGACTAACCCTAAGAAACAATGTACCTTTGTCGGTGTTGTGGGCTCTCCCCGCTTCCTCCCCGCTGAAACTTTACTAGGATCCACTGATATCTCCCATGACAAATACGATATGACCCCAAAACTGAACCTCACGTAGCCAGAATCCACATTTCTCTAATTTAGCGTACAACTGGTGTTCGCGCAAAGTCTGTAAAACACGACGCAGATGCTCGACATGATCCTCCTCAGTATATAAGAATAAACGAGGATGTCATCAATAAAGACAATGACAAAATGATCCAAGAACTCTCTAAACAGCCTTTCATCAAGTCGATAAACACAGCTGGCACGTTAGTTAGCCTAAACGGCATAACCCTGAACTCGTAAGACCTATATCTTATCAGAATGGCAGTCTTAGGTGCATTCTGCTTCCGAATACGCAACTGTTGATGTCCCGACTCAAGTCTATCTTAGATAAGTAGGCGACTCCTCTCAACTGGTCAAATAAGTAATCGATTCTGGGCAACGAATGCTTATTTCGTATCGTGACTTTATTAAACTCTCGGTAATCCACACATAGTCGTAAAGATCCATCCCTCTTCTTCACAAACAGTACTGAAGCACTCTAAGATGAACTACTCTTACGAATAAAGCCCTGTCCCAAAAGATGCTCAATATGATCTTGTAGTTCCCTCATCTCCATAGGAGCCATATGATAAGGCGCCCGAGCTATCGATCGCGTGCCCAACGCTAAATAAATAACAAACTTTATCTCTCTGCTAGGTGGAAATCTCGGTATCTCCTGAAATACGTCTGTAAATTCTCACACAACTGGGATCGAATCTAGGGAAATAGTTACTCCCTACGATTTCTCCTCCTCTATATAATATAAATGAGTCGACGATCCTCCTTCGGGATGAGGCATCACCACTAAGAACATCTCCTATTTAGGAATCGCAAACACAATGCTCCTACTGTAACAGTCAATCATGTCCCTATACGCTGCTAACCAATCCATGCCAATAATGCCATCATAATCCGATTTATCTAACATAAGCATATCAGTGGGCAAAACTAGTCTCCCAATATCTATACTCACACCCCGAAAAATAAAGAATATAAGTGTCCCATTACCCAGTGGTGAGTCTACACACATGACTGTACTATCAGCCAAGTCTAACAACCTTGCAGATCGTGCAAATCTAGTGTCTATGAACGAGTGTGAAGCCCTAATGTCAAATAAATTGCACGCCGAAATTTCATGTATAAGAAACATACCCTCTACTGCAGGTGGAGCCTGTGGAATTGCAGCCTGGTGGACGTTATATACACGCCTGTACTGTAGCCGCCCCTGCTGAGGTGGGGTGACTGAAGTGACTGGAACTGCAGGCAAAGCAGGTACTGGTGTTGGTACTGGGAGGACGACGGGGAAAATAGGTCTCTAGGGCTCCTGGCGAGAGCCCCGCTGCTGCTGACACTTTCCCTTATCAGGGAAATCTTGACGCTTATGGCTATTCTTGCCAAATATGAAATATCTGCCCATGAAAATTCCTGGCCTTGACCTTGCTGGCCACTACCACCTCTCTTCTAGCCCTGCTGAAAACACTGTTGACCCGAATGACACAGCATAAATCCCCCTTGTCCCTGTGTGTAATCTCTTGAATGAAAACCCTTAGCAACATCCCCCTGGTGGGAACCCTGCTCACTCTGCCTCGGCTGACTCTAAGTCGATTATGCCCCCCACTGACACTGCTACCCCTATCATGTCCTGCTGGATGAACTCTCCTGAGCACTTTCTTCCCTTAACATGGAAGCGGTGGTCCTGACAGTGAAATAGAGCAGCATTCAACATATCCGTATATGTCTTCAAAGCCGAGTTACCCAACAAATGTTGTCGGATCCTCCAGGTAAGACTATCCATAAACAAATATATCCTCTTCTCTTCCGTGCTCACCTCCTCGAGGAAAAAGTTTTCCAGCCTAGTAAATTCTTCCTCATACTCCGTTACAGTCCTGCCCTCCTATGACACATCTAAGAATTTTTTCCTCATCTCACTCTGAACGGAGGATGAGAAGTATTTGGGATCAAACTGCTCACGAAACTCTTGTATCGTCAAAATGTCTCTCTCCTGTGTGATGATAACGAACTACCACCACTGTAAGGATTCCCCCACTAGCTTAATCTGTCTCTATACATCCGTTCACTCATACATCCTCAAATGCCGTTGGATATCCTTCTTCCATTGGCACGCTGCAATTACATCGGATCTCCCCTGAAACTCGAGTGGATGAGCCTTCTGAAAGGCATCTTTGGCTCGCTCCCATGAAAAAGGAAATGAGTGTGCGTTGGACCTACAACCTGAGGCTAGGGTGACACCTGTGGTGTCTACTAGGCAAAAGTAGTCAAGGTTGCATTAACCGCCAGTGCCACAATGGCAGCAACCTCGGCAGCATTCATAGTCCCTGGGGCTGGAGCTGGCTGTGGCTTGGGCTGTGCCTATGGGGTGGCTCGTGGTGCACGTTGAGGAAGCATCGGAAAAAAAAAAAAAATTCCATCAGTCCATAGTCTAACATATCTCAAAATAACTGAAGACGTAAGTGCTTAATTATGAATACAACAATCCTAACAATAGGGCTTTATATCAAAGAACGCTACACTGGAAATGTAACAAGTCTGTACAGATCCTAAGGACACTAGAACCTGATGCTCTGATACCATTTGTAACACCCCGCCTATTCTAATCCCGGGTGATTAGTTAATTATTAAATTAAACATGAATCACTATTGGTGCCATTCTTAGCATCACTGTCGAAATTTAATTTATTTTACTAATACCCTAATGGCCCAGTGTCGAAATTTTAATCTTATTATTAACATGCAAAGAATTTAAATTAAATAATTCACATTCGCCATTCCAATAAACATAATAATAATGATAATGCAATGAGATGGATAAATAGGTCTGGAAAACACTCCAGACAAAATCTAAATACAATCATCCATATCCAACGCGGAAATAAAATGGAAGTACAATGTATCTGTAATAATAACCAACTAGGATTGAGAGACATGCCCTATTGATATTGATAAAAGGATAAATAGGAACTGATAAATGTGGAGGTGTCTACTACCAAGGTTCTGCAACTTCCATAGCAGCGGCAGTACGTCAAATGAAGGAACTCCTAAATTTGGCATCCCTATGGCTGGGCACCTAAAATGTTTTTACAAAAATGTATTTGAAATGGGTTAGAGCCCAAGTAAAACAGTTTCAAAATATTTTAGCAAGTATTTAAAATGCATTAAAGAGTACCTATTATATACATGTTAGCTTCACGTACTCTCACTTGAGATTCTCACCTCTCAACTATTGTACACGCCTAACATACTCTTCTAAACCCACCTAGTTATACTACCCCGCCTAACTAGTTTGACTTAAGCCTTTTTCCCATCTATAACGTCACTGTACCCACCCGTATTGCCCATACAATACGTTACTAAATGGCCATCCCTTTTATTTATTAAGAGTCGCCAATTAATAATTAAGTTCACACATACTGAGATCAATTTAGATATCATTATTTATAATATCTATTAATACACCAGTAGTAGAATAAATCACACACACACACACACACACACACATATATATATATATATATACATATACGACATCCCTAGGTGGAGACCTGCGATGTGGGCATACTCTGTGATGTACTAAATAAGGCCATTTGTTCGGATATCACTCCCGAGGAACTCTTGAGTACCGAGGAACCTTAGGCGGTCCGAAAAGCTTAGGCGGTCCGAGCTGCACCTCGAACAAAGCATTAATAGCAGGAAAACCAACAGTCTGACTGTTCATTAAATGCTTATCATTCATATGTATACGCTTAAGGGGCATTTAATATATTACCCTTTCACATGTACAACATTGAATGTATTACCCTTTCACATTACAGCCTCAGGGCTATAAATACATTGTACAATCCTCATTGTAAGGGGACCAGAATTTCTTGATAGAACTTGTAATCGAGAATTCCCAAACAATCATCAATAACAGAAACAGTGGACGTAGGCCATTATTATAAGGCTGAACCACTTTAAAACTTCTGTGTCTCATTTATTTTATCTGTGATTAAATAATTAGATATGATCTAATTTTTTACATCAACAGATTGGCGCCGTCTGTGGGAATCGACTGGTAATATCATTTTTCATCAAAAATAATTCATCACAAATGGCTGATATTCCAGAATCCAGTAACCGAAACGCTGGAAGCCCTCCAAATCCATCTGCTCCGCCAAATATTCCAGATCTGGCTGGAATAATGACAAATCTAGCTCAGGGCCAGACCGTCATGCAAGAAACTATGCGACAACTCATACAAACCCTCCATGGCGGTGCACCAACCCATTCAGGACCGCGAAGTATTCAAAGAAATACCAGTGCACCTTCTTCGCGTACTAGGCGTACCGATTCATATCGTAATGAGGAGTCTGGAGACTTTTCTTATCAACCTGGATGAACTTCGTCAATACGAGCCACAAATACTGAACAACGTATCACTCTCTCTCCAGAAAAGACTAGTGCGCTAGAGAGGTTGAGCAGGGTATCACCTTTTGATCGATTAGGACCTAGAAAGAGTAGAAGTCCTCCTAAAATCGCATCCAGGAGTTTTCGACGACCATCAGATTTAAGGGAAGGATCTGCCCAGTCGCGACCAGCTGCTCGTCAAGATAGATCCCAGGAAGTCACATCAACGCGATCAGTTGCTCGAACCACCAGGCCCGAGGAAGGAAATGATGCATGGAAAGGCTCTATTTAGAGGCTGGAGGATAGATTAAGGGAAATGGCTAAAGCTACAAACCCTCTACAATGAACTTTTATTCGAGGAACACCTTTTGTCCAGGCCATTGTAGATTTTTCGACACCATCAAAGTTCAAAGCTCCTGTTGTGACCCCCAAATATGATGGAAAGACCGATCCTGTCCTTCATATAGAACAATACCAAGCTGCAACCGATATCTATGCTGTTCCAGATGAGATGAGATGCAGAGCATTCTCGGGAACTCTTACCGGATCTGCTCAAATGTGGTATAATATTCTTCCTCGGGGTAAGATCTTAACTTTTCTTCAACTGGCCGAGTTATTCATTGGGAACTTCTGTTTTGGGGCAAAGCCAGTTAAACGAGTAGCACATTTGTTAAGTGTTAGACAAAAAGATGGTGAGAGCACCATAGATTATATAACTCGTTTTAATAACGAGAAACTCGAAGTCATTGATTATGAGGAGAAGACAACGATTACCGCCTTGATGAGTGGACTACTGCCCAATAAGTTGTACTACACTTTGGCCAAAGATCCACCTAGAACCATGTTAGACCTGATGGGAAAAGCGTCCAAGATTATGAATGCCGAGGAGGCTATGGCTACGAAGAAGAACATGGATGCCAAAGAAACCAAGGTGGAAGGTGATAAAGCTAAGAAGAAAGAGCATAAGAACAATAGTAATGACAAACATTCAAAAACTAGGTCGGTATGGGACGTAATGAAGAAATTCGATAATTATACTCCTTTGAAGAAGGATATCAACCATGTTCTAGAAGAAATCAAGAACAACGAGGAATTAAACTGGATAGATAAAATGAAGGCAGACCCTGATCGGAGGAATAAGGCAAAGTATTGCGAGTTTCATAAATATCATGGCCATATGACCAAAAATTGCATAGCTCTTCAGGATGAGATTGAAACACTCATCAGACGAGGAAAACTGGCAAAGTATCTTGACCGAGGAAGCGAAAGAAGAAACAACGACCGAACAAGAGAGAGGTCTAGATCTCCTCGTCGAGCAGAGGAGAACAAGAAAAGAAACCATGAAGTTGATCCAGAAAACGACCCCGATCTGCCCAAGAGACCAAGGAAGCCAGAATGAGAGGTATTTTCAATACGCTTTGGGTCATTTGATTGTAATGTTATTACAGGTGGAGATGCGGGAGGAGTAGACCTTACTGCAGAGAGAAAAGCTTACCTCTGTGAGGCTCAAGCTTGCTCGTACATTCAGCGAATAAATCTAGCTAAGGAGGATCGCCCGAGAAAGGTGAACAAAGAGAAATTGGTCATTGGTTTCTCAAAGAATGACCTCGCAGGTGTTCTATATCCTCATGATAACCCATTGGTGATCAAAATGAGGATGAAGGAGGTAATGATTTCAAGAGTACTGGTAGATAATGGTAGCTCGGCAGACATCATGTTCTACTCGTGCTTCGATAGTTTAAATTTAAAGCTATCTCAACTGGAGCCTTATCATAGACCCCTCCTCGGTTTTGCTGGCGAGAAAGTTTTTCCACTTGGGACGATCAAGTTGGATATATTCATTGGTACATGGCCTGCTTGTCGAACAGAAAGAATACGCTTCTTCGTGATGGATAAGAATATTCAATCATCATACAATATCATCATGGGAAGAGTAGGATTGAAGAAATTCGAGGCTGTACCATCTACAGTGCATCAGTGCCTAAAATTTCCAACAAATTTTGGAGTAGGAGTTGTGAAAGGTGATCAGAAAGTAGCTCGGGAATGCTATTATTCATCCGCCGAGCAAGAGGAACTAGAGGAATCAAGGAAAAAGACTACTACCTATCAAGTGGATGAAGGTGCAGAAATTGAAACATTGGATCCTAGAGATGAGTCGCAACTCGTGAAGGCTCAAGTGGTGGAAGCTACTGAAAACATCATCCTGGACGACGAACACCCTGAACGAACTACTCAAGTAGGTTCGTCGTTGGAAGCCTCACTAAAACAGGAATTGATAACTTTCCTAAGAAGCAGAAAGCAAACCTTTACGTGGAGTCATGAGGATATGCCCGGAATAGACCCAAATTTCTTATGTCACGAACTCAATGTGAATAAGGAGATCAAACCTGTAAAGCAAAGAAGAAGAGTATTCAGTCCCGAGAAGAATCAAGCTATACAGGAGGAAGTCGAGAAGCTCCAGAAAGCTTGCTTTATTGAAGATGTTAAATATCCAGATTGGTTAGAAAATGTGGTGATGGTGAAAAAGAAAAACAACAAGTGGAGGATGTGTGTAGACTTCACCGACCTCAATAAATAATGCCCAAAGGATCACTTTCCACTTCCCCGAATTGATCAACTAGTGGATGCTACCTCGGGACACGAGCTGCTGAGCTTCATGGATGCTTATTCTGGTTACAATCAGATTAAAATGAAACCTGAAGACAGGGAGAGTACTTCTTTCATTACCCCTAGGGGAACTTATTATTATAATGTTATGCCTTTTGGTTTGAAAAATGCAGGTACGACATATCAGCGGCTGATGAACAAGGTCTTCGCTGAACAAATAAGTTGCAATATGGAAGTCTATGTTGACGATATGCTAACAAAGAGCAAGAAAGATGCCGATCATCTAGTTGACTTAAGTCAGACTTTTGATCAACTGGATAAATATCAAATGAAGTTGAACCCGACGAAGTGCATATTTGGAGTACGAGAAGGCATGTTTCTCGGGTACATTGTCAATCAACGAGGCATTGAGGTAAATCCTGAAAAGATTAAAGCTCTATTAGGGCTGCGATCTCCGACGACGAAGAAAGAGGTGCAAAGTCTTACAGGACGAGTAGCAGCACTCAACAGATTTGTATCGCGAGAAACTGATCGATGTCTCCCATTCTTCAAGACACTCCGAAAGACTTTTGAGTGGAATGATGAATGTGAGAAAGCTTTTCAAGACTTGAAGAAATACTTGGGAGCACCTCCACTGCTATCCAGGCCAGTGATGGGAGAAAAATTATACTTATATCTGGAAGTGTCCGAGAATGCAGTTAGTTCGGCATTGATAAGAGTGGAGAATGGAGTACAAAAACCAATCTACTACACAAGTAAGGCTTTCCGAGGAGAAGAGATCAGATATCCAAGGCTGGAAAAGTTAGCACTGGCTCTGATTGAGGCGAGTAGGAGAATGAGGCCATACTTACAGGCTCATACTATAGTCATATATACCGATATGCCGTTGAGGCAAGCCCTTCATAAACCAGAAAAATCAGGGAGATTGATGTACTGGGCAATAGAACTTGGTGAATATGATATAGTTTATGAACCCAGATCATCGCTAAAAGGGTAAGCTGTAGCAGATTTTATAACAGAGTTCACCTATCCTGATACCCCCGAGGAGCAAAAGTTTCTCGCTGATCAACCTGTGGATGTTACAGGATCATCGAACACAAGCTCAGACCAACTTAGGTTGGTAAAAGGGCAAGTGGATGTTACAGGATCATCAAATTCGAGCCCAGACCAACTTAGGTTGGTAAAAGGGCGAGAAAAGATGATCGACGAAGAGCAAGAAATATCAGGGGAGGATAAAAGCAAGCAACAAATATTTCACCGAGGAACTCTATCAGATCAGAAATTTGAAGACGAGTTACCTATATGGAGGCTATATGTAGATGGCTCATCTTGCATAACAGGCAGTGGGGCAGGGATCGTTTTGAATAGCCTGGACGAGGTCGACATGGAATACGCCCTGCGATTCAAATTCAAAGCTTCCAATAATGAGGCTGAGTATGAGGCCATGATTGCAGGTCTTAATTTGGCAAAAATTATGGAGGAACAACAGGTTATTATCTTCAGTGATTCTCAATTGATCGTAAATCAAATGTTGGGAATATATGCAGCCAAAGGAGAATTAATGATCAAGTATCATGCAAAGGTGATGGAGTTGGTATCAAAATTTGCTGCTATTCAGCTAGTCAGAATACCAAGAATGGAGAATGCAAGAGCAGATGCCCTAGCTCGATTAGCATCAGCTACTTGTACCGAGCTACGAAGAACAATCCCAATTGAAGTTTTAACTAGTCGGAGTATAGATAAAGATCTGACGACGAACTTTATTACCCTCGATTTAGGATCATCATGGATGGATCCCATCAGGGCATATATTGAGAAGGGAGAATTACCAATTGACAAGCTCGAAGCCCAGAAATTGAAGTTTAAAGCTGCTTGGTATTTATTAACTAACGGTATTCTATATAGACGAGGAATTATGGCAGGTTTGCAAAGATGTGTGCATTCCTCTGAGGTGAAAGAATTGATTGAAGAGATCCATGAAGGGTCATGTGGAGCCCATGTAGCAGGTCGGACGCTTTTGCAAAGGGTGATGACGTAGGGATACTACTGGCCGACGATAAGGGCTGATTGTGTAGCCTATGCTAAGAAATGTGACAAGTGCCAGCACTTTTCCTCCATCCGAAGAACTCCACAAGCATTGTTGACACCCATCACTTCCCCTTGGCCATTTGCCACGTGGGGAATAGATTTGGTTGGGCTACTGCCAACGACCATAGGAAGGTTCAAATACCTCGTCGTCGCAATGGATTATTTTACTAAGTGGGTGGAAGCTGAGCCTCTCATTGATATGACGTACGAGAAGGAGTACCAATTTATTTGGAAGAACATCATTTGTCGATATGGTCTTCCTCATGCTTTCACTACATACCATGGAACACAATTTGAAAACGAGGAGTTCGCTGCCTATTGTCATCAGTCAAACATTTTGAAAATCCACTCAGCGCCAGGCCATCCTCAAAGCAATGGACAAACTGAAGTGATAAATAGAACGCTGCTTAATGGCTTGAAGAAAAGACTGGACGATGAGAAAGCAAATTGGATCAACGAGTTACAGTCAGTACCGTGGGCTTATCGTACTACTCCTCGAACAGCAACTGGAGAATCTCCATATATGCTAGAGTTTGGAAGTGAAGCTGTTATACCTGCCGAGTTGGGCCTCCCAACACACAGGGTACTGAATTTCAATTCCCCTGTCAGCGACTTAATGAGAAGATTGGATTTAGACATGCTCGAGGAAGTTAGAGAAGAAGCAGCCATCAGGAATGCTGCATATCAACAACGAACAACTTTGTTCTACAATAAGAGGGTGAAGAAGTGCGACCTGAAAGAAGGAGACTATGTGCTAAAGAAAGTGATTCAAAAGCACAACAAACTAGAGGCAAACTGGCATGGACCATACCGAATTACAGAAGTTGTTCGACCAGGAACTTACCGAATAACAACTTTAGAGGGGGAGGAGTTTAAGAATGCATGGAACGTAGAGCACCTGCGCAAATATTATCAGTGATGTGTATTCTCTCCTTTTATTGAAAGTTTTTCGGGGAATACTAATGCTACACACTACTCGACGAAACTCGAACTACTAAAAATTTTTCTCGAAAATGCCAACTAAGGTTGGTCGAGAAACAAATGTATTCCTCCGGGAAGTAAAACTTGTATTCCTCCGGGAAGTAAAACTTGTATTCCTCCGAGAAGTAAAACTTGTATTCCTCTGGGAAGTAAAACTTGTATTCCTAAAAATGCCAACTTATGTTGGTTAGGAAGTAAATATATTCTTGAAAGCACCAACTAAGGTTGGTCGGGAGGTAGAATTATTCCAGAAAGTACCAAAGTTGCTCGTAGAGGAAAAATCCACTAACTGTAGTTGGTCGACAAGGAAAATTTACCGACCTTGGTTGGTTGGAAACATTTTTATGAATACGAGAAAGTGATCGAGCCAAATTTTTGATACTCGTAACTTTTTAAAATTATTACTAAGTTGGTCGAGAAACAAAACATCGTTTTTGCTAAATGACTACCACAAATTCAAGCTATTCGATAATAAGTTGGTCAACAAATAACACAATATTATTATCTTTTTAACAGATACACATGCACAGATGTAAAGTATTACAAGACAATGGCAATTAAGATTGCGAACAAAAATGAAAGTCTTTCATTAAATCCAAAAACAAATTACATTGAGAATGAAATGTATACAAATTTATTACATCAATATTCCTATTCTATTGGTTTTTCCCCTCTGCTTTTGAAACAGGTTCCTCGCCAGCAGGCGGATCATTTAAAGCAAGAGGAGAATTTATGAAGTTAAAATCTTTTAACATCCTGATATTCATCACGGATGGTCGATCTAGGAGGTGCTCGGGACGAGTTATCTCGACATTTGAATGGAGATTATAGTCGCCGAGATATTTGGAAATTAAGCATTGCAGAATGGCCCGAGCAGGGATCCAACTCATGTCGAGCTTGAATGGTGGCACTGGAAGGTCGAGCAGCCCAGGATTATGGTAATCCCATAGGTAATGACCTTGTTCCAGTTGCAGCACACCTAAGGCATTCAACCAGCCCTATTTGTAGCCTTCATTATTGGCATTTTGGATACGATCGTCCAAGTGGTAGAGAGCCTCGTTGTAGCCAGCCATCCAGAACTCCCTGGGCTATTTGTGGAATTGATATGTCAATCTTTCCAGCTGTTCGTGGAGATTTTTGATGAAGATTTATTTATTCTCCAAGATAGATTCCTGCTTAGAAAGCTGATCTTCCAGACCCCTGATCTTCTTAGACATCTCGGCCAACACCTGGTTCTTCGCCATTAGTTGGAAGACTTGGTTCTCTAAAGTAGATTGAGTCCTCTTTTCCTCGACAAGAACCCGAGCAGCTCTTGCTCGTCCACGAGGAGCTCTTGCTCATCCCCGAGAAGATGTAGAAGGGCCATCTCTTTTCAAAGTCTCCAATTCGTCCCTCAGGTTGGCGTTCTCGACCGCCAAGAACGAGAATCCCTCGTCAGTCACTGGGACCAAAGCATTTGAGGTGGAGGCAACAGATTTTAATTGAGATACTTCTCTTTGCAAGTTGTTATTCTCTTGCTCCAACAACTTGGCTATTTTCCTGTGCTCCTCGACCTCGGCTTTCAAAGTTCTTTCCCGCACGTCGTAAGAAGAAAAACGCTTCTCGTATCCCTTGTCGACAACGATTTGCTGATACTTCTTCTCATACCCCTCGTGCAAGAGGGCAGTGGATTCCTTATATTATTGCTGAAGGTCTTCAAGAGTGCCTTGGAGATCCTCAATCATGTCATAATAAGCTACATTATTGGCCACCGCATGATCAAGCAAACACTTCAAGTATTGGTAGGCCTCAACTGCCTGTTCCGAAGCATCCTAGCCGAGGATATCGACGATTTGTGTTGAACTCAGATCTGTGTGACCAACCTTAAAATATTCATTGTAGTGCCGCAACAGCTTTGTATCATGAGCAGACAGTAATTCCATCCTGGCCAGAAACTAGTAGAGAAAGAAAAAGCAATAATCAAAACAGAGCATGAAGAAGAGACAACAGTATGCAAAAACAATAGTTCAAGTTTTATTATATCACAAAGTTCAGAGTTACATGTTCATGGTTACATTTGTCAAAGAAAAATAAAATAGATAGAAGTCCAAACAACTCTACACCTTTTCCTTGTCTCCCAAAACTTTCTCGGGAGGCTGGGACGAGGAGGTAGGTTGCTCGGATGGAGCAGATAGTAGCTGGGGGAGCGTTGGAGGTTGCTCGGAGGAAGTAGCAAGTTGCTGAAGTTCCTCGTTTGTAGGCTGGATGGCTGGGGGATGAGAAATTTGATCTCCCATCACCATGGAAGACTCTTCGGAGGCAGCTTCGTCCTCTTCTTCGTCTTCAGGAGTTGGAGGGGGACCAGGGATGTGTCGCTGAAAGAGTTCAGAAGTTTCATCAACCTTCATCTCCTGAAGAGCTGCGACCTACCCATCTCTAAAGTATTTTAGGCTACCATATTCGACTTACGACATCATGGCAGCCAAACCCTTGTTCCACCCCTTATCCCAGCCAGCGCTAAAAGATTTCTTCACAGCCAACTTCTTCTTTGTCTTCTCCGAGGAAAGCTTCTCGGAGAGAAGGTTATCAGCAATTTTCAATTTATTCTCAACCTCCTCCTTCTGACGACTTACTTCCCGAAGTCAACTTAACTCCTCCTTAGCAACCTTGAGTTTATCTTCAAACTCCTCAGCATTCTTGAGCTTCCCTTAGAGCTCTTTATTTTTTTTCTCCAAGTCCTTTATTTTCTTCTCCAACCCCTTGGAGACTTCAACAACCTGAGCCTTCTCCTGCTCGGTTGAAGTAAGTTTCTTCTCCCAAGCAACCTTGTCAGTATCATACTTCTGACGAGAATCTTCCAAAGACCGCGTCAGACCTACGAAAGCCTCCTCTACACCTGACGAGGAGCTTGAAGCTTTAATAGCTTCATCTTTCTTCAAAATTGTATTAAAGCGGCTCACCAACTGTGAAAAGAAAATGAAAGCAAGTCAGAGACAGATATAACAAGGGAAAAATGAAAAGTTCAAAATAATAAGACTTACAGAAGCAATATGGAGAGCAACCAAGGAGGTGACCATGTCCCGGGAAAGGTTCTCTTCAATACCTTGGATATTGGGAATGATCCAAGTCTTCACCGAGATCATGGTAGAGCTCGGGGGAACAAAAGTAGGAACACTAGTTCCAGTAGTTGGGGGCTGAGAAATGGTTTCAGCCAAATTGACCGAGGAGCTCTTCTTCAGCTTCCTCGGGGGGAACAGGAATAGTTTCGACCAAGGAGGAACTCTTGGTCGGTGATATGACAATCACCTCACCTAGAGCAGCAGCCTTGCTCGGGGCCACTGGGAGCTTCTCGACAACCTTTACAGGGGCAGCCGAGGAAGGTGCATCAATTTTCTTTATCCCTTCTGGGACATCATGTTTACTTCTTTTTGCCTCTCCAGCAGCAGAGGCAGGTTTCTCGAAAAGGGTGGGAGGTCTTCTTTTTTTCATCCTTTCACTTAAAGGAACGTGTGAATCAGGCGAAGAACTGGTAGAAGCTGGTATTGGTTCTGTGTCACTTATCACCGGACGAGCAGTGAAATAAGAGGTGTAGCTCTTATACTGCAGCAAATATGAGGCTGACCTAATGTGCTCGTCGGCAACAGTCCGATGCAAACTCCAAATAAGTTTTAAGTGCCTTATATTAACGTCTGCTTCTTTTGGACACTTTCTTTTGCTATCAACTGCAAATAAATCAAAATTAAGATATCAGTGGCACATTTTGTCAAACACAGAAGAAGCATGATTTCAAAATAAGTAAAATGAAATAAAAATAACATATCCCATTGCCATAGGGAGGGCATCTGGGACCATGATAAACTTCATCTCCAGATAAAGGAGCATGTTGCCAATTTTTTTATAACAATCCCGTGCTCAAAATAGTCCCTATTGGCATCCGGGAGATTGACCACTAAAGCCTTATTTAAAAATCTAGTTTTTAAATAAAAAGTATTATCTCCAATAGCCCATCTTTAACAAAACATGATTTCTGGAATTCCTATGCAAGTTCCATGAATTTGATTTAGTTTATGAACCCCGTTAACTATTCTCCATGTATTGGGGGCTATTCTTGCAGGAAGAACGTCAAAATATTGACAGAATTCCAGACATAGGGGATTTGAGGGAAAAGAAAATCCACACTCAGCAATAAAGATACTGGTGAACCAATGTCCCTCAGCCAAACGGAAATAATCGGAAGGTTCAGAAAGCTCTTCCAGAACAACCCACGAGGGAATAGAGAAATCAGAGCGAAACTTATCAAGAGATTCAACAAGGTAAACCATGATGATTAAAGGAAATGAAGAAGAAGGAAGAAGATCTTACAGAAAAATAGTGTATTTGTTGACAACGAACGATGAAAAGGATGAACGCAGAAGAGAGTAAGACAATAGAAAACTCGAAGATATAAATTTGAAAAAGTAGAAGACAATGGGATTTTCTGCAGTGTTTAAATACTCTGCCTTGGGAAAAGGTAAAAGTAATGATTACAAAAAAAAGACGGTTACGTTACCGGCGGCTAAAAAGATGAAAAGGGGCGCGGGAATCGAAGCGGGCATAAAAATTCAAAAAAGCCTGATTCTATGAATTTGGAAGGAAAAATAAATACAAAGGAAACACTCCTAAAAATCAGGAGGACCATTTAAAACTGCCATATTCCGAGAAAGAATGTTCCACACTCCTCAAATTTTGAACTATGAAACATTGGGGGCTTCTGTTGATACCAAATTTAGTCTGCTGACATGGCCCAATTAAATGAAGACACGTGGCAATCTACGTGGCAACAACAAACACTTTCGAGGAACTCAGACGCTTCGAGGAACCATACTACAACGAGGAACACTACTTCCCCGAGGAACTCAGATGCTCCGAGGAACAAGAATTCTACAAGGAACCTTTGAGTACCGAGGAACTTTTGAGTACCGAGGAACCTTAGGCGGTCCGAGCAGCTTAGGCAGTCCGAGCTACACCTCAAACAAAGCATTAATAACAGGAAAACCAACAGTCTGACTGTTCATTAAATGGCTTATCATTCTGATGTATACGCTTAAGGGGCATTTAATATATTACCCTTTCACATGTACAACATTGAATGTATTACCCTTTCACATTACAGCCTCAGGTCTATAAATACATTGTACAATCCTCATTGTAAGGAGACCGAAATTTCTTGATAGAACTTTTAATCGAGAATTCCCAAACAATCATCAATAACAGAAACAGTGGACATAGGCCATTCTTATAAGGATGAACCACTTTAAAACTTCTGTGTCTCATTTATTTTATGTGTGATTAAATAATTAGATATGATCTAATTTTTTACATCAACAATCGCCTTCAGTTGACAATAATTATTGAAGACACGACTACTTCACTTAGTGGAGTTTAAGTATTGTAAATCTCTCCATATCATTTTTGTAATACCTAGTTATAACAATGCTGAAAATAAGTTTTGGCTGAAAGGGATTTTTTCTCTTTTCCTGTCTTCATGGTTTGTGGTTTGTTTGTTTTGATTTAGTTTCAATATCTTGCATGTTTAGGTTCACCTAATTAATTAAGATAAAATTTGGACTAAATAGAATTTTTCTTGTTTGTGTGTTATCTAATTTACGATTTTTACATATTATTGGACTACTCTATTTTTCAAATTGGTATCAAAGCTTGTTTTTATAAGTTATTTAGATGAATTTCGGTGGTTATATGGATAACTCGTATAATAGTCTACCTTTATTTGATGATTCTAATTATGCTTATTGGAAAGATTGAATGAGATCGTCTGTAAAATTCGATTGATGAGCGCGTCTGACTTTCGATTGAAAGGGGGTGGACTCCTCCTTCTATGACTAATGAACATGTCATTATTCTAGATCCAATCACTAATTGGACTGAGGATGATCTTAGACTGTGCAATTTTAACTCTCGAGGCTTAAATGCTAATTTGGTGCCGTCACTCCCAACGAATTTGGTCGTATCATGACGTATACCACGTCTAAGGAAGCTTGGGATATTACCCAACTTACTCACGATGTTGTCAAAGAATCTAAGATTTAGAACCTCACCACACAATTTGAGACTATAAGTATGCTGAAATCTGAAACTTTTGATGAATTTTATGTATGTTTATTTGATATTGTGAACTATAGTTTTAACTTGGGTGAGAAAGTTTCAAAAATGAGGATAGTTAAGATAATTCTAAGGTCTCTCTCATCTCGTTTTAGTGCAAAAGTCACGACCCTTAACTCTTTAGGAATTCTAGACACGCTTAATCTAGAAGAGATCGTAGGTGATCTTCAAACTTATGAAATAGATATACTCCCCAAAATCCAAAAGAAAAAGGAAAAATGAATTTCTTTAAAACTCAATCAATGAAAAAAAGAGGAGGTTCTTCTGACTCCAATTTTGAATTCGATCTAGATGATCTTGCCCTATTTGATCAAAAAATCAAAAAGTTTCTCAAATTGAAAAATCCAAATTCTTCCAAAGTGGAAAATAACAGTTTTGAAAAAGAAAAAAATTTCAAAGTGGGCAAGAATTTTTTGGAGAATGATCAAAGGAAAGATAGATGAGAGTACTTTAAGAAAGAATATTCAAAGAAATGCCATGAGTGTGAGGGGAAAGGTCACAAAGCCCATGAGTGTCCTACTAGGCTTAAGAAACAGGGCAAATACGAAGCTTCTTATAATGTCACTCTAAACTATAGTATTATTAAGTCAGATGATTCCAATGATGAATAAGAGCATGGGCCTAACGTCACCGCGTTCATAGATAGTCATGTTAGCACTTCAATTATGTCTCATACCGATGAGGATGTGATAGCCTCGGTAATGTGTTGAGCCATTTTGGAGAGAATGAGGGTGAATATTTGAGTGAGGGAGAACGTGTCCTCTAACATGCTTACTCAAAAATTTACACTGATCCATTAAAAACAAAAAAGCAAAATAAAAATTTGGCTCTTAGGGTGTTGCATTTAGAGAATGACTTGAAGATTTCAAGAGAGAGTGAGAGCTCAATTAGGATCTATTTGAGTGAGAAATTAGTTTTGGTGGATGGGGAAAAGAATAACTTGATCAACAAAGTGGCTAGTCTTACGAGAGATATTCAAGCATTACTGGAAACTCGTGAGAAAGTTAAAGACCATGTTGTCAAACTAAAGAAAGATCCCGAACGTGCTTGGGAGGTTAAAGTTACTTTATAGGACACATATAAGAAGGTTGAAAATATGTTCCTAGGTCCCGCGTTAGGTTTTAAAGAGAGCCATTGGATAAGTTATGTTGGTGCATCCAATTCTATTACTGCACCCGAATCGATTTCTCCGTTTGTGGTAGATCCTTATGGGCCTCAACCTATCCCACTAAAAAGAACTCGTCCTAGTCCTTTTAAACTAGTTTGACCCAAACAAATCTATGTTTGTACCCATTTTAAACAAAGAGATCACCTTAGGGAGTTTTTTTAAAGCTAGAAAGAGTTTGTAACACACATGCTCCAACACACCCTCATAGAGACCTTGCTAGTATTTGAGAGCAAGTTGAGTTTCTTATCAAGACTTCTCAATATTTGATGAAGGAATTACAAAGGATGTCTACAACTTTTGAGAACACCTCCAAAATAAATGATTGAGGTTGAGATTTGTTTCTAGTTCAGGGTGATTTTCACATTGCTATCTTTTATCCTTATGACTAGATTGTATTCTTATTTTATATTTTGAAAAATTTAAAACAAAAAGGCTTTCTTTTATTTTAGAAAAAGTTTCAAAAATGTTCAAGAAGATTTTATTTTTGATAAAAAAATTCAAAAAAAATTGAAAAGATTTTTTATTTTGTTTTACACCATAAAAAATTCATTGCGTTTGTTTCTTTTGTGTGCTTAAAAATTCATGTTTATCATTGCGTTGTTCTTTGATCATGACTTTCCTCATGCTAGAGTCTTTATATTGCTTTGATTGCACACATGCATGAACTTTTAAACATTGTGTTGGTTTGTCATATGTCGAGTAACATGTTCTCATCTCAAACGCTCTTAATAATGAACCAAATGTACTAGGAACTAATTGTGCATGTAAGAATCATTGCACATTTTTTTTACCACAAAATTAATTTATATTTATGTAATAGTAAGGGCCTACAAAAGAAGCAACTTTATTTGTTTTAAAGGACATCGCCATTGGCAAGGGCCTAAAAAAGGATTTCAGTACATAAAAATATAAGAGAAAAGGCCATTTTTTTGTTTCGTTGATGCTTCATTCACACATTGCAATATGATTCCTTTAAAATTTTTGAGAGTTTATGCTTAAAATGTGATATTTTGAGGTCATTATAAGTTGAAGATCAATGGATTTGCACAATAACATTTCTTCAAAAATATTAAATAGTTTGACATTATTGATTTGAGAAGCATTGAAATTACTGGCATCTTGTATGAGTTGAGTCAATTTTATTTTGTTTAATATTTTACACCAAAGGTTGAATTGATTTCTTTCTATAGGACTATATCTTTGACTTCGTTCACTTTTGTTACGTATGCATATGGTTTCTTTACCGTGCATTGCTTCATGTAATTTCATTCCGTTTCCATGATTAAGATATTTTCATGCTACTCCGAGGTGTGACTGTTTGTATCTGTACTTATATGTATATTTATGTACTAAAACATTTTCAAAAATAGTTTGTTGTTTTATTGAAGTCTCATCATATTTTCTTATTTGTCTATTTTTTGTGATGATATTTCAAATTTGATTCTCGTGATGCTTACTTTAATGGGTTATCTTCTAACCCTTTTTCTATTACGAACAAAGAGGGGGAGAACATATTGAGGGAGAGTTTATTTTGTTTTTTTACTAACAAAAAGGGGGAGAACATATTGATGGAGAGTTTATTTTGTTTTCTTCAAACTCCACGCATCACCGTATTTCCTTTGCTTCACGTGTGCAGTTGTTTTCCTCCTTGATGATTTCATGGTCTACATGATGAAGATTTTCATTAGAAGAGAATGTCATAAGTGTCTTTTCCTTTTCAGATTTTGGAGGGACATTAGTTGAACTTGTCTTAGCGATTGTTTTTTTGATTTTGTGTTTTGTACCGAAATAGCGAAACGGGGAGATTTGCAAGATTAAGAGTTATAATTACTCATCATGTTTGAAGTTTTACATATTTCGTTATTACTTTATCAAGAGCTTCAAGTGAAGACAAGTTAGCGATCAACTGCAATAATTGACGATCGAAGAGTTGGTATCATCGGTACAATCATCGGAGAAGGTACATGATTTTGATTTTAATCAATTTATTTAGGGGTATTATAAGAGTATTTGAAAACATAAATAATTTTTTCAAAAGTTTTTAAATAAAAATATGATTTTTAGTCATCTTATTAGTATGAATTTAGGAGAGTCGTTCAAAAGAGGTTGCTCGGTCTATGTCTTTCAAACGAGATCCAAATGACCCATTTTTCTCCCTTAGTTGGAATGTCGTTCGATCTCCGTTTTCTTTTCTATTTGAACGAGAATGGGTACTTTATTCGAGCGAGATGTACTTTGTTCCAACGAGTCAACAAAATTTTGTTCTTTACCTAATTTCAAATGCAATCTTTAAATCTTATCTCTTGGAGATTTTCTCCTTATATATAGAGATATGAGCCTGCAATTTTTGTCAAGCTTTTTTTGACATCTTTTTGTGATAAAAATCTTTTATCTTTTAAATCAAAATCCATTGGACGATTTTAGATTACTTTATCAAACCATGAAGAATACAATCCATGTTAATATCCCTATAGAGTTAGTTCTTCAATGCTAAAGATAGGAATACATATTCTTGAGGCTGATCAATGGCCACCAAGACAAGTGGAGCTTGTTGTGGAGCATTGCTGGATCTGCATCGATGTCTATTGACAACAAGGATTTAAGACATAACTATGGCACTTAGTGGATGTAACACCCCGTAATTTTGAGGATTAAATATTTAATTATCTTGGGAGATATAAAAATATTTAAATTGGAGAAACTTAAATTCATGAGTTGGAGAATCTATTTGAGTGAGTCAAATTATTTATAATTGGCAACTTTAAAATTTAATAGTCCGAATTAATGTGTGTCGCATTTTGAGGCCGAAATTTGTAAATGTCCAAAAGTATTTCGGATGGAAATTCTGAGTGCGCAGTTGAGTCCGGATGGGTCGAGATAGTTAGAAAACAGTGCCCGGGGGTAGTAATTGGGTCTCAGAGTATTTTTGGGCATAGCCGGTCCCATGTGGCAAAAAACGGGATTAAGAGTTTGAACCTAAATTTGGAAGTGTTAAACGGTAGTAAACACAAATTCTAAACCTAGGGCTTGAGAGGGAAATTGGGGGAAAGCAAAAAAAGAGCCAATTGGGGATTATTGGAGCCAAATTAAGGGACTAAACCAACGGATCAGACCATATGAACAATTCCAGGCAAGTGGTTAACTGTTGTAGTTCTTAAATTGATGATAATAGATTCATACAATGGGAGGTGTAAACCAAAACTTGTTTTGGGTGAGTTTTCATGTAAAAATTGGGTTTTTAGAAATTGATATACCTTAATGGGATTAAGGGTGAGATTTATTATGTTTATGATTCTAAAATGTAGATGAATGAATCGTATGTTAAAACCAGTATGAATCAATGGTTAATTGTTGTTAATATGAATGGAATTCGTATTGAAGATTTGGAACCCGGATAATACCCAAATCGGGAAAACGTGAGAATTAATGGAATTTGATGATGAATTTATGTCTTTAGGATGTTTAGACCCTTTTCTTATATGGAGGATATGTTAATTGTATTTGGGTAAGGGTTTAGATTGAGAATCAAAGCTTTAGGGTTCGTCTATGGCCGACAGTGGGCTGGAGAAGACGATTTCTGGAACGATCGATCGATCGACCCAGGGGGTTCGATCGATCGATGCTACAAAAATTTTTGCAGTGACGCTAGTTTTAATTACATGGAAAATAATTATTGAGAAAAGGATTTTGGGCTGATTGTACATATTGAAAATGGACCAAGGGGCGAGTCCGGGTATTTTGGTAATTATAGGTAAATATAATTGGGAAATTTGATGGAGATGAATGTGTGACACATTGTGGGCGGATATGCGGGAATGAAATTCTGAGATTTAAAAATGGACCAAGTGAGCGAGTCCGGGTATGTTGGTTAAGTGACACTAAAGTATTAAATTAATTATTGAGAGAGTAAATTAATTTAGAGTCGGAACATAGATTCGGGAAATAGTAAGTTACGGGCCAAGTGAGCGAGTCCAGGTATAATGGTTGGGCGATACCAAGTATTAAATTAATTAATGTGTAATTAATTAAATTAGAGTCGGACTGTAGAGTCGGGAACGTATTAAATTAATTAATGTGTAATTAATTACATTAGAGTCGGATTATAGACTCGGGAAAGTATTAAATTAATTAATGTGTAATTAATTAAATTAGAGTTGGACCACAGATCGGATTGATATAAATTAATTGTTGTGTAAATTAATTTACTGAGAGTCGGACCACAGACTCGAATTTGTATAAATTAATTAATGTGTAAATTAATTAACTGAGAGTCGGACCACAGACTTGGATTGGTATTAATTAATTAATCTGTAAATTAATTAAATGAGAGTCGGATCATAAACTTGGGAAAAAATTATATTAATTAATGTGTGAATTAATTAAATTTGAGTTGGACCATAAACTCGGGATAATGATAATTTAATAAGTGAGAAAATTTATTTAGCTGAGTCAGGCCAGAGACTTAGGAAATTGTGACACCCCGACTAATTTAATACCGGGTACCTACTCCTTTATTAAATTAAATCAAAATGCCAAGTTGGCTCAGTTAATAGCATCACTGTCGAAAACATTTTTATTATTACTAACCACCTAGTATTTAAAAAGTAAGTTGCATAATTTTAATTAAAGCCTGATTAACATGCAGTAAAAGATTTAAAGCAAGAATAATATCACCATTCACCATAACGAAATAATAGAATAACCAACACATGATATAAATAAATCTGGAGGAAAAACTCCTCACAACAAAATCCCGCAACTGAAGTAAGTAATGAAATACTGAATACTGAATCAATACATGCCAAAGTCTGAAAAACTGAAATGGAAATGTCTCTAATAGAAATTGGGCAACATGCCCTACAACTGAGGAATACTGAGTATGGAATCCAAATGATATAAGCGTCTAAAAGCAAATCCCTGTAGCTTCCACAAGCAGCTACAGCTCGCCATCTAAGTGAGAATCCTATGCATGGTGTCCTTGTGGCTGGGCACCTAAAAATGGTTTTTACAAAAAAAATAAATTTGAAAGCAAACGTGTCAGAGCCCGAATGTGGAGATATTTTAAAAACCTGCAAGTGCTTTAAAAACATTTAAAACAGTATATGCAAAATACATGTTAGGACGTGCTCTCACATGAGATACTCACCTCTCGTCTAACTGTGCACTCCTAACGTTCCTGTACCCATTCATGTGTTATCTCATAACTATCTAATTCTGAAGAGTTTCTAACACTACTACTCAGTTCACGTTTAATTTCTAACCTTAACAATTAAATAGAGAGTTCTACTTTAATTCTCGGATTCCCAATTATTAACAAAACCATTTATAGATATAAGTTCCCTTTTTATCTACATAACATTACCATAACTATACTCACAATTTAACATAGTAAATTCCTTCTCATATAACCGTATATTTTCACATCATAAATATACAATACAAGCACCCAAAGGCTAAGCTGCGGTGCACACATACTCTGCTATCCATCCCGGTACAACACGTACATAAGGATCACGCATTCCGAATATCTCAGGAATCGTTCAGATAACAAAATCACAAATAGTGGAGGCGAACACAGTTACATCACATGGGTCACGCACATACCTACGCTCCCACGATCAGCAAACTTATTAATATCCCAATAAGTCCTTCTATGACCTATGTTCATCGAGGTAACCAATCTAAATCTGGGCAACACAAGGATAAGAAGGCCCTAAGCGAGCGTAAACCTCCCGTGATAGCAAGTATGGTAGGTATGTCATACACATAAAATTATCTACTAAGCATTCACACATCTTAGATATCTCGATATTAATAAAGGTATACTCTATATCTTTATACCATTATTCCAAATTCATATATTTCAAGTATCCCGATAATATAGAAATTAAATTGTCGACACGTCTCACGTCGTAGTTTCTTAAACTTAAAACCTATCTCAAATAGACTATTAAGTTCCTATTATTCCCACATATAACATCTTTACACCTAAGGTCTTTACTTCTGCCCCAAACCTTATTTCATCAAATTATTCAAATTTACACTATTAACCCAAATATTATCTCACTTATCTAATTTCATTAATTTAGAATAATTCCTTAAATTGAGTTCCAATTAAGGTCCAATCTCATAATCATGCCTACTGGTCTTCCTTAAGGTTAAGGGTATTCATAAGGTCTCCAATAATATCATCCAAGGGTTAACACCATTAAAATTTAATTAGGGGAAAAACTTTACTCATTCTGGGAAGGTCGATTGATCGACCTTTACCATCGATCGATCGATGGTAGTCGATCGATCGACTGAAGAACATCGATCGATCGAACGCACCAGGTATGGTTACGGACTGCTTTGTTTTGCAGTTACCAATTCGTCCCAAAACAACATTTTCAAGCATGAAACTCTAAGACAAGGTTACCATAACATCATACTATCATCCTACAATAGTATTAACATTCTAAAACCCATAATTTATCATTCAAAGGCTTTGTTTAGATCAAAACTACATCAAAATTTCCAGATTTCTTCCTCATTCAAGAACATCAATAAACTACTTCTAAATTCCATTTTTAGATCATCACTGGTTCTGTTTAGAACATATAATTCGTCCAGAATATTACTACATGCAATCCCTAACATAATTCATAGCTTTTAACTTCCAATTTATGGGTCTAAATCATCTTCCAAGATCAATTTCGAAAATTCCTAAACATGGAAAAGCATAGCTTGAATCAAATGAATTTAAACCACTTGCCTTAATCTTTCTCTGAATTTGGTGTTGAATCTTGAAAGCTAAGTTGTTCTCCCTCTCTCTTTCTGCAGAATTCTCTTCCTTCTCTCTCTCTCTACAAGTTTCTCTAAGGATGATGACAATGGAGGTGTGTTTGGTTTTTGGTAAGTTGGGACTATATTTCAACTTCTCCCGTAGCCCATTAAGTCTCTTAGTGTAGTTAGTGGGTTTAGTGGGTTAAAGAAGAAGTCAGATTTCTATTTCTAATTTTCGTCACTTTTAATTCCCAAAAATACAAAAGTACCAAAATACCCTTTATGATGCCGGTATGGCCTAAAAATACCCCGGGACCCAAACTAAACTCCCGGCTAGTGTTTTCTGACTATCTCGACCCTTCCGGACGCGTTGGCGCACTCAAAATGACCATACGGGTGATAAAAATAAAATTCACTTTTTTAATTCAAATAATTATATTCCTGACGCGACTGTCACGCGCGTCCCAACAAAGTTTCCCAAATTGCCGTATTTCAATCTCGTGACAATTTCAATATTTTCAATATTCATATAATGCCAAGTATACACATTATAATTAAATAATAACTCACATCTCGTTAATATTTTTATCCGAATTAATTTCCAATTAATAAACATTTAATTCAATTAATCCCGAAAAATAAATATCACAGAAAATACGGGGTATTACATACTTCCCTCCTAATAACTGAATTTCGTCCCAAAATTTGGAACTAGAAAGTACCTGGTAAGAATAACTCCGGATAACGTTCGCGCATCTCATCCTCGCGCTCCCATGTGGACTCCTCGACATTATGATGTCGCCACTGAACACGCACTAACGGAACTATCTTTGACCGCAGTTTCTGCTCACTTCGGTCCAGAATAGCAATCGGCCCCTCCTCGTAGGAGCTATCATGATGGAGATCAATGTCCTCCACAGCAATGAGAGAATGAGTCAAATTATCTCTAAGATATTTCCTAAGTGAGGAAATATGAAATACATCGTGAATTCGATGTAAATGCTCCGGTAATCCAAGCCTATACGCAACTGGTCCAATCCGCTCAATAATAGGAAATGGTCCCACATATCTCGGTGCCAACTTCCCTTTCTTCCCGAAACGCATGATCCGCTTCATAGGACATACTCTGAGCAAAACCTGGTCCCCCACTTGGAACTCTCTGAAGAATCTCTTCGCATCAGCATAGCTCTTCTGCCTGTCCTGAGCTACCCGAATGCGCCTCCGAATCAAATCTATCCTTGCCTAAGTATCCTGAATCACTTCCGGCCCAAGTAGTTTGTTGTCCCCCACCTCCAACCAATATGCTGGGGAATGACAAGGTCTACCGTAAAACGCCTCAAATGGAGCCATGCCAATGGTGAACTGGTAGGATTTGTTGTAAGCAAACTCCACCAGTGGAAGATACTTCTCCCATCCACCCTCAAAATCAATGGTGCATATACGTAGCATGTCCTCCAACATCTGATTTGTGCGCTCGGTCTGCCCATCGGTTTGCGGGTAGTACGCCGTACTCAACCGCAACTCCGTGCCCATGGCCTGCTAAAAACTCTCCCAAAACCGTGAAACAAATATCTTGTCTCGGTCCAACACGATATTTAGGGGCACACCGTGAAGTCTTAATATCTTATAAATAAAGAGTTGGGCATACTGTCCTGCAGTGTAGTCTGTCCTCACGGGTAGAAAATGAGCGACTTTGGTCAACCTATCCACTATTACCCAAATGGAGTCGTGAGCTCTCTGTGGCGTAGGCAACCCCGTGATAAAGTCCATGGATATGCTCTCCCACATCCACATCGGGACCTCCAACGGCTGTAGTAGTCCTGCCGGTCTCTGATGATCCACTTTTACTAGCTGACAAGTGCCTCATTTAGAAACAAACTCGGCAATATCTCTCTTCATACCTCTCCACCAATACTGGCGTCTCATGTCTTGGTACATTTTGTCCCCTCCGGGATGTACTACGAACCGTGAGCCGTGCGACTCTGCCATCACCTCGTGTCACAATTCCTCCCCTTCCGGAACCACCAATCTCCCATTTAAGCGTAATCCCCCGTCTGAGCTAACGGTATAGGACTCAGATCCCTCTGCTAGTAATCGAACTATTTGCTCCTGACAGAACGAGTTATTAGCCTGTGCCCGTACTACCTTCGTGACAATCTGCGGTGTAACGGTCATCACAGACATGAAAGATCGGGCCACTGCATCATGGTGTCCCAATTCCTTCCACTTTGCATTCCAAACTTCCGCCACCTCATCTACAGGTCTACGGCTCAACGCATCTGCTACTACGTTAGCCTTCCCCGGGTGATACTGGATATCGAACTGATAATCTTTCACGAATTTAAGCCACCTCCGTTGCCACATATTCAACTCCTTCTGCGTGAATAGGTACTGTAGGGACTTGTGATCCGTGAACAATCGAAACTTCTCCCCCAAAAGGTAATGTCTCCAAATACGAAGGGCAAATACCACTGCCGCTAACTCCAAGTCATGGGTAGGGTAATTATTCTCGTGAGGCTTAAGCTTACGAGAAGAATAAGCTATGGCCGGACTCTCCTGCTGCAGTACACCTCCAAGTCCTTGTAAGGACGCATCGGTGTAAACAAGATACTCACCTCCCGGTCTCGGCAATGCTAACACAGGTACTGAGGTTAACTTGTCCTTCAACTCATCAAATGCCAACTAACAGGCATCACTCCAAATGAACGGCACACCATTACGAGTTATATGTGTCATGGGACCCGCTATCGTGGAGAAACCCCGAATAAACCTCCTGTAGTATCCTGCTAGGCCCAAGAAACTACGGATCTCCGTCGGTGTCGTGGGCTGTCCCCACTCCCTCACCGCGAATACCTTCCCCGGATCAACCGATATTCCCTGGTCGGAAATAATATGCCCCAAAAACTGAACCTCCTTCAGCCAAAACCCGCACTTCTCATATTTTGCATACAACTCATTCTGGCACAGTGTCTGCAAAACTTGCCTCAAGTGTTCGGCGTGCTCCTCCTCTGTCTGGGAGTAAACCAAAATATCATCGATGAATACAATGACAAACTGATCAAGGAAATCCCTGAACACCCTATTCATCAAGTCCATAAATGCTGCTGGAGCGTTGGTCAAACCAAATGGCATAACCCGAAACTCGTAAGAACCATATCTCGATAAGAACGTAGTCTTCGAGACGTCCTCCTCCCTGATACGCAACTGATGGTAACCAGATCGCAAATCAATCTTTGAGAAGTAAGAAGCTCCTCTCAACTGGTCGAATAGGTCATCGATTCGAGGCAACGGATACTTATTCCGTATCGTGACCTTGTTTAACTCCCGGTAGTCCACACACAATCTCAGTGAACCATCTCTCTTCTTCATGAACAACACAGGGGCACCCCACGGTGAAGTACTCCTCCGAATAAACCCCTGACCCAACAACTGCTCAATCTGATCCCGTAACTCCCTCATCTCAGCTGGAGCTATACGAAACGGTGCGCGTGCTACAGGTCTCGTAACTGGTAATAAGCCTATAACAAAGTCTATCTCTCAACTGGGGGGTAGGTTTGGTATCTCCTGAAACACATCCGAATACTCCCTGACAACCGGGATAGAATCTAAAGGAATCACAACCTCCTTAGAGGTATCCTCCTCTATGTAATACAGATGAGCGGTCGATCCTCCCTCTTGGCAAGGCATCGCCACTACAAACATCTTTTGCCCCGGAATGGCAAAAACAATGCTCCCGCTGAAGCAATCAATCATGGCCCTATAAGCTACGAGCCAATCCATACCGATAATCACATCGTGCACATGCATATCTAATACCAACATGTCTGCAGGTAATACCAAACCAATAATCTCTACCCCCACTCCCCGACATATAAAGAATATAAGTGACCCATTCCCTAATGGTGAGTCGACACACGCCACTATGCTCTCCGCGGTGGCTAACAACCCTAACGCCTTCGCGAAATGTGTAGCTATAAAACAATGTGTATCCCCCGTATCAAACAGTACCCGACCCATAGTGCCATGGATAGAAAACGTACCCTCAATCACGGGCGGTGCTTGTGGGACTGCTACCTGGTGGACGTTATAGACACATCCATACTGTAGCTGCCCCTGCTGAGCCGGGACTGCTGGAATGGGTGGCAATGCTGCCATCTGTGGCGGTACGGGGAGAGCGGCGGGAAACATAGGCCTCTGCGGCTCCTGGCGAGCTCCCTGCTGCTGCTGCTGTGGGGCCCTGCCCCTATCAGGACAGTCCTGGCATTTATGGCCAGTCTTGCCACAAACGAAACACTTCCCTGGGAAGTTTCCTCCTTTCTGCCCTTGTTATCCCCGGCCCTGGTGGCCGTTACCGTTCCTCCCTTGGCCCTGCTGGCCCTGCTGAAACTGCTGATGTTGACCATTTTGACCCAGATGGCCGTTATGACCCTGCTGGCCATTCCGAAATCCTCCCTGTCCGTTCCTGAAACCCCCTGATCGAAACCTCTTATGATCCCCCTGCTGGGAACCCTAATCACTCTGCCTCTGCGCCTGAACAGATTGTGCCCCACCGGCACCATGTCCTCCAGTCCTGCCCTGATGGCTAGACTCTCCCGATCTTTTGCCCTCAGCCATATGAAAGCGGTGATCCGGGCAGTGTAACAAAGCAGCGTTAACCACATCAGAATAAGTGGCCAACGAAAGGTTCCCTAACAGATGCTGACGGATCCTCCATGTCAACCCATCGATGAATTTCTCAATCTTCTTCTTTTCTGTCGGTATCTCATTCGGAACAATATTCAACAGATTAGTGAACTCGGCCTCATACTCGGCCACGGTCTTACCCTCCTGCTTCAGACTCATCAATCTCCTCCTCATTTCCGTATGAACAGCTGACGGAAAGTACTTGCGGTCGAACCGCACCCAGAACTCCTGAATAGTGAGAGTCTCCTCTACGGTGGTAATAGACTCCCACCACTGCAGTGTAGACCCAACTAGTTTGAAAGTAGCTAGCACCTGCTTCTGAACATCTGTGCCTCATACATCCTCAAGTGCCGCTGTATATCCTTCCTCCACTGGCTCGAGACTACCACATCTGAGCTACCTGCAAACTCTACCGGATCGCTTTCTGGAAAGCGTCACGTACACGTTCCCAAGCAGACGGGAATGCATTTGCCTGTACTGGCGTGGCAACCGGCGCCTGAGGCGGTGCCTGCTGAACTATGGCAAGTGCGGCATTTACCGCCTGGGCTACTATGGCTGCAACCTCAGCGGCGTTCATCGTGCCCTGAACTGGTGCGGGCTGTAGTTCTGGCGTTGCATTACTGGGAACCCGTGGTGCACGTCGTGGAGGCATTCTGAAATAAGAATAAAGTCTATAAGTTCGCAGTTATAAACTTAAAATAGCTGAAGAACGTAGCATATACAAAAGAATACAACAGTCCTAAAATATAGGGCTCTACATCAAAGAAAGCTCAGTGGAAACATAATAAGCCGTTCAGATCCTAAAGGACACTAGAACCTGATGCTCTGATACCACCTGTGACACCCCGACTAATTAAATACCGGGTACCTACTCCTTTATTAAATTAAATCAAAATGCCAAGTTGGCTCAGTTAATAGCATCACTGTCGAAAACATTTTTATTATTACTAACCACCTAGTATTTAAAAAGTAAGTTGCCAAATTTTAATTAAAGCCTGATTAACATGCAGTAAAAGATTTAAAGCAAGAATAATATCACCATTCACCATAACGAAATAATAGAATAGCCAACACATGATATAAATAAATCTGGAGGAAAAACTCCTCACAACAAAATCCCGCAACTGAAGTAAGTAATGAAATACTGAATACTGAATCAATACATGCCAAAGTCTGAAAAACTGAAATGGAAATGTCTCTAATAGAAATTGGGCAACATGCCCTACAACTGAGGAATACTGAGTATGGAATCCAAATGATATAAGCGTCTAAAAGCAAATCCCTGTAGCTTCCACAAGCAGCTAAAGCTCGCCATCTGAGTGAGAATCCTATGCATGGTGTCCTTGTGGCTGGGCACCCAAAAATGGTCTTTACAAAAAAAAATAGATTTGAAAGCAAACGGGTCAGAGCCCGAATGTGGAGATATTTTAAAAACCTGCAAGTGCTTTAAAAACATTTAAAACAGTATATGCAAAATACATGTTAGGACGTGCTCTCACATGAGATACTCACCTCTCGTCTAACTGTGCACTCCTAACGTTCCTGTACCCATTCATGTGTTATCTCATAACTATCTAATTCTGAAGAGTTTCTAACACTACTACTCGATTCACGTTTAATTTCCAACCTTAACAATTAAATAGAGAGTTCTACTTTAATTCTCGGATTCCCAATTATTAACAAAACCATTTATAGATATAAGTTCCCTTTTTATCTACATAACATTACCATAACTATACTCACAATTTAACATAGTAAATTCCTTCTCATATAACCGTATATTTTCACATCATAAATATACAATACAAGCACTCAAAGGCTAAGCTGCGGTGCACACATACTCTGCTATCCATCCCGGTACATCACGTACATAAGGATCACGCATTTTGAATCTCTCAGGAATCGTTCAGATAACAACATCACAAATAGTGGAGGCGAACACAGTCACATCACATGGGTCACGCACATACCTACGCTCCCACGATCAGCAAACTTATTAATATCCCAATAAGTCCTTCTATGACCTATGTTCATCGAGGTAACCAATCTAAATCTGGGCAACACAAGGATAAGAAGGCCCTAAGCGAGCGTAAACCTCCCGTGATAGCAAGTATGGTAGGTATGTCATACACATAAAATTATCTACTAAGCATTCACACATCTTAGATATCTCGATATTAATAAAGGTATACTCTATATCTTTATACCATTATTCCAAATTCATATATTTCAAGTATCCCGATAATATAGAAATTAAATTGTCGACACGTCTCACGTCGTAGTTTCTTAAACTTAAAACCTATCTCAAATAGACTATTAAGTTCCTATTATTCCCACATATAACATCTTTACACCTAAGGTCTTTAGTTCTGCCCCAAACCTTATTTCATCAAATTATTCAAATTTACACTATTAACCCAAATATTATCTCACTTAAATTTCATTAATTTAGAATAATTCCTCAAATTGAGTTCCAATTAAGGTCCAATCTCATAATCATGCCTACTGGTCTTCCTTAAGGTTAAGGGTATTCATAAGGTCTCCAATAATATCATCCAAGGGTAAACACCATTAAAATTTAATTAGGGAAAAAACTTTACTCATTCTGGGAAGGTCGATCGATCGACCTTTACCTTCGATCGATCGATCGATGGTGGTCGATCGATCGATCGATGGTGGTCGATCGATCGACTGAAGAACATCGATCGATCGAACGCATCACGTATGGTTACAGACTGCTTTGTTTTGCAGTTACCAATTCGTCCCAAAACAACATTTTCAAGCATGAAACTCTAAGACAAGGTTACCATAACATCATACTATCATCCTAAAACTGTATTAACATTCTAAAACCCATAATTCATCATTCAAAGGCTTTGTTTAGATCAAAACTACATCAAAATTTCCAGATTTCTTTCTCATTCAAGAACATCAATAAACTACTTCTAAATTACATTTTTAGATCATCACTGGTTCTGTTTAGAACATATAATTCATCCAGAATATTACTACATACAATCCCTTACATAATTCATAGCTTTTAACTTCCAATTTATGGGTCTAAATCATCTTCCAAGATCAATTTCGAAAATTGCTAAACATGGAAAAGCATAGCTTGAATCAAATGAATTTAAACCACTTGCCTTAATCTTTCTCTGAATTTGGTGTTGAATCTTGAAAGCTAAGTTGTTCTCCCTCTCTCTTTCTGCAGAATTCTCTTCCTTCTCTCTCTCTCTACAAGTTTCTCTAATGATGATGACAATGGAGGTGTGTTTGGTTTTTGGTAAGTTGGGACTATATTTCAACTTCTCCCGTAGCCCATTAAGTCTCTTAGTGTAGTTAGTGGGTTTAGTGGGTTAAAGAAGAAGTCAGATTTCTATTTCTAATTTTCGTCACTTTTAATTCCCAAAAATACAAAATTACCAAAATACCCTTTATGATGCCGGTATGGCCTAAAAATACCCCGGGACCCAAACTAAACTCCCGGCTAGTGTTTTCTGACTATCTCGACCCTTCCGGACGCGTTGGCGCACTCAAAATGACCATACAGGTGATAAAAATGAAATTCACTTTTTAATTCAAATAATTATATTCCTGACGCGACTGTCACGCGTGTCCTAAGAAAGTTTCCCAAATTGCCGTATTTCAATCTCGTGACAATTTCAATATTTCCAATATTCATATAATGCCAAGTATACACATTATAATTAAATACTAACTCACATCTCGTTAATATTTTTATCCGGATTAATTTCCAATTAATAAACATTTAATTCAATTAATCCCCAAAAATAAATATCACAGAAAATACGGGATATTACAGAAATTTCAGGCTAGTGTTACGGGTTGTGAGTACATGGTGAATCCGGGATTTAATTTATATATATATACGGTGTAGTGATAGTATATATATATATATGTGTATATATTGTGTGTGCTATTAAATATCTATGGTTAGATATCTCTATATACCCTAAAATGCTAAACAAGGCTTAAATGCTTCTTTTTTATTAGGGTATACACGTGGCACAAGGCTTTAATGCTTCTTTGTTAGAAAATCTAAATGCTTCTTTTTTATCAGGGTATACACGTGGCACAAGGCTTTAATGCTTCTTTGTGAGAAAATCTGCCACTTGACTTAAACATTTATTAGCGTATCAATTTTACACGGCCTCCTATTATGCCTCCATTTCGAAGAGTTTCTCCCATTTCTCTCTCCCATATCATTAGGGGGCGCCATTATCTTTTCCCAAGTGATTGTTCATTTCTCTTTCCTAAGCCATTGCATGTCCTCCCATTTCTATATTCTCTCTCCTAAGCCATTGATTATAGTGACATGCTTTAAATTCAAGCGTTTTTTTTTACTAAAATGTCAAGGTTTCAAAAGAAACCCTTGCCACAACCGATGCACTACACATAGACCAATATACCTTCCAACGCCGTGGTCGGTGGGTTTCACTGGAGTGCTTGTCGGCATCAAACCTTTTCGTTGCTTTGTCATTCCTTTGCCTCTCCCTCACTTTCCTCTGTTCAGTCATCACTGGTAAGTCGACAGGACCTCCTTGCTGAGACTAAGCCCTTCCCGATGGTGATCTCATCCCTAAACCCCCATGGCAGCTCCATTCGTCCCTCCTAGGACTACGACACCAGCCACAAGGTGATGGTTGCCGACAAGTCTGTCCAACTTCTGCTCGCCGAGCGCCTCCTCAGATCTGGCTGGGACTTGCACCTCGCAGAGCCGCTGCGATGTCTCGCCCCTATCCATGGGGCTCGCCAAAGGCTGAGGGAAAGGGATTTGGGGACTCGTGAGGACGAAACTTTCAACGACGAGGGTTGTGGGTCCAATTCAAACTCATATGTTCATCCCTCATAATCTTCTCTGATAGTCTACACTTGCGAGGTCGAAGGTAACCATTCCCCTCTTAAAGTTTTATCATTTTTGCACCAATCGGTTATTGGAATAAATTAAAAAATTATTAAAAAATAAAATCGAGTTTTATCAATTGTAAAAAAAATGAGAATTCAATTCAGCGATGAATCTGCTCAATGAGGGATTTTATTCAACAACGTTTGACGATGGATCTATGACAGTGAGTTCATGTTTTTTTTTCCTTTTTCAAAATAGGGTTTTTTGTTGATGTATTATGTGATCTATCTTATTTTCTCACTGGTGGAGATTTTCTTTTGTTTCTGCTGGTTGCTGGTCACTTTTGGTGGGTAATGACGATAGGATTATGATGATTTGTTTATACTATCTGGGTTTTGTCTCTTGCATTTTGATTGGTTGGAAATTTGGTGGACAGTTACTTAATTGTTGTTTTTGTTAGGATTAAATTTTGATCATTAACTGGTGGGAAAGTTTTAAAATCTTTTAAGATGCATTTCCTTAGTTAGATTGAATTTTTGCAGTTGATTGTGCATTGGGGACAAGATATTATATTCTTAGTTCTCCAAAAACTCTTCTCTCATATGTATTTATCTCTCTTTATAATTTAATGTTATAAATTTTCATCTTTATTTAGTTTATATTTCATGTTTATTTTCATTACCACAATTTTTTTTATGTCATGTGAATATCGATTGTTTAATCATTTTAATTCATCATCTAAATTTGTCTTACATTATAGTTGTTGGGGAATCCTTAAACGTGGTATCTTTGTTATTCCTTCATTATGACCAAGTAAAAAAATGAAAATTTATTTACCTGTTAACAGTTAAGTGAGGAAACATATTATGGGTCCAACTCATCAACATTAGAGAGTATGAAAAAGATATTCAAAGTTTTAAATCTTAGAGATCCTTGATTCCTACTAATTTAGGATCATAAAACTAGGTAATATAAATAAAAGTACCTATTAATAAATATAACACATTATACATCATAGTACACATCTTAAATAGTGCTTTTTGGCTTCTCATATGTATGGAGTGTTGTTCCGTATTGTCATAAATTCACCCTTATGTTGTGAAGAAGATAAATCTAATCTTTGGTTTGAGTCGAAATTACAGACATATTTACAAGAATGATATCTTATTGGTCATTTTCTTTCCTATATTTTTTTATGGATGGTAGGGTGTGAGCTTATAAGACCGTTGAGCTCATCTGGGTGGTCATTATTTTCTACTTCACGAAAAGTAATATAAAAGGTTTCTCTTTCCAAGGATCAGAAATAAAAATAAAGTGACAATCGCATTTAAGACTCCTCAACAATGAGGGTGTCCACGTATGCAGCTGTCATTGATTTGCCCACCTCTTATATACGAAGGAGAGAGAGTGATAAAGGACCATTCATCTCCACCACGTAGGGCTTCAAAATGTATATTTTGTTTTTTGCCTCCCTATATCTCTTCATTTTACCCATAAATTAATCTTCTCTCTCTCTGAATATGAGCGGACGAGCAATGCCAATAAGGTAACACTCTTCATATTATACAATCATCTTGAAAGTTAGATCATAAGTTAGACAGGCAAAAAACACCGTTCCTCTTTCTATGCATATTTATATATTTCTTTGTTGCTTCATTTTGTTTCTATCAATTAGGGTTCTAAATTCAGTGTGAGTTTTCAAAATTAGGAGGTCACGAGTTGATGACATATCAGCTGTCTTTAAATAGCCAAGTTGTAAAGAAGAACAACAAAAGGCTCTTCAGGTATCGTTTTATTTTCCTATTTTTAAGAATGAAACAGGTCGATAATACTTCCAGCACTCATCGATGGCGTGATATTGGATTGAAACACTTATTAATTTACTCATACATGTGTTTGCCTAATATATATACATATTATTGAATTGCGTATATAATGATATAACACGGGCCAACTATATATGTTTATTGAGGGTTCATACTTAATTATCAATGTGTATGTTCAATATGACTACAAATAGGATCATTTTCAAATTTCTTAGCTTAAACTTACTATAAAGTTCATATTGTAAGTGTATTAAGGTTGTTTGATGGTATAAAAATGTTTGATTTCTAAACTATTGTGTGCATTGTTCGTGTTCATACAGGGGAGAATTAGCTCTAGCCAAACTCTTGAGCCATATATTGCTAATAGGTCAACACCCGATGAGCTTGAACCTAGGGTTACTATTATTAAGCTTATACACACTGATGTTCCTGAGGAGGACACGTTTGTAATTGTTATTCGTTTTATTTGTTGGGTTGGTTTTTAATTTCTGATTCAGGTTTCTTACATCTATAATAGTTTGATGGAGGTATGGGAATTCAACTTTCGTGGAGAATACTGAGAGGGGATGGAGGGTTCTAATCTTCAACAGGATAAGATAAGGGCAGTTTTTAGTTTTGGAATATATAATTTTCCATTGAAGAGTCTTGAGGAAGTGTATAATTATCATATATTTATGTTTCACCCACTGAGTTATGAATTGAATGAGATGATTATTTGGCAAAATTGAATGTTGTTCATGTCTGTAGCTTACACATCAGCCAGGGTTTCTCCCTATATTTCAGTCTGAGATCAACCAATCGCCCAAAATGTTGTGGCACAAGACGTTCAGGATAAATTGGCGAAGAAGATTAGGCAAAACAGGATTATGCTCATTGAATTCACATGAGGACTGACAAGTCGGGTCTATTTGATGTACACCATGTATGGTCAATCTACATGTATGTGATAGTGAGGCAACCGACTATTGAGGATTATATAGAGAAGGAGCGTATGAAGTTGGATGGTAATGATTTGGAAATAAAAGATAATGTTTAGCAGCGGGTGTGATGATTTTATTAGAATCCAATTATGTATTGTTGTATTTATTTTCTAAGTTTATTTGTTTTTTAATCAATGTTTGTATACCAATCCCTTTCATTTGTCTCTATAGACTTTGTTGTCATATGTTGGTGATTTATTTCTTTTTGAAATCATGGTAGCAAAAGGGGTTTAAGTAGCTTGAAGCAATTATATTTGCAAAGGAATGGTAATGCCTATTGTGTTCAATAAAGGCTTTTTATTTTTATATTTTTTATTTGTGTGTCAAAGTTGGTGCATTTTTTATCACTTTATTTCTTCTTTTCTATATATGTATACATTTCAGTTTAATTTGGGTCATCTACTTACTAATGTATTTTTTTCTCTCTCTATTTTTTGTAATTTCAGCACAAATTGCATGAAATCTGTGGCGGCCAAAAATGTGAATAAGTTGAGGCCCTCATGCAGCCCAGTTCGTGGCCTTGCACCGCCGTGAATAAGCCGACATGGTCCGGTCCATTGGGATCGTTGACCTGACTACAGAAGCAGGGTTAATCTAGAGCGGGAGCAATCCATGTGAAGTGAAAATCTGATGTCCTACTTCAAGCAAGTCATTGAGATTCGCCTAAAGCCCTGGATTTGGACAACTTACGACGAAATGTGTGTGAAGGCCAACCATTTTTTTAGCCATTACCCGAAAAGTACTTGAACCAATATGATGTAAGTTGAAGTTTCTTCAGATTTGTTGACTTCATTGCATAAAAATAACTATATACATCTGTTTTTCTTTATGACATAACAGTTGGGACACCCTTTTGGTGGTGTTTTCTTCTTATGTGTTTTCTGTTATCTTATTGCATCTTATTGCATGATTATGGTAAAAAAAAGTTGATTTTTTATTATTTCAAGTTGAAGAGAAAGGTTGATGTTAAAAATCGTAAAAATGTCACACATTGCACCTCGCCCGGTATCTTTTTGTCTTTTCTTATTCTCGATTTTGAATGGATATTTAACGTTTATGAGTTTCAAGTTGATGAAATATGTGAAGGTATTGTCTCTATAGGTATACATATGTTATTTTTAATATTGAGATAAAGTGATAGAGGAGTGGAGAAGATAAGATTTTGAAGGATATGAGAAGATGAACTGAAGATGGCAGTGGAGAGAGAGTGATAAAAATAGATGTTAGGGAGAATGAGAAAGAAACAATGAGGTAAATTAGAAAACTTTGGTTGTTATTTTTTTCTCACATTGATATTAAAGTTTCACGTGAAAGATAAATTTGTATTTTGTTTAACCTTTTTAGCTTAAAACAAGTTTATTATATATTATATATATTTTAGTTTATGTTAATCCGATAATTACCAGACTTATTATAATTACGATCAGTTAGTCCGCGCATCGCGCGGGTTTACACCTAGTTTATTTAATTATATACTCTAGTGCTATCAAGGGTGGTTGCGCGATGTGGGTGAATCCCCTAGCTTGAGGAGTATGGTGAGTATTTCCCCAGGTCATAGCGTCCGGTATATGGGTGAGGGGCTTATCTCACTTTCAGGGAAGGAAATATGACCGCCTCCACTTCGTTTATGTTTTGGGCCAGGTTGGGGAGCGAATCCAACTTGGGTAACTAGGTTATGTGAGCACACCTAGTGAGATGGCACTTTAGAGGGATTCATCTGACGAGGGTATACTCGGAGGGATGGATATACGTATGATATATGTGTGGATGTTTTAGTAAGGGTACGTATATAATGGTATTAAATATTATATGGGGGTAATAATACAGTGTGTGATGTATTTACTTTATATAACTTGTGACACAGTTATATGCTATTATTTAAGAAGGAATTAATTAAGTTAATTGGTGAGACAACTTATAATTCATGAATAATTATACTCGGGTTAGAGTAGTATGGTAAGGGAAGGTTATACCAGGATTAGTTAGACGGGGTAGTACAACTAGGTGGGGTTAAGGTAACCGTTAGGTGTGCACAATAGTGGAGGGGTGAGAATGTCCTCAAGAGAGTGTGACACTAACTTAAATATGAAGCGCATTCATGCATTTTAAATTACTGCAGTTAATTCACTAGCTAAATATTTTCAAAATGTTTTGGGTTCTAACCCTTGCTATAAAACTATTTTCAAAACCTTTTAGGTGTCCAGCCACAGGGACGCCAGGATTGATATTCTATTCTAGGGACACGGAGCTGCGGTATAAGTGGATGCTAGCAGGAGTTTGGATTAGACGCGTGGGTTATTCATTCCTAGAGTTGGAATCATTTATCAGTTTTAGTTTTATTTAGGGCTTGTCGCCCAGTCTTCTCAATACAATTTTCTGATGTATTTATTCAGGTGTTGGATGGTTGTATTGGATTATTCGCTTTGGTGGCCGATGGTTTATTCGGAAAAATATTTAATTAATTATTCAGTTGAGTTTTATTCAGTTGTGTGAATGGTTTATATTTATTTCCGCATGTACTGTTTTGTTTAATTAAAAAGTTAAAAGTTGGCACCAGCTTTTGGAATACTAGGTGGCTAGTAAGTTTTAAAAAGTTTTCGATGGTGATGCTAAGGATGAACCAACTGGGATTCCTGTTTTAATTTAGTATAGGACTGATCACCCGGTATTTTATTAGGCGGGGTGTCACAGATGGTATCAGAGCATCAGGTTCTAGTGTCCTTAGGATCTGTGCGGCTTTTCACGTTTCGGCTTAGCAATCTTTGATATAGAGCCCTATTATAGGATTATTGTATTCTCATACGTATGCGCATATACGTTCTTCTGCCAAATTTGTATTTGAGAGTGAACTTATACGATTCGATTCTCATTCCAGATGCCGCCCAGGAGAGGGAGCAGCTAGGGAAGCAATGGGAGTTGAGACTTGGGAGGCTCATCAGGAGCAAGAGTTACTGCCGCAACTGCGAGAGATGATTTCGGCAGCGCATGTAACTGAATTGGTGGCGCAGGTAGTTGAAGCGACGATCATCTCAATGACAAGGTACTTTCCACGAGATCAGCCACAAGTGTTAGTGGCACCAGATGTTCAGGCCCACCCGGGGCCGTCGGGGTGGCAGCAAATACGAGAGGTTTTTCAGAAAGGGAATCCATTAGAGTTTCAAGGAGGTTCAGATATAGTAGTAACATGTCAGTGGAAGAGAGATATCCCGCGTCACCTACGCATGGTAGATTTCAATGAGGTACAGAAGCAAATGCTAGCCACTTTTAGTTCAATGGGAGCAGCGCTACAGTGGTGGGAGTCGTCACCACAGTTGAGGAAAGGGATACACGAGCTATTGCAGAGTTTTGGGTGCGGTTCGACCGCAAGTATTTTTCTCCAGCGGTTAAGACTGAAATTAGGAAAAAATTTAGAGAGGTGACACAGGTGGACCGTTTAGTGGATGATTACGAGGAAGAATTCACTCGTTAGGAAAATTTTGTACCAGATGAGGTACGCGATGAAGAAAGAAAGAAGTCAAAGTTCATGGATGGGTTAGTCTGGAGGATCATACAACATTTGATTGGAAATCCCGCTTTACTGGATTACATGGACGTCGTTAATGCAGCACTCCTGCACTGCCAGGAATATCGCTTCCACATGAGAGGAAGCAAGAGGGGAGTGGAACCCAGTTAGTCGGATAAAGAAAGAGGGAATAATACCAGTGGGGTATCCCAACAGCAGACAGGGGGGACATCAGGGGAAGGATTCCCGACAGAGGAATCAGACCAAGCGATTTAGGTTTGGAGGCTATCGATAGGATGGCCAGGACTTTCGACAAGGCTAGCAAGGAAGAGATCAGTGGCAGGGTGAATTTATTAGGAGGTGTTTCGTTTGTGGGGAAGCGGGACACGTGAAGAGAGATTGTCCTCAGGGAGGAGGGGGTCAACTATAGGACGAGGTCCTGGATGTGCAGCCACTACAACAAGTCATGGGTGCGTTCGGGAAGGGGGAAGCTGCTCAGGAACCCGGGCATCAGCCATTGCTTCTAGAATATGGAGGTAACTATCTTTTTATCCTATGGGAATGGGGTATACTTTGTGTGACAGTGAGGTTGTCGCAATATAAGAATTATTTTCACTAGAGTTCGTGGGTAAGTCGAATTTAGTGGGTGCGCTGGCTATAGCAACCATATTATATATATGTATATATTTTCCTTGGGGTAGCGGAGTTCTTTGGTGTTATCCATGAGAGAGTGGGGAGGGTACACTGAGAGAAGGTTTGAATTATGCGAGGGGTTACTACTGTCGAGGATTTTGGGAGTAAGGTTGATGATTTACCCAAGTATCGACTGGTTAGCAGCGGATTTTAAATTATTGTGAATAGTGAGGGTAAGTTGGTGTTCGCGACACCAGAGTATGATTGGTACTAGGTATCACCAGAGAGGATGTCTAGCCTATATATGTGTGTATATATGTTGTATTTGTGTGGTTCGATAGACACATAGTGAGGTCTTGTGTTCTCACATTTTATCCCGATAAGTAGGGGTGTTTACTAAAGTGAATCAGGGTGGTTAGAATTATTTTCGAGCTGGGAGACATAGCTCGGGGTTTATTTTGCACAAGAACTAGTGATAGTAAGGGCGCGGTGTTTTATGTTGTCTTTTGTAGCATAAGGGTAGGCGTTTGTACTTTTGTGTTAAGAGACAAGTATTCAGGGGTACGTGTTATGGGATGAGGGTCTAACGGATCTCAACGACCGATAATGTTAGGTAGTAGTGTATCGGGGGGGTTCCTTGTTTGGATTTTGCTTTGTGAGACGTCCCACGAATGAAACTTAGCGCAACATTGGAAAGTGGGGAGATGTTTGGTCGTTAGTCCATGGGTTGGGTACCCCGGGGCAGGATATATATATATATATATATATATATATATATATATATATATATATATGTGTGTGTGTGTGTGTGTGTGTGTGTGTGTGTGATATGACTACGGGTTCGAAGTTATATTACGGGTTACGACTAGCATAGTCGGGTAAATTTCGTGCAGTAATGCACGGGGATAGGTTATATGGGCACCCGGGTTAATTAAGGCAAATTTTGTGTTGTTAAGCACGGGTATAGCGTGTATGGGCACCCTGGTTAATTTAAATGCATACTTGTGTAACTTATGGTTAGAAGCAGAAGAGATAAATATAGCGGGCTTAGAGACGGATGACTAGAGAGTAATACTTGAAGCTTGGAACACTAGGCTTATCTTAATTTCGAGGACGAAATTCCTTTGTAAGGGTAACACCCCGTAATTTTGAGAATTAAATATTTAATTAGCTTAGGAGATATAAAAATATTTAAATTGGAGAAACTTAAATTCATGAGTTGGAGAATTTATTTGAGTGAGCCGAATTATTTATAATTGGCAACTTTAAAATTTAATTGTCCGAATTAATGTGTGTCGCATTTTGAGGTCGAAATTTGAAAATGTCCAAAAGTATTTCGGATGGAAATTCTAAGTGTGAGGGTTGAGTCCGGATGGGTCGAGATAGTTAGAAAAGAGTGCCCGGGGGTAGTAATTGGGTCTCGGAGTATTTTTGGGCATAGCCGGACCCACATTAGGCCCATGTGGCCAAAAACGGGATTAAGAGTTTTAACCTAAATTGGGAAGTGTTAAACGAAAGTAAACACAAATTCTAAACCTAGGGCTTGAGAGGGAAATTGGGGGAAAGCTAATCAAGAGGTAATTGGGGATTATTGGAGCCAAATTAAGGGACTACACCAAAGGATCAGACCCTACGAACAATTACAAGCAAGTGATTAACTGTTGTAGTTCTTAAATTGATGATAATCAATTCATACAATGGGAGGTGTAAGCCAAAATTCATTTTGGGTGAGTTTTCATGTAAAAATTGGGTTTTTGGAAATTGATATACCTTAATGGGATTAAGGGTGAGATTTATTATGCTTATGATTCTAAAATGTAGAGGAATGAATCGTATGTTAAAACCAGTACGAATCAATGGTTAATTGCTGTTAACATGAAATTAGTATCGAAGATTTGGAACCCGGATAATACCCAAATAGGGAAAACGTGAGAATTAATGGAATTTGATGATGAATTTAGGTCTTTAGGATGTTTAGACCCTTTTCTTATATGGCGTATATGTTAATTGTATTTGGGTAAGGGTTTAGATTGAGAATCAAAGCTTTAGGGTTCGTCCATGGCCGACAGTGGGTTGGAGAAGACGATTTCTGGAACGATCGATCGATCGAACCAGGGGGTTCGATCGATCAATGCTACCGAAATTTTGGCATTGACGCCTGTTTTAATTACATGAAAAATAATTATTGAGAAAAGGATTTTGTCCTGATTGTACAATATGAAAATGGACCAAGGGGGCGAGTCCAGGTATGTTGGTAATTATAGGTAAATATAATTGGGAAATTTGATGGAGATGAATGTGTGACACATTATGGGCGAATATGTGGGAATAAAATTTTGAGATTTAAAAATGGACCAAGTGAGCGAGTCCGGGTATGTTGGTTAAGTGACACCAAAGTATTTAATTAAATATTGAGAGATTAAATTAATTTAGAGTCGGAACATAGACTCGGGAAATAGTAAGTTACGTGCCAAGTGAGCAAGTCCGGGTATAATGGTTGGGCGACACCAAGTATTAAATTAATTAATGTGTAATTAATTAAATTAGAGTCAGACTGTAGACTCGAGAGCGTATTAAATTAATTAATGCGTAATTAATTAAATTAGAGTTGGACTGTAGACGCGAGAACGTATTAAATTAATTAATGTGTAATTAATTAAATTAGAGTCGGATTATAGACTCGGGAAAGTATTAAAGTAATTAATTTGTAATTAAATAAATTAGAGTCGGACCACAGACTCAGATTGATATAAATTAATTAATGTCTAAATTAATTAACTGAGAGTCGGACAACAGACTCGGATTTGTATAAATTAATTAATGTGTAAATTAATTAACTGAGAGTCGGACCACAGAATCGGATTGGTATTAATTAATTAATGTGCAAATTAATTAATTGAGAGTCAAATCATAAACTCGGGGAAAAAATTATATCAATTAATGTGTGAATTAATTAAATTTGAGTCGGACCATAGACTCGGGATAATGATAATTTAATAAGTGAGAAAATTTATTTAGCTGAGTCAGACCAGAGACTCAGGAAATCTCAGGCTAGTGTTACGGGTTGTGAGTACATGGTGAAGTCGGGGTTTACTTTATATATATATATATATATACAGTGTAGTGATAGTATATATATATATTTGTGTGAGTGTTTATATTGTGTGTGCTATTAAATATCAGTGGTTAGATATTTATTTAATTATATACTCTAGTGCTATCAAGGGAGGTTGCGCGATGTTGGTGAATCCCCTAGCTTGAGGAGTAGGGTGAGTATATCCCCACGTCATAGCGTCCGGTATATGGGTGAGGGGCTTATCTCACTTTCAGGGAAGGAATATGACCACCTCCAGTTCGTTTATGTTTTGGGCCAGGTTGGGGAGCGAATCCAACTTGGGTAACTAGGTTATGTGAGCACACCTAGTGAGATGGCACTTTAGAGGGATTCATCCGGCGAGGGTATAATCGGAGGGATGGATATACGTATAATATATGTGTGGATGTTTTAGTAAAGGTACGTATATAATGGTATTAAATATTATATGGGGGTAATAATACAATGTGTGATGTATTTACTTTACATAACTTGTGACACGGTTATATGCTATTATTTAAGAAGGAGTTAATTAAGTTAATTGGTGAGACAACTTATAATTCATGAATAATTATACTCGGGTTAGAGTAGTATGGAAAGGGAAGGTTATACCAGGACTAGTTGGACGGGGTAGTACAACTAGGTGGGGTTAAGGTAACCGTTAGGTGTGCACGATAGTGGAGGGGTGAGAATGTCCTCAAGAGAGTGCAACACTAACTTAAATATGAAGCGCGTTCATGCATTTTAAATTACTGCAGTTAATTCACTTGCTAAATATTTTCAAAATGTTTTGGGTTCTCCCTTTCTATAAAACTATTTTCAAAACCTTTTAGGTGTCCTGCCATAGGGACGCCAGGAGTGATATTCTATTCCAGGGACACGGAGCTGCGGCATATGTGGATGCTAGCAGGAGTTTGGATTAGACGCATTGTTTATTCATTCCTAGAGTTGGAATCATTTATCAGTTTCAGTTTTATTTAGGGCTTGTCCCCCAGTCTTCTCAGTAGAATTTTCAGATGTATTTATTCAGGTGTTGGATAGTTGTATTGGATTATTCGCTGTGGTGGCCGATGGTTTATTAGTCAAATTGTTTAATTAATTTTTCAGTTGAGTTTTATTCAGTTGTGTGAATGGTTTATATTTATTTCCGCATGTACTGTTTTGTTTAATTAAAAAGTTAAAATTTGGCACCAGCTTTTGGAATACTAGGTGGCTAGTAAGTTTTAAAAAGATTTCGACAGTGATGCTAAGGATAGACCAACTGGGATTCCTGTTTTAATTTGGTATAGGACTCATCACCTGGTATTTTATTAGGCGGGGTGTCATAGATGGTATCAGAGCAACATGTTCTAGTGTCCTTAGGATCTGTGTGGATTTTCACGTTTCGGCTTAGCAATCTTTGATATAAAGCCCTATTATAGGATTGTTGTATTCTCATACGTATGCACATATACGTTCTTCTGCCAAATTTGTATTTGAGAGTGAACTCATACGATTCGATTCTCATTCCAGATGCCGCCCAGGAGAGGGAGCAGCTAGGGAAGCAGGGGGAGTTGAGACTAGGGAGGCTCATCAGGAGCAAGAGTTACTACAATAACTGCCATAGATGATTTTGACAACACAGGTAACTGAATTGGTGGCGCAGGCAGTTGAAGCGACGATCATATCAATGGCAAGGTACTTGCCACGAGATGAGCCACAAGTGTTAGTGGCACCAGATGTTCAGGCCCACCCGGGGCTGTCGGGGTGGCAGCAAATACGAGAAGTTTTTCAAACAGGGCATCCATCAGAGTTTCGAGGAGGTTCATATATAGTGCTAACATGTCAGTGGAAGAGAGATATCCAGTGTCATCTATGCATGGGAGATTGCAATGAGGTGCAGAAGCCAATGCTAGCCACTTTTAGTTCAATGGGAGCAGCGCTAGAGTGGTGGGAGTCGATCACCACAGTTGAGGATATGGATACATGAGCTATCGCAGAGTTTTGGGTGCAGTTCGACCGCAAGTATTTTTCTCCAGCGATTGAGACTGAAATGAGGAGAAAATTTAGAGAGGTGACACAGGTGGACCTTTCAGTGGCTGATTACGAGGAAGAATTCCCTCGTTTGGAAAATTTTGTACCGGATGAGGTACGCGATGAAGAAAGAAAGAAGTCAAAGTTCATGGATGGGTTAGTCTGGAGGATCAGACAAAATTTGATTGGAAATCCCTCTTTAGTAGATTATACGGACATCGTTAATGCAACACTCCTACACTGCCAGGAATATCGCTTCCACATGAGAGGAAGCAAGAGGGTAGTGGAACCCAGTTAGTCGGATAAAGCAAGAGGGAATAATACCAGTGGGGTATCCCAACAGCAGACATGGAGGACACTAGGGGCAGGATTCCCGATAGAGGAATCAGACCAAGAGATTTAGGTTTGGTGGCTATCAACAGGATGGCCAGGACTTTCGACAAGGCTAGCAAGGAAGAGATCAGTGGAAGGATGAATTTATTAGGAGGTGTTTCGTTTGTGGGGAAGCGGGACACGTGAAGAGAGATTGTCCTCAGGGAGGAGGGGGTCAACTATAGGATGAGGTCCTGGATGTGCAGCCACTACAACAAGTCATGGGTGCGTTCGGGAAGGGGGAAGTTGCTCAGGAACCCGAGCATCAGCCATTGCTGCTAGAATATGGAGGTAACTATCTTTTTATCCTATGGGAATGGGGTATACTTTGTGTGATAGTGAGGTTGTCGCAATATAAGAATTATTTTCACTAGAGTTCGTGGGTAAGTCGAATTTAGTGGGTGCGCTGGCTATAGCAACCATATTATATATATGTATACATTTTCCTTGGGGTAGCGGAGTTATTTGGTGCTATCCAAGAGAGAGTGGGGGGTGTACACTGAGAGAAGGTTTGAATTATGCGAGGGGTTACTAATTTCAAGGATTTTGGGAGTAAGGTTGATGATTTACCCAAGTATCGACTGGATAGCAACGGATTTTAAATTATTGTGAATAGTGAGGGTAAGTTGGTGTTCGCGACACCAGAGTATGATTGGTACTAGGTATCACCAGAGAGGATGCCTAGCCTATATATGTGTGTATATATGTTGTATTTGTGTGGTGCGATACACACATAGTGAGGTCTTGTGTTCTTACATTTTATCCCCGTAAGTAGGGGTGTTTACTAAAGTGAATCAGGGTGGTTAGAATTATTTTCGAGCAGGGAGAGAGAGCTCGAGATTTATTTTGCACAAGAACTAGTGATAGTAAGGGCGCGGTATTTTATGTCGTCTTTTGTAGCATAAGGGTAGGTGTATGTACTTTTGTGTTAAGAGACAAGTATTCAGGGGTACGTGCTATGGACTGAGCGTTTAACGGAACTCAACGACCGACAATGTTAGGTAGTAGTGTATCGGGAAGGGGGGGGGGTTCCTTGTTTGGATTTCGCTTTTTGAGACGTCCCACGCATGAAACTTAGCGCAACGTTGGAAAGTGGGGAGATGTTTGGTCGTTAGTCCATGGGTTGGGTACCCCGGGCAGGATATATACATATATATATATATATATATATATATATATATATATATATATATATATATATATATATATATATATATATATATATATATCTGTGTGTGTGTGTGTGTGTGTGTGTGTGTGTGTGCGTGTGTGTGTGTGTGTGATATGACTACGGGTTCGAAGTTATATTACGGGTTACGACAAGCATAGTCGGGTAACTTTTGTGCGGAAAAGCACGTGGATAGGGTGTATGGGCACCCGGGTTAATTAAGGCAAATTTTGTGCGGTTAAGCACGGGTATAGGGTGTATGGGCGTCCTGGTTAATTTAAATGCATAATTGTGTAACTTATAATTAGAAGCAGAAGAGATAGATATAGCGGGCTTAGAGACGCATGACTAGAGAGTAATACTTGAAGCTTGGAACACTAGGCTTATCTTAATTTCGAGGACGAAATTCCTTTGTAAGGGTAACACCTCGTAATTTTGAGGATTAAATATTTAATTATCTTGGGAGATATAAAAATATTTAAATTGGAGAAACTTAAATTCATGTGTTGGAGAATTTATTTGAGTGAGCCGAATTATTTATAATTGGCAAATTTAAAATTTAATTGTTCGAATTAATGTGTGTCGCATTTTGAGGTCGAAATTTGGAAATGTCCAAAAGTATTTCGGATGGAAATTTTGAGTGCGCGGTTGAGTCCGTATGGGTCGAGATAGTTAGAAAAGAGTGCCCGGGGGGTAGTAATTGGGTCTTGGGGTATTTTTGGGCATAGCCGAACCCCCATTAGGCCCATGTGGCCAAAAACGGGATTAAGAGTTTTAGCCTAAATTGGGAAGTGTTAAACGGCAGTAAACACAATTTCTAAACCTAGGGCTTGAGAGGGAAACTGGGGGAAAGCAAATCAAGAGCCAATTGGGGATGATTGGAGCCAAATTAAGGAACTACACCAACGGATCAGACCCTACGAACAATTCTAGGCAAGTGGTTAACTGTTGTAGTTCTTAAATTGATGATAATCAATTCATACAATGGGAGGTGTAAGACAAAATTCATTTTGGGTGAGTTTTCATGTAAAAATTGGGTTTTTGGAAATTGATATACCTTAATGGGATTAAGGGTGAGATTTATTATGTTTATGATTCTAAAATGTATAAGAATGAATCGTATGTTAAAACCAGTACGAATCAATGGTTAATTGCTGAAATTAGTATTGAAGATTTGGAACTCGGATAATACCCAAATCAGGAAAACGTGAGAATTAATGGAATTTGATGATCAATTTAGGTCTTTACGATGTTTAGACCCTTTTCTTATATGGAGGATATGTTAATTGTATTTGGGTAACGGTTTATATTGAGAATCAAAGCTTTAGGGTTCGTCCATGGCCGACAGTGGGCTAGAGAAGACGATTTCTGGAACGATCGATCGATCGACCCAGGGGGTTCGATCGATCATTGCTACCGAAATTTTGGCAGTGACGCCAGTTTTAATTACATGAAAAATAATCATTGAGAAAAGGATTTTGGGCTGATTGTATATGTTGAAAATGGACCAAGGGGGGCGAGTCCGAGTATGCTGGTAATTATAGGTAAATATAATTGGAAAATTTAATGGAGATGAATGTGTGACACATTGTGGGCGAATATGTGGGAATGAAATTCTGAGATTTAAAAATGGACCAAGTGAGCGAGTCCGGGTATGTTGGTTAAGTGACACCAAAGTATTAAATTAATTATTGAGAGAGTAAATTAATTTAGAGTCGGAACATAGACTCTGAAAATAGTAAGTTACGGGCCAAGTGAGCGAGTTTGGGTATAATGGTTGGGCGACACCAAGTATTCAATTAATTAATGTGTAATTAATTAAATTAGAGTCGGACTATAGACTCGAGAACGTATTAAATTAATTAATGTGTAATTAATTACATTAGAGTCGGACTGTAGACTCGAGAATGTATTAAATTAATTAATGTGTAATTAATTAAATTAGAGTTGGATTGTAGACTCAGGACAGTATTAAATTAATTAATGTGTAATTAATTAAATTAGAGTCGGACCACAGACTTGGATTGATATAAATTAATTAATGTTTAAATTAATTAACTGAGAGTCGTACCACAGACTCAGATTTGTATAAATTAATTAATGTGCATATTAATTAACTGAGAATCGGACCATAGACTCGGATTGGTATTAATTAATTAATGTGTAAATTAATTAAATGAGAGTAGGATCATAAACTTGGGGAAAAAATTATATTAATTAATGTGTGAATTAATTAAATTTGAGTCGGACCATAAACTCGGGATAATGATAATTTAATAAGTGAAAAAAATTATTTAGCTGAGTGAGGCCAGAGACTCAGGAAATTTCAGGATAGTGTTACGGGTTGTGAGTACATGGTGAAGCCGGGGTTTACTTTATATATATATATATATATATATATATATATATACGGTGTAGTGATAATATATATATGTGTGTGTGTATATATTTTGTGTGCTATTAAATATGAGTGGTTAGATATTTATTTAATTATATACTCTAGTGCTATCAAGGGAGGTTGCGCGATGTGGGTGAATCCCCTAGCTTGAGGAGTAGGGTGAGTATATCCCCAGGTCATAGCGTCCGGTATATGGGTGAGGGGATTATCTCACTTTCAGGGAAGGAATATGACCGCCTCCACTTCGTTTATATTTTGGGCCAGGTTGGGGAGCGAATCCAACTTGGGTAACTAGGTTATGTGAGCACACCTAGTGAGATGGCACTTTAGAGGGATTCATCCGGTGAGGGTATGCTCGGAGGGATGGATAAACGTATGATATATGTGTCGATGTTTTAGTAAAGGTACGTATATAATGGTATTAAATATTATATGCGGGTAATAATACAGTGTGTGATGTATCTACTTTATATAACTTGTGACACAATTATATGCTATTATATAAGAAGGAATTAATTAAGTTAATTGGTGAGACAACTTATAATTCATGAATAATTATACTCGGGTTAGAATAGTATGGCAAGGGAAGGTTATACCAGGACTAGTTGGACGGGGTAGTACAACTAGGTGGGGTTAAGGTAACCGTTAGGTGTGCACAATAGTAGAGGGGTGAGAATGTCCTCAAGAGAGTGTGACACTAACTTAAATATGAAGCGCATTTATGCATTTTAAATTACTGCAGTTAATTCACTTGCTAAATATTTTCAAAATGTTTTGGGTTCTAACCCTTGCTATAAAACTATTTTCAAAACCTTTTAGGTGTCCAGCCACCGAGACGTCGGGATTGATATTCTATTCCAGGGACACGGAGCTGCGGCATATGTGGATGCTAGCAGAAGTTTGGATTAGACGCATTGTTTATTCATTCCTAGAGTATGAATCATTTATCAGTTTCAGTTTTATTTAGGACTTGTCGCCCAGCCTTCTCAGTATAGTTTTCAGATGTATTTATTCAGGTGTTGGATGGTTGTATTGGATTATTCGCTTTGGTGGCTGATGGTTTATTCGGCAAATTGTTTAATTAATTATTCAGTTGAGTTTTATTCAGTTGTGTGAATGGTTTATATTTATTTTCGCATATACTGTTTTGTTTAATTAAAAAGTTAAAATTTGGCACCATCTTTTGGAATACTAGTTGGCAAGTAAGTTTTAAAAAGTTTTCGACAGTGATGCTAAGGATGAACCAACTGGGATTCCTGTTTTAATTTGGTATATGACTGATCTCCCGGTATTTTATTAAGCGAGGTGTCAGAGTAGAGTCTAAGTTTTGTAAGTCTATTCGTGTCGTTTCCATAATATCTAGTTGTAACAGTTAAGTTTTTCCCGAAAGGAGTTTTTTCTCATCTCCTGTTTCATTGGTTTGTGGTTTTTTGTTTTGATTTTGTTTCAATATCTTGCATATTTAGGTTTAACTGATTAATGAAGATAAAATTTGAACTAAAAAGAATTTGAATTTTGTGTGACATAACCTGACCACTTCGTTTCTCTCTCTCTCTCTCTCTCTCTCTCTCTCTCTCTCCCTCCCTCCGTTGCAGCACATTTTTTATTCAACCTCAATGCATTCATATATTAAAAAAGGTAAATTGATTTAATGATCTCAATTTATATTTTTTACAATTTATTATACAAAGAAGATTTATAAAAAATACTTGTGTGTGCGCTTGAGAACACACACACACACACACACGCTATAATGAAGTCCCAAAATGCGGACCAAATAAGTTTTTAAATAGTAAAAACTTAGTTTTTTTGCTGACTATCTTTGTGATGCTCTCCATAATGAAAATGCCATATAAAAAATTCTATCGGGAAGCGAATGAAATGCAAAGATTATATATATATATAAACATTTTTATTTTTATCTGACCCACTTCAAGATTCAATTATTTTATGAAATTTTATATAGTATACCTCATTATCGATATCATCTTTAGAAAATTTAGCTAAAAACATTTTTAATTTTTTTTTATTTACATTGTATGTCCTCATTTTAGAAACTCACTAGAGCTTGGTCGATGCATAACAAAAGGACTTTAAGTCGATTTCACACGTCTCTTTTTAAGTATCAAAATTGTCCATGTGTGTACCTTAAGTCCATGTTGTATTTTCTTATTTTGAAAACTAGGTTTTTTTATTTATAAAATTGAATCAAATTTTATAAATATGGAATGATGGTTTGAAGAAGAATGGCTTATTTTGTAAATTTGAAATTAATGGGTATTTGGAATTTGACCCTTGTAATTTAGGTGTAATTGGTCTTGGCCTTCATACTTTTGTTTATAGATCTTTGGTACAGGTGGCATAAATACTATTATATGGTGCCTTTTGAAAATCTTTTGTATGGCCTTTTCATTATTTCTACTTTTTTTCCCTATGTGCTTTTTTTTTTGTGTGTGTGGGGTGGGAGGCACCTAAATGCACCAATCAAAACAAGATAACTCTTGAATTAAACAAGCAATATACTCAATTAACAAAACTAGGGCTCCAAAAGTAAAATTTAGATACTAAGATTAAGAGTGACTTAATCCCATGGTGATTCATATAGGTTATACTCGGACTAAGACATTCTAGTCCTGAGGTTGAACTGGTCTGAGCTTAGATTAACCTTGACAAATTTTGAGTTGATTGTTAGCCCAAGACAACCTATTAACTTACATTCATATAAAAAAATATTTTTCAAGTGTGTGAATTTGTTTTTTTCCCTTTGGAAAGGTAATAATAACATGGAGTATCACTAGCACTTATTCAAAATCATATACATTATTTTTAATTCTTTTGAGTTTACAACACTGGTACCTATAACATAGTAGATACATGTATAAATTAATTTTATAATTTATTATATGATCTCACAAACGCTGTAAATGGATGATATTTGGGTTTGATAAGGTGTTATGCTAATAAGATTTGTTAAGATGTTAATGGATTTCGATCCGATTTGATCAAATAATTTTATGGAGCATCGATCTGTTATACCGAATCCATTAAAGATTCAAAAAATTGGATTCGATCCGAAAATTCGATTATCTTATTTTAGATATTTTTGTATACAAAATTAATTTTAAGAGAATATTTATATATGTATGTAATAACTGTGTACACACACACACACACACACACACACACACACACACACACATATATATATATATATATATATATATATATAGAGAGAGAGAGAGAGATGACCCTCTTGTAAGGACTCCTTATGGTGCAAACTCTGGCACATACCATTTTTTTAAAAAAATAAAAAATTGATTTTTTTTATGAAACTTCACGGACTTGATCTCCATCGTGAGAAGATCATCTCCAAATTTTTCATTGAAAAATTCAATAAAAAAACCCGTTGAGATGAAGTGATATGTAAAAAAAATGGTACAAATATGTATTTACGGCCGTTGAAATTTTAGCAATCATCTCACCCACTTTTTGATTGGATTTTTTTATGAAACTTTATGGATATGATCTCGACAGTGATAAGATCATATCCATGAAGTTTTATAAAAAAAATTCAATCAATAAAGTGGCTGGTACCGATCCAACATTTCAACGATTGAAGATGAATATTTATACTTTTTTTTCATATCAACTCATCTCAACAGTTTATTTATTGAATTTTTTGATGAAAAAAATTGGAGATGATCTTCTAACCCTGAACATCTTATCCATGAAGTTTCATAAAAAAAAATTCACTTTTTTACTATTTTAAAAAAACGGTATGTACTGGGGTCTGCACCATAAGGAGTCCTTACAGGAGACTTTCTGTATATATATATAATTAATTAATTATATCGGATTGCATCATTAAAAGGTTGGATTGACATCTATCCGTATCCGATTCATTTAGTCGATGGATAAACGAGTTATCGGGTAATAAGATTATCAAATTTTAGAATTGATACCAAATCTGGTTAAGTAGATAAGAGTTGGATCAAAATCCGATCCATTGATAAAACTAATCCGACATACTTGGAAAGTTCATAATTGGACTAGCAATAGATTCGTTCTGGACACGAGAACTCATCCAATTTTGACTATCATCCTTACTAGGGGTGTTGTTTTTTCTTATTCTCAACTTTCATTTTTTTTTAAATTTTGATATGTTTGTTTTTCCAATTTGGAATATAATTTTGAACTTCTGATTTTTGATTTATCCTATAAAACTCGAATCAGACTGGAAAATAACTATGAGTTTCATATTTTCTTATTTTTCTTCGAAATTATATTGATCCAATTTTTTTGAAGTTTTTGATTGTCGTATTTAGGTTGTCACATCTCACATCGATTGGGAGATCATGAGGTTTTCAAACTAATAGTCTATTAAAGACACTCCTCCTCATAACCTCTACTTAAATGATAAAAATGAGTCAAATCTTCAGGCATTTACATGTGAGGTCAACTTTTTTTTTTAAAACTTTTTTAGAATGAGAATTTCAAATTATCAATATTCTAAATTTTTGAATTTTTATTTTTAATTTTTTTGTATTTCGATTTTTTTAATTTTCCAAAAAAAAAAACGGAATCAGATTTGGCAATGTATTTTAATTTTTGAAAAAATTGGATTTTTTTTCAAAAGAGGAATTTTTAGATCAGATCCGTCCGAAGAATAGCCATAATAATTAGTATGTTCTAGTGTACACCTCATTCCATTGGTTTATCCTTATTTAATATAAAATTTTAAATAACTTTTGTCAGTACTTGATTTTGACGTAAAGTATCATTCTTTTTTCTTTTTCCTTCTTGATTTTTGACTTTTTTTATATCGTTTTAAAATTTAGCGTTAATTACATGGTACCCGTTTCAACTTCAACCTCGTATTAACTTTACCATCCGCACTTTAATTTTTTAAACTCAACATCTCAAACTGTTAAAAACGCAACACTTTACCCCAAAAATCCTAACGGTGTTATATTTTTGATGAAAAATTTATCAGGTGCATCGCACATTTTGTTAAACTATATGAAGGGGCTCCTTTGTGAAAAAACCTCCTAATGTTTTAGGGTAATTTTATCCATTGCCACACTTTGACTGAATACAACCCATATACCATGTACATCACAATCGAAAATTTATATATTATATTTGGCCTAATATACCCAAATTAATGACATTGACTTTTCATAAACACTCTTAATCAATTTGGATACATCAAATAAATTATTGGGGATCCATATACGCAAAAGAAAAATTTTAGCACTAGAATATTATATTTATTATGCAATAGGAAGAACAAAAATCGAAAACTGGGTTCGAAAATAAAATCTAGGGCTAAAAATGCAATACCTTTGCGCATCCAGTGGCAATCTGATATAGATAAAGGTATTTGTTGATGATGAGGGGTTGCCCTCTTTTGGTCCTTAAAAAAAAGTTACTAGAATTCTCCCAACATCTCGAATCTTCTAGTATATGATTTACCTAAAGTAAGCCTTATTTTTGGGCACTTTTGGTGATGACACCATGGGAAAATATTTGAGAAATTTCGATCTCCTCATCTCTTTACGGAAATATGAATATGTTAAATAATATGTATTTAGGTATGGATGTCCACACATCTTTCATGTATATGTCTTGTGGGATACCTCACCATATTCTATATATAGGGAGATCCTCAAATGGATTTGTATACACTTGAGAAATAAAATATTATTTTTCACTGTAAAGTCTCTTTGTGTTTCTTATTTTACAACACATTATCAACACGATTGATATATATACATGGCTAAATGCCCCTTTAACTATCCTATCAATGGTATTACCATAAAGCCTTTGTCTCTTGACTTTTCGCTTCTTTTAAGTATTAAATTACCTTTTAATGCTATTTAATTATAAGTCATTTTCACATTCCAATCATTTAATATACATTAAAGTCTTTGGAATGTGTAGAGAATGTAAAAAATAAAACCCTCATTTATAAGACAAATTGTATTATCATCGTTCAACATTAATAGATATATTTGACACTCGTTTGAAAGACTCTCTAATATTTTTACCCCTAATCAAACATGATGTTTTAATATGAAAAGGGTAGAGAATTTAATGTACTTTGACATTACCAATATTGAACCCGAAGTTCAATTATTTGTATTGAACTAGAAGTTCTTATTACCTTTCAAACGAAATATTTGTCATCATTATTTTAGTAGCCCTAGTTATATATTAAGAACCTAAAGTTTCTTATTTTCAAGCCCGAAGTCTCTCACATATGATAAGAATATGAAATATTGATTCATCAGTAATGAATCTAAAATTCTAAATTTTAATTGACCAATTTTTCCTCCTTTAAATATACATTCTGATTTGATATCCGTATTGTTAAGGTTATTTTATGCTTAAAGTATAATGATTGAATTGTGATTTGATGCAAAGTCATCAAATTGTATGATTTTTAGACATATTTTTCTTTGCATTATTTTTAATAAACGATTTATATTCTCAAATATGAAATTCTTTTGAGATTACCCGTTTGGTTCTCTATTCAGAAAATTCGATTTAAACACTCTTTTTAAATACAATTTTAAAATTCAGTTTTTTGTGTTTATAATTATTGGCGTGTGCTTGGTAAACTTGTTTTTAAATGCAGTTTTTTGAAAATTTGACAAAATTGACAAATATGTATATTTATATCATACATATGTGTGTGTGTGTGTGTGTGTGGATATATGTATGTATGTATATATAAACATACATAAAACTTTCATACATACATGATACATGAATGTATACGTACATACATACATACATACATACATACATACATACATACATACATACATACATCATAAATTATATACACGCACATTTAATAACATGTATTTTTAGGTATATTTAATGAGGTATGCTGTGGAGTTTAACTATATATATATATATAAATATATAACTTTCATATATACATGATACATGAATGTATACATATATGCATACATACCTACATCATAAATTATATACATGTACATTTAATATCATGTATTTTTAGGTATATTTAGTTAGGAATGCTGGGGAGCTGGGGAGTTTAACTCTCTCTCTCTCTCTCTCTCTATATATATATATATATATATATATATATATATATATATATATATATATATATATATATATATATATAATGATGTTGCATGTATAATTCACTATACAATTATATACATACATGAATTGATAATATTTTTAATACATATGTACTATATGTATATTTTATATTATTCCATACATTAATAATACATGTATAAAACTATATATAAGTATCATGTATCTATTGATAATATTAATTAACTTTATATTATTCCATACGTAATTTTATGTACATGTACATACATATTTTTTATTTATAATAATTACACACATATTAATGTATTATGTATGTATATTATATATTAAGGTATAATTACATTAAAATATTAAGAATGAATAATTTTGAGTTGAAAATAAAAAAAACAGAAGTTATAAAACACCCTAAACTTGTTTTCTGAAAAACTTGATTAAAACACATAAATATTATAATTCTGCGTTTAAAAACAAGTTGCCAAACACAGATTTTTATCAGAATTGTATTTAAACTTTGAAAACAGAATTATAGTTGCAAACCAAACAGGCAAATTCATTTGTTATTTTTTTGTAACACTCTTCCCATTTTTTTAATATAATATGATTAATCCATCCTTCATTGTGTTTAATTTGTTATATTCAACATCCCAATTATAATTTAAAAACACAACTGGGACCCACTAATTAACCGAAATTTGGGTCCTGAAGTTCCCAATTCATATTTAAAATTTGGGACCTGATGTTCTCAATTTCTATTTATATTTAGGGCATAAAATTCCAATAACATGTAATTTAAATCAAAACTTTAAGTTTTGATTAATTGTACAATAGGGTAAGATTCTAAGAGTCCCATAACAATTATTTATAAATTGGACTTGAAGCTCCAATAATTTGTAATCAAACATGAAGTTTTAATTATTTATGTAATAATGGTAAGGATATTAAATGTCCCATAATTATTACTTTGGACCTAAAGTTCTAAGTACTTTTATCCCGTATCAAACTTGAAGTTTTGAAATAATTGGGTAGGTCCTTTAAAGTTCCTAATTATTTAATGTTGTGGCATGAAGTTGCCCTAAATATTTACAATTGGGACCTGAAGTTCCCCAATAATTATTTAAATAAGGAAATTATAATTTTTTCCGTTCAAATTTTGGGATGTGGAAAATATATCACAATCAAACCTGAAAATTAGATAGTCTAATTTAAAAGGGATAAACCAAGAGTTTTCCAGTTATCATTAATTTGTTATATGAAGTACCATATTCAGTATTATAACTAGAAGTTAATAAAATATTATTTGTATATAGGATATAAAACATGAGGCCTGAAGCTCTCATGTTATTAAAATTAATTGGACTTGAAGCTCCAACAAAAATATACCATAAATGAAACTTGAAGTTTTGATTAATCATGGGGTATGAATTTTGAAAGTTCTCAAATAATTATTTAGAATTTGAACCTAGAGATCCAAATATATCTTTTTTATTGGGATTATTTTTAAAATAAATTAAATATTGAAACATGAATTTTTTACTTCATGTCTCTTCATTTTCTTTATTAAATAAAAGACTTTTTTTACATACTTTTTTAATGGCTAAATTCCCCTTTAACTATCCTATCAATGGTATTACCATAAAGCCTTTGTCTCTTGACCTTTCGCTTCTTTTAAGTATTAAATTACCTTTTAATGCTATTTAATTATAACTCATTTTCACATTCCAATCATTTAATATACATTAAAGTCTTTGGAATGTGTAGAGAATGTAAAAAATAAGACCCTCATTTATAAGACAAATTGTATTATCATCGTTCAACATTAATAGAAATATTTGACACTCGTTTGGAAGACTCTCTAATATTTTTACCCCTAATTAAACATGACGTTTTAATATGAAAAGGGTAGAGAATTTAATGTACTTTGACATTAACAATATTGAACCCGAAGTTCAATTATTTGTATTGAACTAGAAGTTCTTATTACCTTTCAAACGAAATATTTGTCATCGTTATTTTAGTAGCCCTAGTTATATATTAAGAACCTAAAGTTTCTTATTTTCAAGCCGAAGTCTCTCACATATGATAAGAATATGAAATATTGATTCATCAGTAATGAATCTAAAGTTCTAAATTTTAATTGGCCAATTTTTCCTCCTTTAAATATACATTCTGATTTGATATCCGTATTGTTAAGGTTATTTTATGCTTAAAGTATAATGATTGAATTGTGATTTGATGCAAAGTCATCAAAATGCATGATTTTTAGACATATTTTTCTCTGCATTATTTTTAATAAATGATTTATATTCTCAAATATGAAATTCTTTTGAGATTCTCTATTCAGAAAATTCGATTTAAACACTATTTTTAAATACAGTTTTAAAATTCAGTTTTTTGTGTTTATAATTATTGGCGTGTGTTTGGTAAACTTGTTTTTAAATGCAGTTTTTTGAAAATTTGACAAAATTGATAAATATGTATATGTAGATTATACATATGTGTGTGTGTGTGTGGACATATATATGTATGTATATATAAACATACATAAAACTTTCATACATACATGATACATGAATGTATACGTACATACATACATACATTCATACATACATACATACATACATGCATGCACATTTAATAACATGTATTTTTAGGTATATTTAATGAGGTATGTTGTGGAGTTTAACTATATATATATATATATATATATATATATATATATATATATATATATATATATATATATAACTTTCATACATACATGATACATGAATGTATACATATATACATACATACCTACATCATAAATTATATAGATGTACATTTAATATCATGTATTTTTAGGTATATTTAGTTAGGTATGCTGGAGAGTTTAACTCTCTCTCTCTCTCTCTCTCTATATATATATATATATATATATATAATGATGTTGCATGTATAATGCACTATAAAATTATATACATACATGAATTGATAATATTTTTAATACATATGTACTGTATGTATATTTTATATTATTCCATACATTAATAATACATGTATAAAACTATATATAAGTATCATGTATCTATTGATAATATTATTTAACTTTATATTATTCCATACGTAATTCTGTGCATATGTACATATATATTTTTTATTTATAAGACACATTAATGTATTATGCTTGTATATTATATATTGAGGTATAATTACTTTAAAATGTTAAGAATGAATAATTTTGATTTGAAGAATAAAAAACAGACGTTATAAAACACCCAAAACCTGTTTTCTGAAAAACTTGATTATAACACAGGAATATTATAATTCTGTGTTTAAAAACAGGTTGCCAAACGAAGATTTTTATCATAATTGTATTTGAACACAGAAAACAAAATTGTAGTTGCAAACCAAACAGGCTCTAAGTATTCTAAGATTTGTTGTCATAAAAACTTAAAGTTTTGCTATCCACCTCATTCATTGAATATCAAATAATTTTTATACGACTTTTTCTTATAAAAATAATTCGATTTATTAAATTTGGTCACCAAACGCTTGACCGTAACACAAATTATTGTTGTTTATATATATATAATTGGACTCACACACACTTCACAATCTATGTTGAATATTGTAATTGAGAATGACAATTGGCTAGTAGATAACAACTCACACTATTATGAAAAACTAGAAGTTTTCTTAGACTTGATATGTAATAGAGTTTGTAATATAGTAAAGGTTTCAACAATAGTTGAACCTAAGGCTCCAAAAGAGCGTATGTGATGTTGTTATGTTGTACCCGTCCATTCATATATGATTATATGAAAGTAATTTCTGAAAAAATTTGCTTCGTTTTATGGGCATAAAAATATGTAGGTTCCGTATTGAAATAAACAATGGTAAGTAATATTGCATTACTTCTAGCATTACAAGCCAAAAGCTCACATTACCAACAAATCATTACATTATTCACGTGGTTATACTATACAACATTTATTATTGTAGGATTGCACTTTATTATGAGCCCGAATCTCCATGGTTCAACTATTTGATATTATACAATGATAATTGTTTGATAACCATTGTTATCACAAGGGTATATATATGGTTTTTATGATTCAACATCTATTGAATCAGTAAAAAATATAGAATTTTTCGTATATGTGCAACTTCATTTTGATGAAACACTCTTCCTGCCGTTAGGGGAAGGATAGAACATACCCTAGGTAAAAATTGTTCATAAATAACGACGAGAATTATCTTGCAGTACTTCCACTTTTCCTCATATAATCTCCCGCATCATTGAATGAAAAAAATGAAGTGGAAATGATATTGAATATCAAATAACTACGAAACTTAAAATGTTAGATGTAGTTATATATACTAGTTACAAATGTTCTTGGCAAAATCATTGTCCTAGTAGGAAAAAATAAATTCAGAAACAAACAGATTTATTGCACGCCAGAAGCATGACAAACCTATAGGTTTCAACTACTTGACTCCCTAGTATTTGAGGTAAAATGAAATCATGCTCAAATAATGCTCCGTAAGAGTTTATACATAATGCTCAAGAAAAGGTTACGAACAAAAGATCCATTTTCTCTAAAACCCCTGAAGAGGTTATTGAATATGAAAATACACAAGTCCCTGAAGTGACGATAAATCTTCTGATGTAGGCAAATTTACCTAATATTAAATGAGATCTATATGTTTTATACATATATAAGAGAAATGTGGGATCGCCAAAGATGATCATCGATGTATAATTATATATGTTTTATCTACACAAAAATAAAGGGCAATGATACTATAAATACAGATACTATAAATGAATGTCGATGAATATATATTGGCCAAAATAAGAAAATGCCATGATGGCATAATTCGAGTCTCTTAAGATACGTGGTGTATTTGGGACCTATAGTATAAAACCCATGAGATGTTAACCCTGAAGGTTACGAATGGGTGTTTGATCGGTGCACCCTAAGTCTTGATTTGAGATTTAAGTCCGTGTTTGATCATAGAATGAGGATTTGTGTGGGTTGAAGTCATCCTTGAGATAATAAGATATCGAGATCTACTGGTCATGAATTAAATTCTATGAAGCTGCAATGAATATCGTTGAGAGCGATTATGATTAAAGGTTGATAGCTGTAACTAAGAGGGGATAATAATGGCAAAGTTTCAGGTCTGTACTATAAGTCATGTATGTATCTTTGGAATAACTAAAATTATTATCCCTAGTGGATTTTAAGGGTTGAGGGGCAATGTTTTTTCTCGAAAAACTTTCCATGTAAATATCGACGTTCATATGTGTATTATTTTTGATAATTTTCAAAGTGTTCATGTAGCGTATGGTACTAAAGAAAATCCACATAATATTGACGATTATGACAAACTACCCAATTCATTTTATGGGCAAATAAAATATCTTATGTCTATTGGATAAAATTTACCAAAATGATTCTAATCCAATTTCATATTCTTAGATTTAAGGCGATGAATCAAAATGTGAAAAATATAAATAATAATTCAACAGAAAGATGTATGAGGAAAAACTCACAGCGTGAAAAACTTCGGGATGAACATATGACAATTGAACTATGAAGGGAATTAAAAATATGAAACTACGCCACCGGTTTTGGTTCACGACTAATGAATTTGTAATCCATACCAGTGTATTCTTTATAGTTGAAAATCCATTTTTTTCTCAAACGATATTGAACTAAGAGAATCCAAGAATGTGTATTTTTACTTTCTAGGATGTAAGAATTCTAAAGGTTGGTAGAAGTGTATAAAAGTGTTTGTATTAATTAAAATAAACTCTCAATGTATTTGTGAGATATTAAAAATAAAAAATATTGGAAGAAAAAAATATCATTTTTTGTACAGGGATAAAGTAAAGTGATTAGACTCTAAAAAAATTTAGATCAAACTTTGAGAAATAAATATCTCAAAAATACAAAAAACATGATTGAAAAATAAAAACAAAAAGGAAATTTTATAGTCTACACTTAAGATTGGAGGATAATGGGAAGCTCGCCCATCCACTTCACTTTACACTTCTCTAGTCTATACTTAATTTTGTCAAGGATAGTTTTGGTAGAGATCTCAGCTTGTCTATTTATTTAAGGGAAAACAACCAAGTCATAATGGTGGAAAATCCCATATTTTGTGCAATAGTCATTTAACTGGTCATTATCGAATTGGGATCATGTACGAGCATATTTTATATATGTCCTCCCATTTGTCTTTATTTGGGATTGAGATAAATAAATTGTAGAGTTCTTACCAATATGTACAATACAAAAAATGCATCATTCTGATATTTGAGACAAAAGTTATATTTGAAATAGTGAACCTTGTACAAAGTTGGTGTATTTTTTTGTACGATACTTGCGCGAAGTGCTGCTTTGCATAGGAGATCCAAAAAGAGGCAAAAACAAAAGTTTTTTCATGAATGAGGGTGGTAATGGTTTGGATGATTACTCATTCTAATGAGATTACCTTAGTTTTAAGGAATGTTAACTTTCAGGAAACTTGTATTTATGAACTAGGTTTTCTTAAAAACTAAACATACAACTCTAATTTTGATCAAGAACCATATCTCTAGTGTTGAATCTTTTAAAAACCCTAAAAAGAGTGTTTTTGAGTTTTTTTAGTGTTCTTGATATATATTGCCAAACCAATGATCATATGAACACATAATAACAAATCACCATCACATGCATCAGATTTAGCTAGAGTTTTAACCAATATTGCTGAGGCTTGCTTGAGTATTGATCGATAGGTGCATATAAAGGATTAATCTTTGATTTAAAGTTTATATTTGATCAAAACATTAGTATTCACATGAGAAGATTGTGAGAGTGCATTTTTGTGTACCCAAATGGATACCCTCCAAAAGTTATTTTAGCACACCTACAAGTTTTTGTTCAAATATTTACCAAAGTTTTATCAACCAAATCAAGTTTTAATATTATGTAAGCATATGGGTGATAAAAGATGTGTAAAATATAAATAAGACCACAACAGCAGATGTAAGAGGACAAAAACCTACTAATGGGAAAAAGCTTAGGCCAATGAAATAATCTTGCAATAAACTTAGTAAAAAATTACATATAGGACAATCGACTAACACTCATTTCCCATTAACTCACACCTCACAATTTTTCCACCAATTTTTAATAAGCCGTAGATCCCTATTGCTGATAGAAGTTCTCAATATCTCTTATGTCTTGACATAAGTCAATAATGTTGCACGAGCCTTCGTCTTCAAACTTTGGAGTTCACAAATGATTTTAACCCAACAAAGAACCTTAAAGATCATAATACTCTTGTTAGTATAAAGACCTAAAGTGTATAGATAATCGATTTTTGAAAATTAGTTCTTGGTAAAATCTTCATCTTCTTTAATATTAATCAACCTCATGAAAGAAACATTATTATATGCAAAGAAGAGAATAGGAGAAAAATATGAAGTAGATTTAGAAAATGAGTTCTCTATTTTTCAGAAGTGTGCTATTAACTTCTTAGAAAAGAAGAAGATAAAAACACACACAAAACCCTTTTATCTTTTTTCTCTTAAAATGTTTTTAGTTATTTTGTAATGAAGAGAATTGATGGCTTCAGTATAGAAAACTATCTAAGTGGGTTACCCCAATACCAATGCCAGCTAAAAGGTCACATATCTTATAAAAACCATATGCGAGAGAGTTTTTTTTGGGTTACCCTGTCCAGTAATCGCCTATAAAATGAATTTTACTCACAAATATAAAATACCCTAAAAGATATTTAAGCATATTTGCGTACGTGTACATGCCATTGAAGCTTCGTTGTAGTAAGGAAAATCTGCGCTGGGACGAACCTGCAGTGATAATCCAAGTTATAAGAATACCCAGAGATCTGTAAAGGAGCCTCCAAAAATACTAGCGGCCAACGAAGAACGTATCATTGTAGCAAGAAACTTCGTTGCAGTGACGCGTCAGTGATAATGATGCTCGCACCAAAGTTCAGAGGTTTTACCAAGGAAAAACATCCATTATTTCTTCAACAAAGGCAAAACTTCGCTGTAGTGAATGTGATAGATTTTTCTCCATTTTTCTTATCTTTTGTTTTTCTAAAAAATTTTTACAAAAGAAAGATAAAGATATCAAAAACCACAAGTTTTACACACAACTTTCTTTTACAAAGATGTTTAAAAATATTTGTAAAAATACATGATGTGAGTGTAGGGAATCTCCAATACACCTTTCATCCAAAATGTGATATATGAGATATGAGGATGATCAAACCGATAACAAGATCTTAAAAGTTGATGAAGCTTTTCAGAGTGATAACTTAAGAATTCAAGGTATCTTGGAAAATTGAAATAAAATAACTACCTATAAGGGAACAAATGAGTATGTGAATACTCTTACAGATTGTGTACCAACCAAAGATCAATGGATATCCAAACTTGTAAGTTGTGCAAGTTATGTAGGTCATGAGAAGTTAATTGCTAGCACAGTAAGAGGTAATCGGAGCAGAGCAAAAGGTTGAGAATTCATGGCGGTAATCATTTTTGTGACACGCGGCCTAATAAAATACCGGGTGATCAGTCCTATATCAAATTAAATAGAAATCTAATCTGGTTCATTCTTAGCATCACTGTCGAAAACTTTTTAAAACTTACTAACCACGTAGTATTTAAAAGACATGGTGTCAAATTTGATCTTTTATATTAAACCTCAGTAACCACATGCAAAAGAATATATAATAAACCATACACGCAATCACTGAATCAAACACTACTGAAAATAAATAAATGTAATCCTTGCCGAGACAATGCCCGACTACAAATCAAATAACCAAAAATAAACCACAAGAGTAACAAACTGAGTATATCATCTGATTGAAGTTATATCACTTATACGATTCACATCATGTATATGAGTTATAAGTTATTATTAACACTAACTTATTTAAATCAATTCTCATTTTCTACCATATGATGATCTCATAAGTTATATCATTTATACATTTCACACCATGTATATACTCGTATATAATTCTACACTATATATATGTATCATATATCTCAACATTCACACGCATGTCGGATATAAATGCTATACCCCACGAGTAGGAGGCGACCATAGTTCCTCCCAAAAGTGTCCGTTCCATACCAAAATGGCCCACCCCTATAAACAGATGCTATGACCTAGGGATTATACTCACCCTTCATTCGCTAGCCAGGGGACTCATCCACATCGCGCAACCTCCTAAGATAGAATTAATATTGGTATGATTTTCTGTAAATATTTATAAATCATATATATACTACGCATCACCGTATATATATGTCGAATCTAGGCTACCGCGGTACTAGGTCAACACACAAGCCTTATGCTTTACTATAAATATTATTCGCACAAATATTTATAAATCATATATATACTACACATCACCGTATATATATGTTGAATCTATGCTACTGGTGTAATACATCCCTACACAAACCTAAATCATGCAAGTCTACAACTTGACTTAATTTTAGTTAATTATACACTAATTAATTTCATTATCTTGGTGTCACCCTACCAATTATACTCAGACTATCTCTCTTGGCCCGAAATTTAAAATTTCCAATCATTATACAATTTTTTTCAATTAAGTTTAACCACTTAATTTACAAGGTTTCAAATTACTTAAACATAAACCTCAATTCTCTAATTGGATTTATCCTCTATTAATCCAAGGGTGATTTTCACAAATTCAAACCCTAAATTATAACCATTACATTCAGATTCATTCAACACAGGAACTGCTCATCACTGAATAACAACTAAAGATAATATTTCTTTAGAATTTGCCCCGCGAATCTGCCTAGATTTTTAAAATGTCTTTTTGAGGCATTTTGGATCCGTTTTTGGAGACAACGCATGAGAGAACAAAATGTAGAGAACTCAATTTTCTACAGGGCTATGCAAACAGAATCGCCATTTTCATAACTAAAAGTTCAAAAAATAGTTTCTAACCCAATTTGATACACTTCTTCAAATTCAAGAAATTGTTCTACAATTCAATCCTACCCATCAAACCCAATTTATATATCAATTATCCCCAAACTATGCATTTTATCACACCCACTATGATATGAATTAAAATATGCAATTAGTTTAGATGAAAGTTAAACAACTTGCCTGAGGATTTGTAGAATTTGAATCTTTGATGCAGATGATGGGTTGATGAATGATATCCTCTCTTGTTCTTGATTTTTGGCTCCCATGGCTTCTCTCTGTTGCACGCACTTTCTCTCTCTCTAAAAAGGGTTTTCTAAAATGATATAAGATGCTCACACCCTTTCACAATTAGGGTCTAATAGTTAAATCCCTTTTTTGGGATTGAGGGCTTTATAAAACGGCCCAAACACTTATTTGGGAGCTCAAATGTGTCTAGAATTGTCCCGAAATCCATATTATACCTATGGACACTCTATTCTAACTATTTCGACCCATCTGGACTCAACCGTGCACTCCGAATTGCCATCCAAATTAATTTATAGCATTCTCCAAATTTTTTACCTCAAAATGTGACAAAAAATAATCCAAATAATTAAATCTCAATTCGTCCAATTTAATTAATTCCCAAAATTTAAAAATTTCCCACATCATGAATTTAATTCCTCCCAATAAGATAAATTCTTTTTCTCCCATATATATATATATATATAAATTTCGTCCTCGAAATTCGGATAAGCCTAGTACTCCCAGTCTTAACTAGGTCTCTAATCACTTACCCTTATCATTGCTATACATAAATCTTAAGCGAATACAATTAACTAGGGTGCCCATACACCCTGTACCCGTGCTTAATCGCACGAAATAAAACCCGACTTTTTTCAGCCTGAAATCGTAATATAACTTCCATCTCATAGTTATAACGACACACATTTAAAATAACCGAGGTACACAACCCTTGAACTAATGACCAAACATCTTCTCACTTCCTACATTGCGCGAAGTTTTCTGTGTGGGACGTCTCTCAAAGCAAAATCCAAACAAGGAACCTCCCGATACACTACTACCTAACATTGCCGGTTGTTAAGATCTATTAGGACCTCAGTCCATAGTGTGTACTCCCAAATACCAGTCTCTTGACATAAAAGTATACATATCCACATTTTACGCTACAAAAGACAACATACACTACCGCGCCCTTACTATCTCTAGTTTTCTAGCGCGAAAATAAATCTCGAGCTATATCTCCCCGCTCGACAATAAGTCCAACCACTCTAATTCTCATCAGAAATGTCCCTACCCCCTGGGATTTCAATTAACACTATTAATACATTAATATTCAACACATTTAACCATACGTAACTGTATACATTCGCTAGACCCTATCTCATGTGAAACTTAGAAACGATAATTCATACCCTGGTACCACGAACACCCAAACTTACTATAACTATCCACTGTAGCCCCAAACTATAGCCACACAGTTGAAACTTGGAAAGGCATCCACGCTACTCCCATAGTTATCGAACATAGAAACATTTTTTATCATACAACCATCCTCTTAGTGTACCTTCCACTCTCTTGTGGTTAACACCAAAGAACCCCAGTATCCCACACTACTTAACTATATTCACTGTGGCTATTACAACCAACACTTCCATTAATATCCATCTCACTCGTGAATCCTAGTGGCAACAATCTTAGGTTTTGACCCACCCATTGTTACTTCAAACACACCCACACTTTAACATTTCATAATTCGAGGAACATCTTATTCCTATTCCTTCGAAATATACCCAAAATCATCACCTTTGCATCTTCTCCCCGAATATTCTAAGTATATTCACAGTGAAGACTCTAACTCCTCCTAAGGTTCCCATACACCCTATATCTCGTGCATATTTGCATAAACCTCCGATCATCACATATGAAACCATATTTATCTCAAGTTTCGCTCTAATATTTTTGTCGTGGCAATATTCTCCAAATGTTCCCGATGACCTTACTCATTACTATTCAATTCTTCTTGATATTGCCCCACCTATTAACTCGTGATGAAGATCCTCGTAGTGTTTCTTTCTCAACACTTGCTACCTATATAACCAGGACACTCAAACTTTGACCCTATAGTCACATGTCAAATCATGGACTCTTGCTTCTCTAAATGAGTCATATACTATCGTGCTCGCACCATCACCAAGCCTTTGGCGCAAATATCAATAACGAACCAAATCTCTCCACTCCACGGAAACCCTACATCCCTTGGATCTCATAAATATGAGTCCCTATGCACCAGAATTCAATATAACTAGGCAACTGTACTCTCTGAAGTCTACTTCACAAGATATTATCGCGGGCTCAACCCTCTTTCAGGTGGTACATCACACAAACATACCTCTTACCCTGGAGCAATGAACATGATAGCCTTGCTATAATTGCCCACCATAGCGTACCCAAGATAAAACCATACCTCGAATATCCCCTCACAAAGGAGTAAATCCTCAAAAATATATTGTCTCAATGTATCCACCAATTCCTTTCAGGTGGAACCGAAGAGCCCCGCTACTCCATGGTAAAAATACACATACTAGTGATATTAATGATACCTCCACTAAATCTGTTTCTCAAGCGAATATCGTACTAATAAATTACTGTGACCCACTCACGCCACATAAAACATACCCCAATCTTCTTGGAATAAAACTCATAGTTTTAGTTGCCCGTATCACTGTTGGCTCAATGGTTACTAGACATAACACTCTCGTTCTAACTGAACCAAAAACTTTTCTTACTGATGCCCTTGCTAGACATCCTGCTCTTGTATCCTGACTCGCTACGGACAAGATCCAACCATGTGTTTCTACTCTTTTATACATACATCACCTCTCTGTGTCATTCCCCTTTATCTGGCCCCACCGACCATGTCGGGGTTATCCTTCTCACGGACCTGGTAGTCTTGACCCTGATTGCTTCCCCTATTGTCCATTTGTCTCTGCTGGCCCCATGGGATATTTTGATGGACTTGAAGGCCCTAATTGAACTCACTATCACTTGGTAGAAATTATATTGATCCTGATCATTAATATGGGTCCTCTCTTGGGTATCCCTTCCCTTGGTGCCTCACTAGCACTAAAAGTCTAGTCTTACACTTCTGATAGATTCTCCAACTCCCTTAGCTCCCCTCTCTCGAGAGCATTGATACAAATTATAAATGTATAACCTTGATACACAAGACCTCCTACTCAATCTTGTATATGAATCATATATGAATCACATGAACTATGCCCTATAATATTCTATCAACGCACTCAAACTTGTGTATTCTACCCATGGGTTTATTATCAATGTACAACCCCCCACTTGATTCTTTGTATCCCTTTCATCGGTTATGAAGTTTACGACTTCTGTCCACTTTACTTCCCATATGGCCACTATTCGTCCCTTTTTGGAAAATTTCTAAAACTTTCCTTGCCTCTCTATTTAACCTCTAGTGAGAGATTTCATACGAGTAAACTCATTTGCCCCAAATTTTAACTTGAGTGTTACTACACTCTCCCACATTTGATCCCAATTGGATATTATCCATCCATTGGTAAATCATCCTTCCGCACCTCCTTTGAATTCTAGAGGATTTTTCTTCTGAAATAAAATCTTCTTTGGCCCTTTCCCCTTGTTGTCCCTATTTGGGGTTTTAGCCTTGTACTATAGTCCTTCTTGACGGCTCTTGGGGCAACTAATGCCCCCCGTAGTTACTCCAACCTCAATTGTTCGAACAATTATCATGGTAACCCCTATCGTGTCACTATTTTCAGAGCATTCCATGGTTCTTGTTGAGTCCTCCCTCCTTCAAATCCTTCTATGTCCCACACTCGTTGTTCTATAATATTTGATCCGCCACGCTCAATCGAAATCGTGTATGAATCACATAAACTATACCCAATAGCAGGAGAAGGTAAGTCGCATACGTAAAGGAATACAATAATCCTATAATAATGCTCTATATCAAAGAACGCTACGCTGAAACATAAAAAACTGCACAGATCATAAAGACACTAGAACCTGATGCTCTAATACCATATGTGACACCCTGCCTAATAAAATACCATGTGATCAGTCTTATATAATGTAAGGACATAAATTTCCAATTGAGTCTTAATGTAGTGTTGGCTCAATTTCGAAAAAAAACATTTATGTCATAGGATAGTATTGAGTGAGTATCTTCCCAGCCTATGACATGCAAGATTTGAAAACGTAGCGACCAAGATAATAAAGCTTCATCAAATGCCGAGTTTCAAGTGCCATGTTTCTACATCTTCAACATCATATTCCATTGTCTCCAAAAGGTATGAATGCATTTATATATATATATATATATATATAGGGAGACTTGGAATAATTTTATAAAGGGTGTAATCTTATTTAAAATGAATTTTATTTTCAGAAAGTTATTTTAGAACTTTTAAATAAAAAGTTTTTGGCCTTAAAATTGAAAAATGACATTCTGACAGTTCTTTCGATATTGTCGTTCGAACGATGTTTGCTAACGACTTGCCATTGGAACTTCGTTAGCAAGTTCGTTAAAATGTCGTTCGAACGAGATTTCAGTGAGAAAAGTTTTTGGCTATTTTTAGCACTTTTCCACTACTTTGTCCCGCTACTCCTTCATAGAATTTAATGACTTCGGAACTAGAATTTTTACATGATTTTCCATCTCCTAGAGAGTTTTAGAGAGCTTAATCCTTTCATAAAAAGTTTCCTTGGTGTTTGTTATTCAAATTTAATTATTCAATGAATAAAACCAAGTTTACACCAAATAGTTTATTTTAATCCAAGTTTCTATATATATATATATATATATATATATACATCTTGCTTGGAGAGTTTGTTTGGCACCTAATTTATCTCTACCGTAAAAGAGAGTATGGGTTTGCTTCTACATCCCACAAAAAAGAAGTCTCGTTTTGACTGTGACATTCTCACATGGTGAAAGGCACCATGTATGGTTGACGGTTGTTCCTAAAGCCTTATTGGTGAATTTCATGGTCCCGGTGGAGTTCGAGATTGTCAACTAAGCAGAGGTTGGTACAAGAATACGCATCAGGGGCTTGAAGGGAGTCGAGTCAAGTTGAGTAAGTCATTTGTCTTGTACTTGTAAAAATACGATACTTAGTGGACTTAAGTCTAGGGTCGTCCGAAGTTTTTTCACGTTCTGGGTTTTACCTCGTACATCGCGGCGTAGTGTGACCGATTTACTTTTATCTTGCAAAATAACTTATAACGCATGCTTAGGATTATTCAAGATAAAATTTGGTTTAACTGTCACACTTAATTAAATTGGTACTATTTTAATTTGGGTAAATATTAATTTAATTCAAGTCGTTAACTTATTGGATAAAATTTGGTTTGGCCTAATTTGCAAAATTGGATTAATTTTGTTAGGCAAATTTCTAGGACTTGGGTTGATTTATTTTTGGGCTATAAGTTAAATATTCACAAGTTTGTTTTAAAGGGAAATTTTAATTTTGAGAAAATTAAAATGTGGTTTAGTTTAACTCTAATTTTGGAAGAATTAAAATTGTAATATTTTAATTGTGAATCTTGCTTAATATAGTCCCTTTTTATTTGAACCATCTGTATTCTGCATCTTAAAAGGAAATTGGTTTTGTGAAATTAAAAATTGGGGGTCATCATTTTCCAACAAGTGGTATCAGAGAAGGAGCGCTAAGTTATTACGTTTAGGTCCTTTTTGAGAATTATTGTTTAAAATGGAAAATATGCCTCTTTCAATATTTCCTATGTTTGATTGTTCTCTCATGCTTGCACATGACTCTTCTCTTGCCATATCTTATGAGTAATTCCTTGCATGTCTTACATACTCTAGCTCTTTGGCTTAATGATATATCTTTTGCTAGTTGTATGTTTTGTATATCATCTTTCTAGTCTATGCTTCATAATCAATCACATGCTAGAATTATGATTTTGTTTATCTTTTGTATTTTATTCTTTCATTTTAATTTGATTAAATGAAAAATATAAATTGATTTTTTTTATCTTTTGAGTTAATTTTTGTGGTTGGTAAAAACTTTGAAAAACTCAAAATGATTTTATTTTTGCGTATTTTGGTTTTACACACATTTTGTGGCATATGTTTGTGTTTGAATCCTCATTTCGCTCCCATGTGACTAAAACTTTTGGTTAGAATTTTAATCCTTAAAATGTTCTTTATCATGATTACATGGAGTAGTTTAAGTTTGACTTGCTTAATGGATTTGCTTTTATATGCCTTTACACACATGCACGAGCTTTTTGACCCTTAACTTCACATGTTATATTTGAGCTTTGTGAGATGTTCTCCTACCAATCTTGTCATTTACATACTATGACCTAGGAGGAATAGTTCATGTCAAAATCCGTTGCACGTGAGATTTGTGTGATATAAAAAATAATATATATAAATGTTCACGGGGAAGGGCACCAAAAGGAAATATCATCCTTTGCGAGTAAGCCACCGTTTTCTTGGACCGAAAAGAAACACATGGTCGAAAGGCCTAAAAGAATAATGGCATTAAAAGAAAATATTTTCCAAGGCCAAATTTGTTTAGTTTATTTATTCATTCGAAAGATTACATTAATATGCTTATTTTGAGGGAGATTGGATGGTATATCAACGGTTTGTACAATGTCCGTTTATCCTTGTTGTTCTGTCAATGTCATGACTCTATTAGTTTGTATAATCATCCACATTCTAGGCTTGTATGCATTGTGTTTGTTTGTTCAATGAGTTCAATTTATATTGTCACATGAGGCTATATCTAAATGTGATAAAATTTTGCAATCAAATACGAAATCCTTGAACATGTTTAAGTGATTGGGTTTTAAATTCATTAGTATCTAGTTCACACCCTTTCACTTCCGTTTCCATATAAGAGTGTGGAAAAATATATGTTATTCAGTTTTGTGTCATTTTGGTATTTATATCTATATGTGTGTACTTATGCTTAGTTTGAATCTATTATGTATACATATATATGATATTTTGTTTGTTTTTGAGTCTTTGCCATGATTGTCTAGTTCATTTATGCTTGTACTTCATTTTTGGTATCTATCTTGTAGAGAATTTTGTTTCAATATCACATGCTTAGATTACTACAATCAATTGATATCTTTTGCTATCGCATCATAGTTGATATTCATCTCTTTATGAGGATTAGTTGAATTTTAGTTTCCCATGTGCGTTAATGTTCTCATCACTTTATGCACAATAGCATGTTTAGCTTGTTATCCAATTCTATTTATCCTTTGTTTAGCTTAGGGGGTATATTCTTTAATTGGGGGAGATAAGTTAATTTTTGATTCTTTAGCCTTTGTCTATTGTTGAAAAAAAAGGGGGAGAATGATAGGGGGAGAAATGGTATCTAATCCTATTGTAATCGTATCTTAGTTTAGGAGATTTAACTTAGGGGGAGAGCGCTATCTTCTTAGGTTGATCATATTTGATAAAGGGGGAGAATTAATTTAGGGGGAGTCTTTATTTAAATTGCATTTAATATTTTAATATTTCCTATGCGTTTAATGTGTTGCTTAAGTGTACAATTACTATAAAGAGGCATCTATTTAAAGTAGCAAAGCGTTTAATTATAAAGTGGTATTCGAGTCAAGCATTGTACTCTTTATTTTGGGTGGGGTGTTTTTGAGTCTAGTGAGCTTGAAGACCCTTTAGGATTTTGGTTTGGTTTTTGTCCTGGAATAGCCAAAGGGGGAGATTTGTAAGGACACAAATTTCCAATTGAGTCTTAATGTAGTGTTGGCTCAATTATGGACAAAAACATTTGTGTCATAGGATAGTATTGGGTGAGTATCCTCCAAGTCCATGACATACAAGAGTTAAAAACGTAGAGGCCATGATTATAAAGCTTCATCAAATGCCGAGTTTCAAGTGCCATGTTTCTACGTCTTCAACATCATATTCCATGGTCTCCAAAAGGTATGAATGCATTTATATATGTATAGGGAGACTTGGAATAATTTTAGAAAGGGTGTAATCTTATTTAAGATGAATTTTATTTTCAGAAAGTTATTATAGAACTTTTAAATAAAAAGTTTTTGACCTTAAAATTGAAAAATGACATTTTGACAGTTCGTTCGATATTGTCGTTCGAACGAGGTTTGGCAGCGACTTTCCACTGGAATTTCGTTAGAAAGTTCGTTCGAACGAAATTTCGTTCGAATGAGATTTTGATGGGAACTATTTTTGGCAGTTTTTTTGCACTTTCTCACTACTTTGTCCCGCTACTCTTTCATAGAATTTAATGACTTCAAGACAAGTAATTTTTATAAGAACTTTTTCCATCTCCTAGAGAGTTTTAGAGAGCTTAATCATTTCATAAAAAGTTCCCTTGGAGTCTTAATGTAGTGTTGGCTCAATTCCATACAAAAACATTTGAGTCATAGGATAGTATTGAGTGAGTATCTTCTAAGCCTATGAACTGGAAGAGTTGAAAACGTAGCGACCAAGATTATAATGCTTCATGAAATGCCGAGTTTCAAGTGCCATGTTTTTACGTCTTCAACATCATATTCCATCGTCTCCAAAAGGTATGAATGCATATATATATATATATATATATATATATATATATATATATATATATATATAGGGCGACTTGGAATAATTTTATAAAGGGTGTAATCTTATTTAAAATGAATTTTATTTTTAGAAAGTTATTTTAGAACTTTTAAATAAATAGTTCTTGGCCTTAAAATTGAAAAATGACATTCTGACAGTTCGTTCGATATTGTCGTTCGAACGAGGTTTGCCAACGACTTTCCACTGGAACTTCATTAGAAAGTTCGTTAGAACGAAATTTCGTTCGAACAAAAATGTCGTTCGAACGAGATTTTGGCGGGAACAGTTTTTGGCAGTTTTTTTGGCACTTTCCCACTAATTTGTCCTGCTACTCTTTCATAGAATTTAATGACTTCAGGACCAGAATTTTTATAAGAACTTTTTCCATCTCCTAGAGAGTTTTAGAGAGCTTAATCCTTTCATAAAAATTTCCCTTGGTGTTTGTTATTCAAATTGAATTATTCAAAGGACAAAACCAAGTTTTCACCGAATAGTTTGTTTTAATCCAAGTTTCTATATATATTCGTAAAAAGTTCCCTTGGTGTTTATTATTCAAATTGAACTATTCAAAGAACAAAACCAAGTTTACACCGAATAGTTTGTTTTAATCCAAGTTTCTATATATATATATACTAGCGGATACCCGTGCCTGAAGGCACGGCGAAAATTTTCATAGTACGTAATCGCGAAACGACAAAAATATCGAAAGTACATAATCGCAAAATGATGAAAATATAGTTCCTCAACAAAACATCTATATATCATTCCCCAACATATATAAGAGCGACTCCATTTATTGCTCCATAGTTAAGTTCCACCACTAATTACAACATTGCTCACATTAAACTATGGAGGTGCATGTCTAACTAATAGCATAACCGCTTACATCTTTAACAGATGAAAAAAGGAACCAACACAAAAGGAATGAAACTAATTGAGAAAAAAATTTCATTAAAGAGCACTACAAATAATACAATCCGTTCCAAAGAGAGGTTAAAAGAGAAAAAAAGACAACTTGTTTCATTTTTACACATTTCTAAAAACATTAATGCATATGTACAATGTCAATTAAGTTGTTGTCGTAAGTGGGCAAGTTGTTGTAGGTGGCCAAGTTGTAGTTGCAAATGTCCTTGCTGGCTAAGCTTCTACAGTTGTAAGTGGCCGATCTGGCTAAGATGCTGTCACTATAATTAGCCGAACTTGCCAAGATGTTGTAGATGTAAGTGTCCGACCTGCTGCAGATATGGTTGGTCTATTGACAACATGATCTTGAACACAAAAAAGTCGGGCTTGTATGCATCTCATCACTTGGGACAAAAAGCACTATTCACCTAAGTCCTGATCCAGTAATTCCAATCCTCTGCCTTCATTCCACAACTTCCATGCCTGAAACAATACTATTTTTGCCTGCAATAAAATTAACAAAAACAAAATGGAAACTCATTCTGAAATTCTTGCAAATGATTGAATTCTGGTCTTACATAACCAAGTCTATTCAACATATATAAATCGTGGTTTCATTGTGCATGCTATTCAAATTGATTATGCATCCTGTTCAAATTTCATAATTGAACCATGAATTTATTAAGCTTCATTATTCAACTTTCAAGCACCTATTTGGACATGCATATGCACCTACGATGTCCAAACTGATTATCTCCAAATTGATTATTAAATTTGATATGTCCAAATTGATTATTCAAGAAACTTGTGCATGAATATAAATTTCATGGTTGAACCATGAAATTTGAAATTTGGAACAACATGCACCTATATGGACAGGAATATGCACCTATTTTAGGACATAAACTTTTGACTAAAACAAAACCAAATCTCACATTGTGGTGACTAATAGTTTGATGTAAAAAACATGCACTAACTTTTGAACATGAACACAGTGGGGGATGACAGAGAACGTACTCATACGGGATCATATCAGCAAAACACAACAAAATACATGTAGTGCAGAAAATGGGTCAAAACATGAGGGTAAGAGACATCAACATGGGAACATTAGTCGGATTAGAAAAGTTACAAAAAAATAGGGATACCTCTTAAATCATATCTTAGAGAAGTATAGGAGTCCATCATCCCATTGTTAACTTCAGTAAGTGAGGTACTCCCTAAAGCTCAATAGAGAATTTTAGTAGAAAAACGTCGCTGCTCGGCGATACAACCTTTCGGCGAGGACGCAACCTTCTGCAATACAAAACCAACATAAAAACCAATTCTAAGTAATGCACGTGTTAATTATCTGCAAGTTTCGTTTATAGCTCATGCCAACAAAACCCATAAATGTTAATTTATTGTAAAACAGTAGGTAACTATAATGGAACTATAACCAATAAAGCTACAACTACATGAATGAAGAAAGCATTTTATCAAACAGTTAACATGCATTGATTAAAAGATTTAAAATTAATATATAATAAATAATAAATAATAAACAAAATCCAATTTGAATCCAAAAACCCAATACCAATTTTAACATGATGTGGGGTATAGAGAGAGAAGTAGTGCGTAGGTAGCAAAACTTGTGGCCAAAAGTAACATTTTTAAAAAATGCAATGCTTTAGAGCTTATACCTACCAAATGTCAATAGATGTGTACATAAGCTCATTTAACACTCAACATAAAAAACATCTGGAAGGGAATTACATGCGGATGGGGATAATGGGATTATTTTGCATATGTATCACAATAGACACAATGAACAACTAAAACAAAATTTCTTTGTACTTGCACAAATCCTAAAATGAACTTGCAAAAACAATGAAAATGTATTAGAACAGTACCTTCATCCCTACTCAAACAACTCAAAATGAATGCATATAGGAAAAGAGGGAAAAACTGAATGAAGTAATGATGTGTACCTCAGAGAGTAAGAGATAAAATAAGTGCCTCCAATCTAGGAAAAATAAAGTTTAATTCGTACCTGTCACATAAAAAATATTAAATGATTCCAAAATAAACATAAAAATCCATAAAAAAAGGTTCAAACATAAAAAAATAACTCACAAAAGTAATAGTCTATTCCCGTGGCTGTGAGAAATTTCCATATGACTACCTAGGTTTTGAGTGTGAGATATAGAACAAATAGTTCAAAATTGAATTAACAACCCCAAAAGTTAGGATACGTAATACTACAAAAGCTAATTGAAATAGACAACTAAGAAAATAATCCTTGTTCTTCTACACCATAATACTACTAAATCTGACGACTTATAACCATAAAAAAAATTCCTTCATAAATTGAAACCAAAACCATATACACAAACTAATACCCTTTGATTTGGAAGGAAAAAATTCAGACAGAAAAACCCTAACATTATTAAACCCAAATATGTGTGTGTGTGTGTGAAAGAGACAGAGATAGAGAGAGGGAGAGGTGGAAACTTACCTGGGATGAAGAGTGAGTCTGAGATATGGAGAGAGCACTGAAACTTAGCCTAGTTGACCAAGCTGCTGCATTTTTTAGTGGCCAAGTATATTGAGATGCTGCTGTTGAGCTGCTGTTGGCCAAGTGGGTTGAGTTGCTGTACTTTAGTGAAGTTGAGCTTCTACAGTAGAATTATCCATCCAATCATTTTTGTAATATTCAAGACCAAGTCATTAAGGCATTCAAGTTCTAAATTATGTGGTGCAACCATAATCAATTTATGTCTGTAGGGTTGAAGTCTTGGAATGGTGTCATGCATGGCAGCCCTCTTAATTCTTTTGCTCTCAAACTGAAAAGGCTCAAAAGTGATTTAAAGGTTTGGAAGATAAGCTCATTCAAAAATATAACATATGCTCATTATGCTTTAAAATATTCTACGATTTGAAGATCACAAATCCCAAATAATTGTCATTTTCATAAAAACTAATAATGATGACAATGAACATAAATTTGCCGGATGTGCATGTGTACCATGAACATAAATTTAAAGGTATAAGAAAAAAGGGTTAATAGGTCATTATACCACACTTTCTCAAATGGGTATTTTTTTTACTAAATAACTGCCTATAAAACTTAATTTAAAGTAAGAAAAACATCATAAGCCTTTGGTGTAACCATTGTTCTTTGACAACTTGCCTGAATATGAAGCGAACTTGACCAGGACTTTCTTGACAATACTATGGAAAATCTAGGTTGGGCAGTTGCTCAGTTTTGTTCTGTCAAGTTTACATCTGTTCAAAGTTCATGAAAAACTATTATCACCACACATTCAAAGCTTATAACATTCTATGCACGTGTAAGCATAGTCTGCACGTGAACACCAATGGTATACGTCATTACTCAATTTGCGGATAAATCCCAAGTATATACATTCTCCCAACTTTTTTACAATCGAAACCAACAAAATACACGCAAGTGAATGAATGAGGGAACGTTATCAAAACAATACCAAATGCAACCACAAACGTGGATTTAAATAATAATTAACGCATGAAAATTAAGTTCAGATGAATGAATAAAGGATAAAAGGCCATTGCCGATACATTTCTTATTATAATAATGAATTTTATTGAAGTGGATATGGGTAAAGCTTAACAAAATCATTCATTTTCTAAAGTCTATAGTAACTTAACAACTGGAGAGAACATAACATAAAGCGCATAGAGGGGGAGAGGAAACAAATAATAGAACTGTGATATATTTCGAACCCAAAACAAAACAGAGAGGGGGGGGGGATAAAAAATTACAGAGCGTATGTTTGTCAAGGCTGCGACTATTGCATCAGGGCTGCTAAAAATTGAAGAGTAAAAAAATATAAAGAAATAAGAAAGGGTGTAAAGCCAGTACCTATTCTCGTCAGCTGTAGCTGCAGCTGCTATCGCGACCGCTACAGTCGTTAAAGCTTCAAGTACGCATCCCCAACCCGTTATTTAAAACCATGGTACCTATAATTCAAAAACCAAATGTCATATCATATGGTAATAAAATATATCAGCATGATCGTGTAATAGTCCCCAAGCAAGTTAAATTTATCATTTTTAGAACCAATTGTAAACATAATAAGCCAACAATCTAGCTTGTATGTATCTGATAGTGCTCAATCAATCTTGTATGATTTTTTCCCTATTGTGTTTGATAGAAAAATCAGGGATGGACAGGTTAAGGTTTGAGCACAAAAAAAGATGAAGTAATGAAACTTGTCTTTAGCTCTAGTAGAACAGAAACAGAGTACTTTGTGTATATTGTTTGATAAGTTTTTATTGAATAAAGATTGATTAAAGAAACTGGTCTTTTCTAAAAAGTATTACCTGTGACGTGTCACCATCTCGGATTTTGGCTAAGATACTGATTGCTTACATCGCTGCGAATGGAATAAGTTGGAGTCGATCTCAAACATTAGTAAAGGACCAAAAAATCAGTATATACCTGAAACATACAAACTAACATCAATATTTTTTAACTCTAAAAAGGCTACTATCTAACTAATCAAAGTCTTATCCATTAACTAACACAACTCCATAAAAGTAATCATAGCATCCCAAACTTGGAAACTACCAAATGAAAAATCTCCATTGATGTAAGAGCGATCCTCGTAATTAGTATCCAAATAAATATCTAAATGACCACTGTTGAGAATCATTGAAAATAACAAAAAATACTTGGTTGGTCCAAATGCAAAAAGGCCTTAAATTCAAAATCCTACAACTGATTCTAGAGCATAAAACTGTTATGATATAACATAAACTGAAATTATACAACCAAAACAAACATGAAATATATATGAATCTGCAAGAAATAAGGTCATATCCAAATTTTCTTATCTGAAAACAAACATACCCTAATGTTACAGACACTACGGTCAAATATGAAACTATGGCCAGATCTTAAACCCCTAGTATCCAAATTGTTTGATCTCAAACCAAACAATCGCTAAAGTTCAGAAATTTTATTTAAAAACGTATGGATTTCGTTGTCAAATTTTCTAAATTAATTTATGAAATAGGAAAAATAATACAAAGTCCATCTCACCAAACACATACAAATCAAAATCAGCATAAAAGCATAAGCCACCAAATCAGAAAGAAGAAGGTTAAGACACATATGGCTTACCATAAATATCTTCGACGATGTTTAGTTATTCCGACAAACATTTAACATTTTTTTGTGTTTCTTGCATCTCTATAAAGCTCCTCATGCGTTGCTTTGTGTCTTTGTAATTATTCAATATTAAATCAGTAAACAACACCTTAAATTCATCGAGGATGAAAATTTGAACTCGATATATATCTATGAATGTAGTAAACAAACAATGTGTATTAAAATAAGATCAAGTACCAGTTTTCTAGTACAAACTAACCTCATCGAAAACACAAATCAATTTATTCCTTGTCGTCAAATTAGTGTAACATCATTAAACTTTTGAAGAGGAAACATATGAAGACAGAGAGAGTAAACAAAATGGCAATATGGCGTCTCCTCTTCCATTTTAAGCTATTACATCTTTTTTAAACTAAAATTGAAAACCAAATCATTTAACCTGTGAATAGTGTTTATGAATAAAAGATTTCCCAGTCTAGAAAAAAAAATGCTAGCAGGTCTGTTGTAACTACTCAATATATGAGTACATAGTCATTTTGAAACTATGTCAAACACAAAGTCTACATAAAACCAAACTTTGTTGAACTGTTACTTATAAAAACACGTGTATTCAAATGGGAAATACAAAAAGAACCAAATCAAATTTGTAAATACCAAATCAACAAAATATGGAAAGCATCAGTAAAAAAAAGAAGTATCCACCAAACAAAAACTAAACACCTAACCCACTCTAACACCACCCCAGCCTAAAAAAATAAGGAAACCCAATATAGAAATATGTACCTATAACTAACAAATAGTGCATAAACGGAACAAATAAAAAAGTAAAACGATGACCCAAATCGAAATTTTAAAAAACCCACTTCGAAATTTCAAAAAAAAAAAAAAACAGAAAATCCCCAAATTTAAGTGTGCAAAAAAACACTTACCCATAATCAAACCACAAATAGATTTTGTATGACCCAAAAACATTAGATTTGGAAAAAAACCAATGTAAATGTGACAAAAATTGCGTCTGTGAGTGTGTGTGCATGTGTGTGTGTGTGATTGTATGTGTGCATGTGTGTGGTGAGAAATACAAACAGAAAAACCAAAAAGTTCCAATCAAAACTGAAAAAAAAACTCACAAAGTTTGGCGCTGACTGATGTTGGCCAGAGGCAGCGGAGGTGGGATGAAAAAAAACTCACAAAGTTTGGGGTGGCCGGTGGTATGAAGTTTGGTGCCGAATGATGTTGGCCAAAGGCAACGGCGGTGGGAGGGTTTGAGAGGGATTACACGGAATCGTTTGTGAGAGAAGGAGAGGTGGAAAGCGAGGTTATCGAGTCATGAAAAAGGTCTAAGTAGGAGAGAGAGGTTTGGGCGGGGAAATGAAAATGGAAGAGTTAATCTCATCCCTTTATTTTTCACAAAAGAATCCTAACCCTTATTGTGCTTTTACATTTTTTGCCAATTTAAAAACCATTCCATCTTATTATTATATATATATATATATATCTTTCTTGGAGAGTTTGTTTGGCACCGAATTTATCTCTACCGTCAAAGAGAGTTTGGGTTTGCTTCTACATTCCACAAAGAAGAAGTCTCATTTTGGTTGCGGCATTCTCACATGGTGAAAGGCACCATGTTTGGTTGATAGTTGTTCCGAAAGCCTCATTGGTGAATTCCAAGGTCCCGGTGGAGTTCGAGATTGTCAACTAAGCGGAGGTTGGTACAAGAAGACGCATCAGGGGCTTCAAGGTGGTCGAGTCGAGTTGAGTAAGTCATTTGTCTTGTACTTGTAAAAATACCATAATCAGTGGACTCAAGGCTAGGTCTGTCCTAAGTTTTTTCCTGTTGTGGGTTTTACCTCGTACATCGCGGCGTAGTGTGACTGATTTTCTTTTATCTTGCAAAATAACATATAACGCATGCTTAGGATTATTCAAGATAAAATTTGGATTAACTGTCACACTTAATTAAATTAGTGTTATTTTAATTTGGATAAATATTAATTTAATTCAAGTCGTTAACTTATTGGATAAAATTTGGTTTGGCCTAATTTGCAAAATTGGATTAATTTTGTTAGGCAAATTTCTAGGACTTGAGTTGAATTATTTTTGGGCTATAAGTTAAATATTCACAAGTTTATTTCAAAGGGAAATTTTAATTTTGAGAAAATTGAAATCCGATTTAGTTTAACTCTAATTTTGGAAGAATTAAAATTGTAATATTTTAATTGTGAATCTTGCTTAGTATAGTCCCTTTTATTTGAACCATCCGTATTCTGCATCTTCAAAGGAAATTGGTTTTGTGAAATTAAAAATTGGGGGTCATCATTTTCCAACAAGTGGTATCAGAGCGGGAGCACTAAGTTATTGCGTTTAGGTCCTTTTTGGGAATTATTGTTTAAAATGGAAAATATTCATCTTTCAATATTTCCTACATTTGATGGTTCTCTCATGCTTGCACGTGACTCTTCTCTTGCCATATCTTATGAGTAATTGCTTTCATGTCCTACATACTCTAGCTATTTTGCTTAATGATATATCTTTTGCTAGTTGTATGTTTTGTAAATCATCTTTCTAGTCTATGCTTCATAATCAATCACATGCTAGAATTATGATTTTATTTATCTTTTGTATTTTATTCTTTCATTTTAATTTTCATTAAATGAAAAATATAAATTGATTTTTTTTAATCTTTTGAGTTAATTTTTGTGGTTGGTAAAAACTTTGAAAAACTCAAAATAATTTTTTTTGTGTATTTTGATTTTACACACATTTTATGGCATATGTTTGTGTTTGAATCCTCATTTCGCTCCCATGTGACTAGAATTTTTTGGTTATAATTTTAATCCTTAAAATGTTCTTTATCATGCTTACATGGAGTAGTTTAAGTTTGACTTGCTTAATGTATTCGGTTTTATATGCCTTTACACACATGCACGAGCTTTTTGAACCTTAACTTCACATGTTATATTTGAGCTTTGTGAGGTGTTCTCCTACCAATCTTGTCATCTACATACTATGACCTAGGAGGACTAGTGCATGTCAAAATCCGTTGCACGTGAGATTTGTGTGATATAAAAAATAATATATATAAATGTGCATGGGGAAGGGCACCGAAAGGAAATATCATCCTTTGCGAGTAAGCCACCGTTTGCTTGGACCTAAAAGAAACACGTGGTCCAAAGGCCTTAAAGAATAATGGCATTAAAAGAAAATATTTTCCAAGGCCAAATTTGTTTAGTTGATTTAATTTTGTGTCATTTTGGTATTTATATCTATATGTGTGTACTTATGCTTAGTTTGAATCTATTATGTTTACATATATATGATATTTGGTTTGTTTTTGAGTCTTTGCCATGATTAACTAGTTCATTTATTCTTGTTCTTCATTTTTGGTATCTATCTTGTTGCGAATTTTGTTTCAATATCACATGCTTAGATTACTACAATCAATTGATATCTTTTGCTATCACATCATAGTTGGTATTCATATCTTTATGAGGATTAGTTGAATTTTAGTTGCCCATGTGCCTTAATGTTCTCATCACTTTATGCACAATAGCATGTTTATCTTGTTATCCAATTATATTTATCCGTTGTTTAGTTTAGGGGGTATATTCTTTAATTGGGGGAGATAAGCTAATTTTCGATTCTTTAGCCTTTGTTTATTCCTAAACAAAAAGGAGGAGAATGATAGGGGGAGAAATGGTATCTAATTCTATTGTAATCGTATATTAGTTTATGAGATTTAACTTAGGGGGAGAGCGCTATCTTCTTAGGTTGATCATATTTGATAAAGGGGGAGAATTAATTTAGGGGGAGTCTTTATTTAAATCGCATTTAATATTTTAATATTCCCTATGCGTTTAATGTGTTGCTTAAGTGTGCAAGTATTATAAAGCGGAATCTATTTAAAGTGGCAAAGCGTTTAATTATAAAGTGGTATTTGAGTCAAGCATTGTACTCTTTATTTTGGGTGGGGTGTTTTTGAGTCTATTGAGCTTGATGACCCTTTAGGATTTTGTTTTGGTTTTTGTCCCGGAATATCCGAAGGGAGAGATTTGTAAGGACACAAATTTCCAATTGAGTCTTAATATAGTGTTGGCTCAATTCTGGACAAAAGCATTTGTGTCATAGGATAGTATTGAGTGAGTATCCTCCAAGCCTATGACATACAAGAGTTGAAAACGTAGCGGCCATGATTATAAATCTTCATCAAATGCCAAGTTTCAAGTGCCATGTTTTACGTATTCAACATCATATTCCATTTTCTCCAAAAGGTATGAATGCATTTATATATATATATATATATATATATATATAGGGAGACTTGGAATAATTTTATAAAGGGTGTAATTTTATTTAAAATGAATTTTATTTTCAGAAAGTTATTTTAGAACTTTTAAATAAAATGTTTTTGGCCTTAAAATTGAAAAATGACATTATGACAGTTCGTTCGATATTGTCATTCGAATGAGTTTGTCGTTAGAACGAGAATGTCGTTCGAACGAGGTTTACCAACGACTTGCCACTGGAACTTCGTTAGAAAGTTCGTTTGAACGAAATGTCGTTCGACCGAAAATGTCGTTTGAATGAGATTTCGACGGGGACAGTTTTTTGGCACTTTCTCACTACTTTGTCCCGCTACTCTTTCATAGAGTTTAATGACTTCAAGACCAGTAATTTTTATAAGAACTTTTTCCATCTCCTAGAGAGTTTTATATAGCTTAATCCTTTCATAAAAAGTTCCTTTGGAGTCTTAATGTAGTGTTGGCTCAATTCTGGACAAAAATATTTATGTCATAGGATAGTATTGAGTGAGTATCCTCCAAGCCTATGACATGGAAGAGTTGAAAACGTAGCGACCAAGATTATAAAGCTTCATCAAATGGCGATTTTCAAGTGCCATGTTTCTATGTCTTCAACATCATATTCCATTGTCAGCAAAAGGTATGAATGCATTTATATATATATATATATATATATATATATATATATATATATATATATATATATATATATATAGGGAGACTTGGAAAATGTTTATAAAGCGTGTAATCTTATTTAAAATGAATTTTATTTTCAGAAAGTTATTTTAGAACTTTTAAATATAAAGTTTTTTATAAAATTGAAAAATGACATTCTGATAGTTCGTTCGATATTGTTGTTCGAACGAGAATGTCGTTCGAATGAGGTTTGCCAACGACTTTCCACTAGAACTTCGTTAGAAAGTTCGTTCGAACAAAATGTCGTTCGAACGAGATTTCGGCGGGAACAGTTTTTGGCTATTTTTTCGCACTTTCCCACTACTTTTTCCCGCTACTCTTTCATAGAATATAATGAGTCCGGGACAAGAAATTTTATAAGAACTTGCTAGATTAATCCTTTCATAAAAAGATCCCTTGGTGTTTGTTATTCAAATTGAATTATTCAAAGAACAAAAGCAAGTTTACACCCAATTGTTTGTTTTAATCAAAGTTTCTATCTATCTATATATACATCTTGCTTGGAGAGTTTGTTTGGCGCCGGATTTATCTCTACCGTAAAAGAGAGTTTGGGTTTGCTTCTACATCCCACAAAGAAGAAGTCTCATTTTGTATGTGGCATTCTCACGTGGTGAAAGGCACCATGTGTGATTAACGGTTGTTCCTAAAGTCTCATTGGTGAATTCCAAGGTTTCGTTTGAGTCCGGGAATGTCAACTAAGCGGAGGTTGGTTCAAGAAGATGCATCGGGGGTTTGAAGGGAGTCGAGTAGAGTTGAGTAAGTCATTTATCTTGTACTTGTAAAAATACCATACTTAGTGGACTTAATGATAGGGCCGTTCAAGGTTTTTTTCCTATTGTGGGTTTTTCCTCGTACATCGCGGCGCAGTGTGACTGATTTACTTTTATCTTGCAAAATAACTTAGAACGCATGCTTAAGATTATTTAAGATAAAATTTGGTTTAACTGTCACACTTAATTAAATTGACGCTATTTTAATTTGGGTAAATATTAATTTAATTCAAGTCGTTAACTTATTGGATAAAATTTGGTTTGGCCTAATTTCCAAATTTAGATTAATTTTGTTAGGCAAATTTCTAGGACTTGGGGGTTAAATTACTTTTGGGCTATAAGTTAAATATTCACAAGTTTGTTTTAAAGGGCACTTTTAACTTTGAGAAAATTAAAATCCGGTTTAGTTTAACTCTAATCTTGGAAGACTTAAAATTGTAATATTTTAATTGTGAATCTTGCTTAGTATAGTCCCTTTTATTTGAACCATCCGCATTCCACATCTTCAAAGGAAATTGGTTTTGTGAAATTAAAAATTGGGGGTCATCATTTTTCAACATATAAAATTAAACAGTAATCTCATCTGGTTCATTCTTAGCATCACTGTCGAAAACTTTTTAAAATTTATTAACCACCTAGTATTCAAAAGACACGGTGTCAAATTTTATCTTTTATATTAAACCTCACTAACAACATGCGAAAGAATATATAATAAACCATACACGCAATCACTGAATCAAACACTACTGAAAATAAATAAATGTAATCCTTGTTGAGACAACTCCCGACTACAAATCAAATAACCAAAAATAAACCACAAGAGTAAAAAACTGAGTACATCATCTGATTGAAACAAAATGGAATAACTAGGGCGACATGCCCCTAATGGAATACTGACTGCATCCTACTCTAGGAATGAAATGACTGAAATGACTAAATCAAAATCCTGCAACATCCACATATACCGTAGCTGCGTAACCCTGGAATGGAACAATTCTGGCATCCCTGTGGTTGGACACCTAAAAGGTTTTGAAAATATTTTATAGCAAGGGTTAGAACCCAAAACATTTGAAAATATTTAGCAAATGAATTAAAATGCATGAATGCTCTTCATATTTAAGCTAGTGACGCGCACTCTCTTGAGGACACCTCACCCCTCGACTAATGTGCACGCCTAATGTAACTATACATAACCCATCTATCTAACGAGCCCGTAACTAGTCTTGTCACATCTATTCCACTAATTCCCACTACACTATTGTGAGTGAGTTTAGCATACACTTTATAAGTTATTAATCACATTAAATTATTTAAGTCATTTCTCAGTTAGTGCTACATAACATTCCCACAAGTTATATCACTTATACGATTCACATCATGTATATGAGTTATAAGTTATTACTCACACTAACTTATTTAAATCAATTCTCATTTGATACCATATGACGATCTCACAAGTTATATCATTTATACATTTCACACCATGTATATACCCGTATATAATTCTGCACTATATATATGTATCATTTATCTCAACATTCACACGCTTGTCGGATATAAATGCTATCCCCACGCATAGGAGGCGACCATAGTTCCCCCCGAAAGTGTCTATTCCATACCAAAATGGCCCACCCCTATAAACAGATGCTATGACCTAGGGATTATACTCTCCCTACATTTGCTAGCCATGGGACTCACCCACATCACGCAACCTCCTAAGATAGCATTAATATTGGTATGCTTTACTATAAATAGTATTCATATAAATATTTATAAATCATACATATACTAGACATCACCGTATATATATGTCGAATCCAGGCTAACGGTGTATTAGGTCTGCACACAAGCCATATGCTTTACTATAAATATTATTTACACAAATATTTATAAATCATATATATACTACACATCACCATATATATGTTGAATCAAGGCGGGCGGTGTAATACACCCCTACACAAGCCTAAATCATACACTAATTAATTTCATTATCTTGGTGTCACCCTACCAATTATACTCGGACTATCTCTCTTGGCTCGAAATTTAAAATTCCCAATCATTATACAATTTCTTTCAATTAAGTTTACCCACTTAATTTACAAGGTTTCAAATCACTTAAACATAAACCTTAATTGTGTAATTGGATTTATCCTCTATTAATCCAAGGGTGATTTTCACAAATTCAAACCCTAAATTATAACCATTAAATTCTGATTCATTCAATACAGGAATTGTTCATCACAGAATAACAACTAAAGATAACATTTCTTAAAAATTTGCCCCACGAATCTGCCCAAAATTTTAAATTGTCATTTTGAGGCACTTTGGAGCCGTTGGAGAAAACTCATAAGATAACAAAATGTAGAATACACAATTTTCTACAGGGTTGTGTAAACAGAATCGCCATTTTCATAACCAAAACATCGAAAAATAGTTTCTAACCCAATTTCATACACTTCTTCAAATTCAAGAAATTTTTTTACAATTCAATCATCAAACCCAATTAAGATATCAATTATCCCCAAAATCATAACATCTTGTCACACCCACTATGATATTAATAGAAATATGCAATTAATTTAGATGTAAGTTAAACCATTTGCCTTACGGTTTGCAGAATTTGAATCTTTGATGAAGATGATGGACTGATGAATGGTATCCTCTATTGTTCTTGATTTTTGGATCCCATGGCTTGTCCTTCTTGCACTTACTTTCTCTCTCTAAAAAGGGTTTTCTAAAATGATATAAGATGCTCAGACCCTCTCACAATTAGGGTCTAATAGTTAAATCACATTTTTGGGCTCGAGGGTCTTATAAAAAACAGCCAAACACTTAGTTGGGAGCTCAAATGTGTCTAGAAAAGTTCCAAAATCCATATTATACCTATGGACGCTCTTTTCCAACTATTTCGACAGATATGGACTCAACTATGCACTTCGAATTTCCATCGGAATTAATTTATAACATTCTCCAAATTTTTGACCTCAAAATGCAACACAAAATAATCCAAATAATTAAATCTCAATTCGCCCAATTAAATTAATTCCTCAAATTTAAAAATTTCCCACATCATGAATTTAATTCCTCCCAACAAAATAATTTTTTTTCTTCCAAATATATATATATATATATATATATATTAATTAAAGATCTTTAAATTTACGGGGTGTTACAATTTTCTTGTATCTAAATAATGTATGTATCTTTATAAGACATGTAAAAAATATTAATGCTAGTGGACTTGCTCTAGTTTGGGTGCGATAATTGTTTTTCCTACAAGTGTTTCTACTTTAAATACACACAAAAATTGAATCTATTTTATAATTTGTATAAATGTTGTAATTCATCTTAATTAGATTACTTGGATTTAATTCATCAGTAATTTGAATTTTGCGTGTAAAATTGGACCAAAATAATTTTTTGAGTAAAGTTAGAATTTAGTATTAATCGAATCGTCTCGTGTCACAATGAACGAATCGTCAATTTTTTTCGGTTATGAGTTGTTTTTAGAAATAATTAACTTTTATGTTATATAAGTAATCGGACTTAGAATATCCTATGACAATATTTCTCAGTTTCGTTATTTGGCACGATGGACCCGAGGGTCCCATATTTGGTGATGATATTATTCTAAACAATTGTCTGTGTGACTAATTTTGTAATATGGGTCGGAGGCTCTACTTATATCCACTTAGTGTAGTAATTGGCTATTGTTATTAAGACCTTCCTATCTCTTGGACCCCTCAAAAGCGGACCGACTATATCCATGCCCTATTTCACAAATGACTATGAACTTCTGAGATGATTTAATTCGCCTGTTGGCTAATTAATGATGGGAGAAAACTATTGGCACATGGATAACTTCAAGATGAATTATATCACGTCTTTGGTGACAATAAATCTCAACAGAAATTACAAGCAAATGCAATCACCAGAAAAAATAAAGAACATAAAATAGTTGCAATCACACACGACACAAAATATCTGTGGTTCGGCAAAATGGCCTACGTCCATGGTGGTGCTTTCTGTTTTGTATTTCTCTTTTCTACAGGGGAGTGTTTTCAATTACATGCCCATTGCCCCGGGCTGGGGGGTTCAATATATACATATAATTATCGGAGAGTGGGGATACTAGGCACCTCAACGTTGGCCCACAATCCCTAGAATATCTCTTGAGAGATTTTAAGGGTTGAATGGGTCATCGCTGAATTAGTTATTTATGCGACCTTAGACTTTGGTTAGGACTCTCCTTATCTTTGATAGGGCTTAGTAGGGTTACTCATATGGGCCAAGACAATTAACCGAGGTACCCACAATTGCCCCTAAAATTTTTGGGTCATAATGTGGGCTTAATAATTTTAAATAACAGCCCTGATGGAATTTTTGTGAATTGCAAGAATCTTTGGGGGGGGGGGGGGGGTGAAACGTCGTTCCCAAGTATTTTTAGGTGGCAGATGTACTTCGTTCTCTGTGCGTAATCATTGAAAAGGTTTAAATTTTCTTGAAGAAGCCATTTTCTGACGTCGCTTCAAACTTCCTTGCATTCTCAAGATTTCTCCGGCTTCTTACGATGCTTTCTTACTCCCAGGTATCGTCTTTCGTCGTCGAGATCTCCTTTATCTTCCCATATTCCTTGCTTGTTGTTTTTCGTCGCCTCAAACTGATTTTCACTTCTTAAGTTGTGCCAACTTCTCTTCCCTTATTTTCCTTTGAAATTTCTTCATTATTGCTGCTAGGTTTTTTCTTTTGTGATGGAAATAATAGGTAGTAGGTCTATAGCCGAGTTTAGTGAGTTTTACAACATCCCAAACTGGGTGGACATTGAATGTGCCCCTGTTCCTCGTAATGTTCGAGAAATTGAGGATAGGCACTAGATTCATATTCTTTTATTATCCCAAGGGGTCTGACTTTTCCCCCAAATAGCTTATTTTTCCATTTCTTCAATTATTTCTATATAGTTGCTGCACAGTGCTCTCCAAATGTTTGGAAGATTGTTAATGGTATACGTAGAATCAATCATCTCTATAGCACCAATCTAGGTCTTACTGAAATTTGTTATTTCTATTCATTCTCTTGAACAAGCTCTGGTCTTCTCTATCTGAAAGCTAGGAGTCATGACAAGGTATTGGTAGTCAATCTACCATATTCCCACAAGGACTATTGGCAAGAGGGGCTTATTGCCAGGAACTGGAAGTTCCTTCCTCAAACTGAAGGGGCGAGGTACATGGGACCTATGATTCCCTTTTATGGGGAGGAGTACATAGGTAGGCATAGCTCTTGTTCTGGTCATTGATTTTCTGTTAGTGTACTATCTTTCTTATACTTTCCTTTTTTTCTTTTTCAGTGAAGACAAAGAACTCAGTTCTTGTACTTTGTGAAATTTGAGCTGCTGAGCTGGTCAAAGCTTGGAAGATCAGGGAATACCTGGATGACGGTGAGCATCCGCGATCAGATGCATTCCTTTTGGAGTATAAAAACATTGGGCCCAGCTTCATCCCCCGACCTATAGTTAGTATTCCTCAGCTAGATATCACAGAAGAGGTTGTTGCTGAACCAATTTAATTAGACGAGGAGGAAAGCAGCTCTGGTGAAGAGAGTGAGGGATCTGACAGAGGTCGAGCTGAGGGTGATTATAGTGAGGAGAGTTTAAGCGATGAAGAATCTTCGAATTCAGAGGAGGGTTCAGAGGTCCCGGAGAATTCAGAGGATTCGGATAGCTCCAACGAGGAAACTATGACTCCTCCTAGGAAAAATTTGATCCAGGATGATGATGAAGATAATGTGGCGTTTGCTCGCAGGTTGTAGAAGCAGAAGTCTGGGACTGGGGATACTTCCATTGGCTTCCAGACTGTGGCTCATGAGCAAGAGAGGAAGAGGAAAGAGAAGGCATTGGTGAGGAAGAAGGTAGAGGAGAAGAAGAAAGAGGAAGAGAGAAGGAAGAAGGAGAAAGAAGAAGAAAGGATGAGAGAAGAGGTGAGGACCAAGGTGGGGCAGTCTCTGGTGCCTATTTCTGCCTTAGCAGAGGGGGCTTCTGTTGATCTTTCCCCCCAGCAGGCTCTGGTGGTGCTCGAGGGAGCAGTCTTGCATGCTGATCGCCAGAGGTCATCAAGCATAGGGTCCGACCAGTTAGCCCTGAAGGCAAGTCGAGGGCTATGATAACGCGCGAGAGGTGCGGTCGCATAAGGCCACAGTCGTTGTTTTCATCTTGCCGCGACTATACAAACAAACCTAAATTACTACTACACTTGCGGGGCAAGCACATCGGTAAGTCGGGTATCGAAAATCCATAGGGACAAGTTGCTAGAATTCAATTGATTTAATATTCTGAAATAAAAGTGTAAATGGTGAATTACAAACTAAAAAGGAAAGATGCATAACAGAGAAATGATTAACTAGGCAACATATTGAAACTAGATTAAAAAAGCGAGTAAAACTATAGGTTGCATCGAATATCCCTTACCCGAGTTAATTTGTATAAAATGTTTACATGGGTCGACGAGTTATTTATCAAGCATCTCGTTTCGACAATTAATTAAACCAAGGGTTGTGACGCCCCTAAATCCTCATAAATGCCTAATATGATTTTAGCGTCAACAAATATCCCAAAAATTACCCGCAAAAACTCGTAAGCACATGACATACATGATATGCCCCGTCAAATCTTATAGGCACAATAACTAGGACAACGCACCCAAAATAGACACATAAACACGATCACCAAGCCAAGCAACGCGTTAACCCTAGTGAGTTCCATTCAAACACAACCTAATTTAAATTACCTAGAAAACATATTAAAAATGCGGTAAATAAACGTGATAAATAAACGCGGTAAAGCTACCTAGAAAGCAAGTAAATCAAAGCATGTAAACTAATTAACAAAGCATGTAAACCTAATTAACAAAGCAAGAATTAATGAAATACAAGTTAAATTAATGGTAGGGAAGATGAATAGTGTAACTTACAACCCAATTGGGTGTCAAACCAAGAAGAATCGAAGCCAAACTCTTCAAATCCCACAAACCCTAAGCTAAAAACTCTCTACAACTATTCTAAACTAAGTATATCTGAAATAGAAACCCAAAATGGGTTTATATCGTAAGTTACAAAAGAAATAAAGAAGAAAGAAAAGAAAAAGTAAAGATAGCAAAATATCTGGCACCACCGATCGATCGGTCCCAGACCCGCGATCGACTGGTGCCTCAGGTAAAAGTGCACTGTCTCAAATCGTAGGCAAAACTTGAAACCGCGGTCGACCGGTACTCTGTTTTAAGGCCTCCTTTGGTCTATGAAGAGGGGGAAAAGGTCCATTATGAAAACGGGCATATCTTCTTCGTTCGAACTCCAAATGACGCACCGTTTGGGGCCACACACAGCTTGCTTGACGAAATATGCATCCGTGGAAATTCCATGATCTAAAGATGAAATGTGAATTTACTAAAATGCCCTTGAAGTAGCGTCCGGTGACAGAACTTTTCCGAAATGCAATGGTTCCTTACTTTTAGCGTTCCAATACCTACAAAAGCACAATTAACCCTGCAAAATATGTATATATCCAAAGCCAAGGTTGTTTGGTTAATGAGCATAAATATAGGCATTTAGGACCGTAAAAGAGCTATAATGCATAAAGAAATAGGAGAGAAATATGCAATATTTGATACGAATCACACCCCCTAACTTAAACATTGCTAGTCCCTAGTAATGAAACAAACAAAACCAGACCACAGAGGGGGGTATAAGACATATATATGCATCAAAATATAAATGCCACTTTTGTAAGGAGCACGATTGCATTTAGCATATGCAATAAGCCGTTAAACCCCTAGGTTACCCTAGCGGACGAGTGTCGTCTCGTGAGGGTTTTCAGATATGGTACCCACAAACATCACATGGTTTCCTCAAAATATGCCCAAACCAACATGCGACAAGCCCAACAAAAGCGAAAAAGATTTCATATGCATTATTAGCAAAGGGAACGAATTCACACAAAAGTTCGAATCATTAACATTATAGAATGCACCTCATAGAATTGAAACCTTAAAATGTGGGAGGGGGAGCGAGCACATGCAAAGTGTGATTTGGCAAAAACTTATATAAACCGGATAAACATTAAAGCAAGCATACATTCAATCCTCACGGGCATTACGATCATCAAGTGAATTCACTCAAAATAGGTAGGTAACACACGGAACATGCGGGCATAAAGAGTAAATGTAAGTGGAAGCTAGGCTGCACACATGTCACAAAAGAAGAACGCTATATATAAACTGAAAAACTATAATCTCAATGAAAGATACCGCACATTAAAAGAGGCGAAATGCTCTTTCACAGATTATCAAAACTATTATGACTTTTAAATTACATCAACCTAAGATCACATAGGACTTTAATAGGGTTGTGATGTAGGCTAGGCTAGGGTATGAAATGAAGTAATGTATATACGGATTCAAAGTGTTCGGGATGAAAACTCGAAATAATGGGAAAATGCGGGCAATATCTAAAATGGAAAACAAGTTCCAAAACGGCATTAGATATATCATCGGGGAGAGTAATCAAAGCTTATTGAAATATATACACAACATTTACAACTTTCACTTTCTTTTCTTTTCTTCTTTTTCTCATTTTTTTTCTTTTTTTTTTCTTTTACCTTTTCCTTTTCATCTCTTTTTCACTACTTTCTTTCTTTACTTTTCTCACTCTCATATGCCTAAATTGCAACCGACATCATAACAACATCATTCAATCCCAAGTAACAAACCAAACAAAGGTATGGAAAGTGTATATATGGGCTAAAACTCCAATGTGGAGTTGGTTATGGGATTGGGTTATGAAGCGGAAGGCTATATTTAGGCTCAAAGGGGTTAACACAAGATAAGGTGAGGTCAAGGCTAATATGGGTGATATAACAAAGAGGGCCTATGATCATTTCACAAAGTTTACGCAATTCTCGAGTCAAAACAATATATAAAAATCATGATCAAATAACACATTTCAAGTATGAACTCAATTAATGAACGATCAAATGAAAGAATAGAAAGATCACCAACAAATTCAACATTTTCAATGAGAAAAGAATAATGTATACACTCACAAACGATGAAAGGTACAAAGCTTACTCGGTGTAAGTATATACAATGCAACAAAAGATTACCGAGTTAAAAAATCTTAAACCAAATCAAAATAGCCATAAAAGTGCATGTGCTCACGCGATTAAAGTATAATTCATGAAGTTATTCATAATATCAATAATCGAGGACTAAAGTCTAACAACTTCTAAAATCGAGAGCATGCATCATTGGGTTGTCTATTGGATCGGGCAATTATTAAAATTTATTATCGGAAACAAAGGCAAAAAGACCAAAAAGGGAGAAAAAAAGAAAGAAAATCTTTTTGAAAATTTTGAATTTTCTAAGAAAATCATACTAAGTAACTAACATGTGAGCAAAAACATGGACTAAATAAAGAAATGGATAGAATATCCCACACCCCCTAACTTAAAACCTGACATTGTCCTTAATGTGAATTAAGAACCAAGTCAAAGAGAGGAAAATAACGATATTACCCAAAATTGGAGCGATCCCCATAAGAACAAGTCCAAAGAATCTACAAAACAAGTTAGTACCGAGCATAGCAAAAACAAATAAAAAAAAGTTAACTAATTACACTAGACTAAATTCAAAAGGGAAGAAAAAATAAAAAGAAAGAAAGAATAAAAATCTAACTATATACAACATATTATTTAGGCTTCACACTAACTATACACTAGAAGTCTAAATAGCTGAGGGTCCACTGGAAAAATGATTTGACTTTGGAGGATAACCAGTGTAACCTCACATAGAAGCATGCCTTCCAAAAAAAATGGATTTCATTTGCACAACGGAAGGCATGTGTAAGGCGGAAGAAATGAACCATCGCTAATTAAAAGTTTTGGTGGGACAATGGGGGATTTAGATTGCACGGGTGACAAAAACATGTGGGGACCGAGAAAAGTCGAATATTCTCCCAATGATTTGAAATTGGAATGGGAGGCGGAGCACACGAAGGCAAAGATGTGATGGTGGAAGTCGACTCGAGCAAGTACTCCTCATCGGCGAAAAGTTTTAAAACATTAAAGTTTGAAACCGAATCATTGGGTACTTGTGATGGTGTGGTAATAGGGAATGAAAATGGGGATGAAAGAAATTCAAACTCATGAGATGAATCATCATCGCATGAAGTTTGAATTTCGAATGAAATAATATCATTTTCAATGAAATGTTCTTCTTTGGGGGCCAAAGAAGAAATCATTTCATTGCAAATAGATATTACGTCATTATCATCCTCACTTTCAATATCTATTACGCAATGGGAAAGTCTATAATGGCTTGTTCCAAACTAGGTACAAGTACCTCATTTGGTTCAAAACATTCCTCGACCTCGAAAGTCTCGGAAGCAAAATCTTCGTCGGACTCAAATAATAAATCCAAGTCATGTTCCCAAAAATGATTTTCTTCCCGATAACGATTTTCAAGTTTCTCATTCTCATACATACGCAAACCCTCACCGAATGTCATAGGTCGAGGTGCGGATACATGAGAATGGTAACTTTGAAAATTTCCATCGGACTTAAACAAAACCTCATTATTATAGGAATTTTGAAAACTATTGCAATTCGTTTCAAAATTCCTATTATAAGGAGGTAAAGGCCCAAAATCATTATCATCATCATCAAAATTCCAATAGGCCAAAATTTGACTTTCGTTATACTCACCCAAAGTCATATTTGAATTTGTTATAGTTTGGGAGTCTAAGTATTTACCGAAAGTCATAGGATTACGAGCATTTTGAGAATTATAACAATGATTACCGAAAGAATTGGAATAAGACATGCTTACCCCAAAAATTGCTCAAAGTGGCGGATTCCACAAAGTAGGTGCGCGCGAGAAAAATTTGAGCGTTTATAAGTGCTCAAATGTGGAAGTCCTACAAAAAGATTAGCAAATAATACAAATAGAAAGAAAATACTATGAAATGATAAATCAAATAAAGTCTAAAACAAACAAGTCCCCGGTAATGGCGCCATTTTGATAGCGCACGCGTAAGGCCACAGTCGTTGTTTTCGTCTCGCCGCGACTATACAAACAAACCTAAATTATTACTACACTTGTCGGGCAAGCTCACTAGTAAGTCGGGTATCGAAAATCCACAGGGACGACTTTCTAGAATTCAATTGATTTAATATTTCGAAATAAAAGTGTAAAAGGTGAATTACAAACTAAAAAGGAAAGGATGAATAAAAGGGAAATGATTAACTAGGCAATATATTGAAACTAGATTAACAAAGCGAGTAAAACTATAGGTTGCATCGAATATCTCTCACCCGAGTTAATTTGTATAAAATGGTTACATGGGTCGACGAGTTATTTAGAATGCGTCTCGTTTCCACAGTTAATTGAACCAAGGGTTGTCACTCCCCTAAATCCTGATAAATGCCTAATACGATTTTGGCATCAACAAATATCCCGAAAATTATGCGCGAAAGGTCATAAGCACTGGACATACAAGATATGCCCCGTCAAATCTCCTAGGGACAATAACTAGGACAACGCACCCAAAATAGACCCGTAAACACTATCACTAAGCCAACCAACGCGTTAACCCGAGTGAGTTCCATTCAAACACAACTTAATTTAAATTACCTAGAAAACATATTAAAAGCACGGTAAATAAACGCGATAAATAAACGCGGTAAAGCTACCTAGAAAGCAAGTAAATCAAAGCATGTAAACTAATTAACAAAGCATTTAAACCTAGTTAACAAAGCAAGAATTAATGAAATATAAGTTAAATTAATGGTAGGGAAGATGAATAGTGTAACTTACAACCCAATTGGGTGTCAAACCAAGAAGAATCAAAGCCAAACTCTTCAAATCCCACAAACCCTAAGCTAAAAACTCTCTATAACTATTCTAAACTAAGTATATCTGAAATAGAAACCAAAAATGGGTTTATATAGTAAGTTACAAAAAAAATAAAGAATAAAGAAAAGAAAAAGGAAAGATAGCAAAATATCTGGCACCATCGGTCGACCAAGCCCAGACCCGCGGTCGACCGGTGCCTCAGGATAATGTTCACTGTCTCAAATCGTAGGCAAGACTTGAAACCGCGGTCGATCGCCCCCTAGGAACGATCGACCGGTACTCCATTTTCAGGCCTTTTTTGGTCCATGAAGAGGGGGAAAAGGTCCATTACGGAAACGGGCATAGCTTCTTCGTCCGAACTCCAAATGTCGCACCGTTTGTGGCCATGCGAAGCTTGCTCGACGAACTACGCATCCATGGAAATTCCATGATCCGAAGATGAATGTGAATTTACTAAAATTCCCTTGAATTAGCGTCTGACGATGGAACTTCTCCGAAATTCAATGATTCCTTACTTTTAGCGTTCCAATACCTACAAAAGCACAATTAACCCCTCCAAAACACGTATATATCCAAATCCAAGGTTGTATGGTTATTGAGCATACATAAAGAAATTCAGGATCGTAAAAGCGTTAGAATGCATAAAGAAATAGGGGAGAAATATGCAATATTTGATACGAATCAGGCTAGTCTGGGTAAGTTTCTTCTTATTTCTCTATTTTCACAGTTCATCTTTTAATGTCTTATTTGTTAATGTTCTTTTTCTTTATGAAGTTTGTATCTACCTTCACCGTCATCTATCGTAACTGCGATGAGCTGACGAGGAAGAATGTTGAGTTGGAGGCGAGTTTGAAGGTCGCCAGTGCTGCTCAGAAGTCTTTTGATCTTACCTTAGCCAAAGAAAACAAGGCAAAAGAGGGAACGTCCAAGGAGCTTGAGGAGCTGAGGCAGTCTTATGACTTGGTCTGTATAAGCTAACTGGCGGTGGTTGAGGAGAATAAGGTGCTTTCTGGGAAGGTGAAGAAGGTGGAATCTGAGGCTGCCACCCTCAAGGAGAGTTCGTACAATGTTGGATGGGTTAAAGCGTACGAGGATACTGAGGTTCAGATTGTCTATATTAGATATCTCAACTTTAAGAAAGGTTGGGATAAGGCCTTGTTTACTGTCGAGGTGGATATTGATTCCCTCCTCTTTGATGAGCACAACCTTGGTCCCAAGCCTATTGTGGATGAGGTGCCTCCTCCTGCTACCAATGAAGGTATCCCAGTTGTCCCGACCACTACTACTGATGCTCCCCTTTATCAGGGGATGGTGACTGATCCATTTAAGGGATACATATCTGGGGTTGTCGTGCATAAGGGGAAGTAACCAGCATCCTCAGAGCAGATTGAGGTCGGCAACTAGTCTTCTTAGGGACCTTTGTATTTTTATCTTTCTATTATTCTTTTTTTTGATAATGTACTTGAACATCCTTTAAATGAAATGAAATTTTGTTCCCTTACACGTACTGATTTATTTAATCTCCAATGCTTATATGGTTTGTACCTCATCGATGTTGAGGAATATATTCCTGATACCTCTCAACTAGGGAAAATTCTTGGTCCTGATGAGAGTAATCGAGTTTGCCATGCCTTTATAAGAATATGCAAGTATCTTCAGTTAAGGAATCAAGACTATAAGGACCAGTAAGATCTCATTACCAAGCTGAAAGATGGGCTTCAGGAGATGGAGGAGGTCGGCGCTTCTGTTCAAGAAGAAGTGGATACTTTGAAGGCTAAGATCCTGGATGCCTCTGAGGTTAATCAAGTTGGAGAGGTACTTCAATAAGAGAATGATGATCTAAGGAGATAAGTCTCGCGACTTAGGGAGATTTTACCGATCATTACCCCTCGAGTTTTGCACGGTTCCTCTTCATCTCGACTGGGCTGCGAGATGGTACTGATGATAGTGGCTCAGTTAGGGAGATTACCGAGATTTGAGGTGATGTTCGTAGGGTGTACGTGATAGCTGCCAGTCTCTAAATAGATGTTACCTCGTTGAGGCATCTGTTCAAGAAAGGTTCTCAGCAGGTGTGGGCTAATGGTTATGACCAGGGTTAGACCGATGCTCCAACGAAGTTGAGGGAGGTTAAAGAGTTATCTTTTATAAGAGGGTGGTTAAGTGCTCTTAGGGAGTTATAGGTCCCTAGGAACTCTGTCCTCTTGTACCGGCGTGAGATCTCCCACTCAACTTTGATGCCGAATCCATTCAGAAGAGATGATCTATCCCATAGATGCAATCCCAAGGCATCTCGTGGAGCCAAATTTAGACGAAGTCGAGGAGGAATTAACTCCTCACCCAGATGATGGTCGAAGAGCACGAGTGGCTGACTAGCTTGCTCAGCGACCTAGTTCTCATTAAGATTTAATTTACTCAGCATATGTAACTCTTTGTATATGTAATGATGTAATAAATAGTTATGTTTTGGGTGATTCGCCGACTAAACATGTGTTGTGTATTTTTTTTACTTCATTGATTTCTTGTTCAACTATCCTGGGCTCTTCCAGCCGACTAGACTTAATATAGGCAGAGTTAGTTTGTTGAGTGAGTATCCCCCTAGTCTAATATGCTTTTAGTGTACCATTCTTCCTTACTTTACCTTTTAGGTCGTGTCATCACACTTCCTTAGGCCTAAGTGAGGCAATGGCGAGGATACACCTAGTATTGGATGTTCTATCCGAGCAGGATTTTTGAGCCAAATAATGTTGGAAACCGACCTAGGTTGGCCATGTTACCTAAGGATCCCATGTACGGCTTCATATATTACCAGGGTCAAGGTAGGAGGTCATTCGTGTTTACTGACGAATGCCTGAGGAGGGTTATTGCATACTGACCCTGCTTTAATACGTATCTTACAATCTTAGTTTTATGTGTTAAGAGGGGAGCCTGTATCTTGGAAAACGTGCATGAATTATAATGTAGTTGATAAAAATAAACACTTCATAGAATGCCACTGCCAAACAAATATTTATTAATCAGAAATGAATTGAAAGTTTCAACATTGAGTTTAAAAAAAGAAAAGAAAAACTAGAAGTAGAATTTCTTCAAATTGGCTTCATTCCAAGCTTTAGGTATCTCCCTGCCCTCAATCATTTCTAAGTGATAGGCTCCTTATAGGTCATCTCTTATCACATTGAATGGCCCCTACCAGTTTGGTCCTGGCTTGCCATCCGATGGTTTTACAGCATTGCCAAGAACTTTCCTCGGGATATAGTCCCTAATCTGGAATGCTTGTGGATTGACCCTCTTGTTGTACTGCCTTTTTAGCTGTTGCTGATAAGCTGCTAATTTCACTAGAGCCAATTCTCTTCATTCTTCAGCTAGGTTAAGTTCAGCGAGCAATGCCGCATCGTTCTAGCCTTAGTCAACCAGGGTGGACCTCATGGTAGGGAGGCCAGCTTCTAAGGGGATAATTGCCTCCATCCCATATGTCACTACGAACGGTGTCTCTCCAATTGCTTATCGTGGGGTAGTGCGGTAAGCCCATAGGATGTGGGGTAGTTCGTTTACCCATGCCCCCTTGGCTCGCTCCAAGTGTTTCTTTAATCCATCAATTACTATTTTGTTAGAAGATTTATCCTGTCCATTGCTCTGAGGATACGCCACAGAGCTGAAGTAGTGCCTGATACTGTGGTCACTACAGAAACCATGGAAAAGGCCACTTTTAAACTGGGTCCCGTTATCAGTGATGATAGTCTTGGGGATCCCAAAATGAGTGACAATGTTCCTACATATGAATCTTATCATGTTTGCGTCTCTAATGTTCGCCAGTGGCTCTGCCTCTATCCATTTGGTGAAGAAATCTGTTGTGACCAACAAATATTTTCTAATACCGGCTGCGGTAGGTAGAGGGCCCATGATGTCCATACCCCATTGGGTGAAATTCCATGGTATGGTAAGTGACTTCAGGTCGCTTGATGGATGGTGAACCATATGTGCGTGAAGTTGGCACTTTTTGCATTTGCGAGCATATATTCCAGCGTCTTTCTGCATGTACGGCCACTAGTAGCCTTTTTTTATTGCTCGGAAAGCTATCGACCTGCCTCTAATGTGACTCCCACAGATTCCTTCATGGAGTTCATGTAGAACTTGATCGATGTCCTTTAGATGAACGTATTGGAGGTAAGGACCAGTGAAATATTTTTTGTGCAGCTTACCCTCAGAAGATAAATGAAAGCGAGCAGCTTTAACTTTTATCTGATGAGCGGTCTTCTTATCGTCTAGTAGCACACCATCCTTCAAATAATACCTTAAGGGGTCCATCCAACTGGTGGCTGTCTCGATCTGGAGAACATGACCCACGTTTGTCAGCTCGTTGATCTCGTTGGTACTTGGCTGGGCGAGGAAATCAATCAAAAAAAATTTCATGTCAAAATTGATCATTGAGCTTAAGGCTGCTAGGGCATCAGCATGGCTGTTCTGTCCTCTGGGAAATTATTAGATGCTGACTTGTTCAAAGTAATCCATCAATTTCTTCACCGTGGCGAGGTAGGCTGCCATCCTTTCATCTCTAGCATTGTAATCCCCACTTATCTGGTTGGAGACCAACTATGAGTCGCCAAACACTTGGAGTTTCTTTGCTCTAAGTGATCGTGCTTTCTGTAGGCCTACAATCAGTGCTTCATATTCCTCTTCATTATTGGAGGCTTTAAATCCAATACTAATTCCTTGATTGAGAATTACATCTTCAGGGGTAATTGGCACGATGCCTACTCCTGCCCCTTTGGAATTGGAGGCACCATCAACGAACAGTCTCTAGATGCCTGATGCCGAGGAAAGTTCCTTCTGATGGGGTTGGTCTCAAACGCTTGATGCCGAGGGAACTCTGCGATGAAGTCGGTGAGGACCTTCCCTTTGATAGCATTCCTTAACTGGAACTGAATGTCAAATCTCCCAAGTTCGACCGACCATTTTGATAGTCTACCTGACAGGTCTACTTTTCTTAGGACTACTTTAAGAGGGTGGGATGTTAATACGATGATGGAGTGGGATTCGAAGTAATGTTTTAATTTCCTTGAGGCTACCACTAATGCAAATGCGAGCTTTTCTAGTGGTAGGTATCGTTGTTCAGCGTCCAAGAGAGTCTTGCTCGCGTAATAGACTCGTTGCTGGATCCCCATTTTTTTGCATACCAGTGTAGAACTTATAGCATGGCTGCATACTAAAAGGTATAGGTATAGAGAATCATTCTCTTGAGGGATTATGAGCAAAGGTGGTGTGCTAAGGTAAGCTTTTATCCCCTCTAACTCCTTCGAGAAATCATCATTCCACTCCATATTTTTTCTTTTCTTCAACAACTGGAAGAATCGCTGACATCTTTTGAATGACTTTGAGATGAACAAATTTAGGGAGGCGAGCATCCCCGTGAGCTTCTGCATGTCTCTTATCGTACGGGGGGCTGCACTCTTTTAATGGCATTAATTTTGTTCGGGTTAGCTTCGATACCTCTCTTGCTGACTAAGTACCTGAGGAATTTTCCTGAATGGACACCGAAGGAACACTTGCTCACATTGAGTTTCATTTGGTATTTCCTGAGGATTTCAAAGGTCCTTGATAGGTCAGAGAGGTGGTAATCCTTGAGCTTGCTCTTGATGAGCATGTCATCGATGTAGACCTCCATAGTGCTTCCCATTTGGTCTCTAAACATTTTTGTGACCAACCGTTGGTAAGTTGCCCCTACATTCTTGAGCCCAAAGGGCATGACCTTGTAGTAGTATAGCCCAACTGTTGTTACAAATGCTGTTTTGTCTTGATCCGGCTCTTACAGAGGGATCTGGTGATACCTGGAATATGGGTCTAAGAAGCTCATCCTTTCGTGTGCTATAATGGCATCCACCAGCTGATCGATCTTTGGGAGGGGGAAGCTATCTTTAGGCCATGACTTGTTGAGGTCAGTGAAATTAATGCAGACTCTACACTTTCCATTAATTTTAGGGACAACCACTGGGTTGGATAGCCATTTGGGGAACTGGACTTCTCGTATGGATCCTGCATCCAACAGTTTTTCAACTTCCTACTCTACTACCTTGGCTTTTTTCGGGACAGTACGGTGAGCCTTCTGTGAAATTGGCTTGAATACTATATCGATGTGTAGTCAATGACAAGTGATGCTCGAATCAATCATGGGTAGCTCATAAGTCTCCCATGCAAAGACATTTAGGTTACTTCAGAGTAGGATGACCAATTCTCTCTTTTTGTGGTCAGTGAGTGAGGTTTCAATCAAGGACTTTCTTTTACTTGAACTGCTGCTGGATGTGACTTCCTGTAGGTCCTCGATGACTCTATCAGAGGGGAGGATCCTGGTCTCCTCCACTCCTGGTCTTCGATATCTTAGTTGATATTTGAAGGGCATTAGCCCCTCTCGCTCTTCATCCTTGCTTATAACTTTCTCAACCTTCTTCTCTGGCTTGGGACAGATGGATGCTATGAAGCACTTTCTTACCATCGTCTGATCTTCGTGGATCTCCACCACTCCTCGTTCAGTCACACATTTATGATTTTGATGGTAGGTAGAGGGGATGACCTTCATCGAGTGCAGCCATCCTCTGTCGAGGATCGCCTGGTAGGGTGAGTCAATATCGACCACGAGAAATTTGATCGTTTTGGAGATGTTTCCTGCCCTCACGGGCAGGACAATCTTCCCCAAGGGAATGGTTACTTTCCCAGCGAAACCGACTAGAGGAACGAGGGCTTCCTTTAGGTTGGCGACACTTAACTTTAATTTTATGAATAGGTCGAGGTACATTACTTCAGATGAGCTACCTTGGTCGATGGGCAACTTGTCGATGTCATAATTAGCTATCGTGAGTGTAATGATCAATGCATCATGATGTGGGGTTCTTACTCCCACTAGGTCCTCATCTGTGAATACGATGTGCTTTCTGTAGTCGACATCCTCTGCTCCCCGATGCTTTCCTGCTTGCATTTTGACTGGATCGATTTGAAAAACTTGCATTACTGCTGTGCTTTTTGACTTCCATCCGAGATGCATTCCCCTGAATATGTTTGAGGTCAGATACCCCGTGAATTACTGCAAACTCAAGGCCGACGTCTTCCTTTATTACCTTGTCAGGTCTTTGATCTCCATTGACAGCTACCTTATCTGCCTTCTTTTCCACAAATTCGTTCAAGCGTCCAATTTGAGCTAACTCTTTAAGGTGATACTCAAGGACTTTGTAGTGCTCAGTTTTGTGCCCGCCCTATTTATGGAAAGCACATCTCAGTGCGTGGTTCCTCTTTGAAGGGTATCCACCCATCTTCCTAGGCCACTTGATGAATGCTTCAGCTTTAATTTTTTCCAGAATCTTGTAGATTGGTTCTTTAAAAATTGTATTCATTGCTTGATATGCCTTCGAGGCATCATTCTTATTCTCATTATTAGGGTCGCTTTTTCCCCTATTCTTTCTTCCTTTCTTTTGATTCTCAGCTTTGTCGCTGCCCTTACCGGCGAACTTGGCGTGACTATTTTCCCCTGCACTGATATGGGTCACATCTTCAACTTTGGCGTATTTTTCAATACGAGCCATTAAGTCGTCAATGGTCGTGGCCTCCTTCTTAGTGAGGGACTAGTATAAGAGTTAAGAACTGGGCAAGCTAATCTTAAAGGATGCGACGGTGACCTGTTCCGATCAGTCCTCGACCTCGTAGAACAATTCCCAATACCTCTTGGCATAGTCTCTAAGGCTCTCGTGAGGCTTTTTCTTCATAATCAACAAAGCATCCATTATCTTTGGGTGGGAGCTTCTGGTAATGAAGTGATCTGTGAAGAGCTCTGCCAGGGATTCAAAGTTTTTGATGGATCTGTAAGGGAGTTTCTCAAACCACTTTTAAGCCACGTCGTCCAAGCTCGACGGAAAGATCTGGCACATCAATGTTTCCTTATGGTTCCAGAGGGTCATAACTTGCCTGTACTTCCTGACGTGGTCGATAGGATCAGTCTTTCCATCGTAGATCTTGAACTTGGGCATTGTGAACTTCTTGGGGGCTTCTTCTTCTTCTTCTTCTTCTTCTTCTTCTTCTTCTTCTTCTTCTTCTATCTCCCTTAAGAAAGAGGATTTCATTTGGATCCTGAGAGCTCGCCTGGCTAGCTCTCTGGTCGATCCGGCACCTCGATGTGCTAGGTGTTGGTCCGTTTCTCTTCGAACCAAATTTCGAATGCCCATTTCTCTTCGAACCAAATTACAAGCAAATGCAATCACTAAAAAAAATAAAGATCATAAAATAGTTGTAATTACACACGACACAAAATATACATGGTTCGACAAAATGGCCTACGTCCATGATGGTGCTCTCTGTTTTGTATTTCCCTTTTCTCTAGGGGAGTGTTTTCAATTACATGCCCATTGCCCCGAGCTGGGAGGTTCAATATATACATATAATTCTCGAAGAATGGGGGTGCTAGGAACCTCCACGTGGGCCCACAATCCCTAGAATATCTCTTGAGAGATTTTAGGGGTTGAATGGGTCATCATTGAATTAGTTATTTATGAGACCTTAGACTTTGGGCCGAACTCTCCCTATCTTTGATAGGGCCTAGTCGGGTTACTCCTCTGGCCCAAGACAATTAATCGAGGTACCCACAACGTCCTTTTCCATGATGGGTCACTAATATCCCTATGAAATGAATCTGTAATCTAGGGATCGTCTTCTGTCATGGGCTCCAAGCTTCCATCATGTATTTCTTTAAAAATATCTCCCACTTGGTCTGGATGAACATATTTAGGTATTTGTACAAATAATGATCGTCAATATAGATAAGAATTTAAGTTAAGGTAAAGCTTAACCACGTGGATATCCAATATGTGAGTCCCCTTTTTATCCTAAATTAGCTCTCCTCTTTTAAGGTTGATGATGATTGGGTCCATCCAGTTGGATTCTTGGTCGATATCCATGGTTATTAACTCTGGTTTTGCTGCCTCCATGCTTTGTAGGTTAATGTATTCCACTTAAATTATCCTCTTCGAGTCGCTATTAATTGCTGAGGTATGGTAGCTAGGGCATCAACATGACTATCATAGTTTATTAGTAACTATTATATTGAGATAGACCTAAATGCCTTAAGCAGACTCCTTTCTTTATCTATATAATCTTGCATCCTAGTATCCCTATATTCATATTTGTGTGAGCCGGTTCATGATAAAATAAGAGTCTTCGTGAACGAAAATATCCTTTTACCTTATTATGGCCACTCTCTTGAGTTCGAAAATCAATGCCTCATGCTTCATTATTTGATCATTATAACCCCAATTGAACATCTTGTTTGATCATGTATCCTTCTCAATTGATGATGATCATGTCATTGTTAGTTACCTGTTCATTAGAAGTTCCATCAATAAACAACCTCCATGTAAAAACATAATAAGCTAGATTATATTAGTATTTACCCATATATTAATATTAAACATCAAAGATCAAGGTAGACTTCTCTGCCTCCTCTTCAGGGTTGGATGATAACTCTACAAAATAATTGGACAAAACTAGCCCTTATATAGAAGTTATGGTCTCATAGCTAAAGTCAAATTGTGCCAACTCTAAAGACCATTTTTTCCATTTTTTAGTGAGGTTATCTTTCTTAAAGACCTCCTTAAGAGGATAAGAGATGAGGATAAGTATACAATGGACATGGAAATAATGTCTCAACTTGATGGCAGTGACACCAGGGCCAAAAATACCTTCCATATTGCCATATATCCCGTTCATCATTAAGGATGTTATGGTTGACATATTAGACTATTCATTTCTCTCTATCTTCTAATGACACTAGTGTTTCACTGGTCATGTGCTACGAAACGTCTAAGTACAAGTGGAGTTTCTCACCACAAATTAGGTATGATAATAGAGGTGGGGAGATAAGTTTCTTTTTGATATCTCCGGTGCTTCATGACACTCGAGGGTTAACATAATTGTATTAGCCTTATTTAATTATTAAAATAATGACCTACATTTATCCAATGACTTGGGTATAAATCGATTAATATCTTCAAGCTTTCTTATGAGACTTACACATCGAGAACTATGGTTGGCCTCTTAAAATCCTATACGGCCATTATCTCATTGTGCTTAGTCTCTAGACCCCTCCAGGTAACTAGGTATACCAGAAACTTATTTGATCTTACCCTAAAGGCACATTTAGAGTAACTGAGTTTCAATTGATAGCTGCTAAGAATCTTGAAAGTACTGGAAAGGTCCCTAATATGATAAGTAATAAGCTTGCTTTTCACAAGCATGTCATCGATATAGACCTCCATAGTTAAGCCAATATTCTTATTGAATGTCTACGTGAATAAAATTTGATAATTATCCCATATGTTTTTAGGTCGATCGACATCCCTCTACTATAGTACAATCTTAATGTAATAATAAAATAGGTCTTTTCCATGTTTGAGTTGAACAAATGTATTTAGTGGTAACCAGAATATACATCAAATAAACTCATCTATTGATGGTCAGATATTAAGTCTTACAATTGAGCAATCAGCAATAGGGGAAACTATCCTTTGGGCATACCTTATTAAGATTGGTGAAATCACTGCACACCTTCCATATGCCACTCTTATTTCATAAGATGAAAATATTAGATATCCAATTTGGGAACTAGACCTCCATGATAGATTCGTTATGAAGTAGCTTATCAACTTCATCCTCCAAACCTTTAATCTTATCTATAGCTGATATCGTCAATATTTTAATGACTAATCACGATGCACGATCCATATTCATTAAGTGGTCAGAAACCTCTAAATTTATACATAGAAATTATATGGTTTTCATGCGATTTTTTATGAATTCCACTATTTGACCACCTTCCTCTTTTGGTAACTTTCATCCTATTAAGAAGAACTTCTTCAACTGATCTAGGTCAAGGGGAACTATTCATAACTCCTCCATTTTTAAGTCAACGGGGGCTACTCTAGTTTATTTAACCCCTGGTTGACCACCCTTCCACTACTATTTGTCCTGATCGGCCTCATAATCATCACCTTTTGGGAACTATTTAAATTTATCTTTCTTATATTTTATTGAGGCCACAAGTAACTCATTTATTTTTCTTGATTTTGCCTCATCTCTATTATATATATATCGATCACAAACTTCATCTTCCCATGAAGAGATGACGTTATAACCCTCATAGTATACAACAAACCTCTCCAAGGATGGAATTATAAGGCGATTTAGAAACCATAACATGAAATTATATCTCTAGGTTGGTAGGAACATCTTTAATAAGAAACTTAATCTTCCCCAAAGCAGTCTTCACATTATCATTTTGATAAAGGGACATTATTTTATGTTTAAGTCATGGATAACCCCAAATTGAAACATATTAGTGTATATTATCTTTAAATATATCCCTTGGTTGATGTGGATACTCTCAACATCAAAATTAGTGACCTTTAATGTGATAACCAAGGCATACTTATGAGGTAGCTTAACTCTGACTATGTCCTTATTAAAGAAAATCACAACTCGATTGAGATATATCTTCGTGCACTCCATTATGACAAGGAAGGTCTTTAACATGTACACATGGAAGGCCTCTTGAACACTTGCTATGATTTTGATTCGATCATGGCATTTCTTTTATGTGCACTGATTGAGATATATGTATCCATGAATGAATATCACCATTTCTAAAAATTTCATGTCATAATCATATTTCTTTAAGTTAGTATTAATTCGTCTTACTGTCTTTATCTTTTTTGTATCTATGCACTCTTTGAGATGCTCGACTAGACAATGTCTTCTAGGTGTTACTTGAGTATCCTATAATTTTCTATATTTTGTCCATGATACAGGTGGTAGGTGTATCTCTGATTTCTATCTCATTCATTGGGATATCCTGGCATATTTGTCTATTTCTTATAATACAACTCATCTTTAATCTAATAAATGATATTATAAATCATATCCTTGAAGAAGATCTTAACTCACTCATATTCTTTCTATTTAGTCGGTGTTCTGGTATTTTACTTATGCTGATCTTACTTACACCTTTTTATGGGTGTGGTTAACTAGATCCACCTTTCCTCTTTAATTAGATCAACAGCCTTTGTTGTCTTTGATGGCCAATTTTCCTGATCACTTGCGTTGAGGAGTTCATCCTTTACAGTAGCATAATTTCCAATACGACCATTAGGTTGTCCATTGACGACATTGGTTTATTAGTCGGAGACTAGTACAATAATTTGATTTTGGAGATCAAACTTGAAAAAAGACATGTCTAGTTGCTCATTGCAATTTTCAAGGTCATTGAAAATATCCTGGTACTTTTAATCATATTTCTTGAGGGATTACAGAGGTAAATTAGGGAAACCACCTCCTTCATGACCTTGTTGCTAGTGATAAAATGGGTCGTAAATATCTTGACCAACTCCTTGAACTTAGTGATGAACCTATGGTCTAGTTTCTCAAACTACTTAAGGCATCTCTTACCTATATTAGAAGTGACGACGCAACTCACAAGGGCATCACTCTGCCTCCAAAGAGACATTAATAGGCTATAATGTTGAATATGATGGGCACGATAAGTCTTACCATCATATGTGGTGATCTTGGGGACTAAAAACTTCCTTAGGGGATATGAAATCTTAATTTGTTAGCAAATATCTAGGATAGCCCATGACCTATGGCTCTCTTGGATATATACTTTGTCTTGTGATAACGGTTGTCCTATATTCGTCATTTCTATTAATTTGAGATGAAATTATGCAAGTCTTGTTTCTATGACACCCTAATTAGTGATGGAGTAATATTTCTAGGGAGATGTTTAGGGATGGCATAAGATTGTTCATCAAATGGATCTTCCCTCTTAATTGATTGGTAAGAAAGTTGGCATCCCTATAGATGTTAATTTAAAAGATCTTTAAGTGGACTTTTGAATCTATATATCCTTCTATTTATCGGGGAATATGGAGTCCCAGGAGATTGAATCCTCCTCTTCTGGAGGCAATCGAATCCGTGAGATCTGGACCCATGCCCCTTTGCCCCTTGAGTTAATTATCTCTTCAGGCTAATGATTTCCACATCATGCTCCTGCAAATAATACGCATACTCGTTAACAAGATGATATGTGGGGTTCCTAACAGGTGGATCCAAACTTGGAATATCATGTCAGCGGTGATGGTAGTTGGGTCTTGAGCGATGAGTAGACCGCCCATGCAATATGACTTCACTGGGTGAATGTAGGGACCTTAATGGTGACTATTAACTCCTTTCGATATGGATCGAAGATGTGATCCATATCATTCCTTATAAAATGTTAGAATAGTTAGACCTCGAAAATTTGAAAATTTTAGTGGTGGGGAATGATTAGTTTCCCAAAAATAACGCCCAATTAAAGGGGAATTGGGTCTATAATGATGAAAATTTGTCTAAATTTTCATAAAGTGTTATGTAGTAAAGTAAATAACACTGAATACTTGTGGTTATATCAAGATTTTCCTATGTTAATGGGTAACTGGGGTAGTGTTTATTAAAATAAAAGAAACATAGACGACTTAGAGTTCCAGGGAATCCTAGTTATGAGTTTGACACATTGGTAAATGTTATGGGTATTTGCAAACTGTTAACGATAACTTCCCTCCTCATATTGGGGGTTCTTTCTATCCATTTCTATAGTCCTATCTATTCTTTATCACTTGGAGAATGAGTTTCACTATATTCAGACTCTTCCCGGGTTGATCATCTCGAAAGTGGTTGCACTAAATTATCACTCCATTGCTTATGAAAACCGTGGTTTTCTTATGGGTCAGTTAATTAAATTAATCATAAAATTAATTATTATCAATCTCAATTTCAATTAATTAAATCATCTTATTTTAGAAATATTAATTCAATTGTAAATTAATGAAATAAAAATTTATGTGGTGCAAATTAAATGACCGATGTAATTTGTTCCCAATTAAAAGTCAAATTAATTTATTCCAAATTGCATATGAGGTGATATAAATTAACGATGGCAACGAAAGAAATCACACAATAGGGATATAGTCATTTAACATGGAAACCATCTTGTGAAAAACTACACGAACCCAGCCCAAAATAATTCCACCATTACAAAAAATTTTAAGGTTTTACAAAAGAATATACGTGACTTACAACCCTGATTTCACTGCAACCATAAATATTTTTCAATAAGAACCTTTAACCTCTACAGTACTAGCTCTGTAAATCTCCACCACAGATTTGACTCAGCAAACACAACCCTCCGGTCTCGATATCCACCGATCTATAAAACAAATACATTTTCTCAATCATCCAGCACAACTTCAACTCTTGGCTAACCAATCTTGAAAATGTTCTTTGGATCGCAATCGAAGTTAATCGACTAACCAATATTTAACCTTGGTAAGATTTGATTGCAACCAAATCCAGATCACCACATATTTTATAGTAATATGTGGGAAAATTTTGATTTAAGAAAACTCCATTAAGATATTCAATAAATTGTAAAAAGTATTTCTGAAATCATAAATGGAACCAAGTTACACAAAAGGTACTGTGAAAACAAACTTCGAGGTGTTGAAAAACTAATTATGGAACTAAATTTTTACTGAAAATAAAGACAAGTTCAAGAATGTTGGTAAAAGTTCAAGAGTTTTAGTCAAGCGAAAAGACCTAGACACAGACCAATCAAAAAGGACCACGTGAAAATCCTCATAACTGTGGGCCAAAATGTTGTGATCGAGGCTGTCAAGCGTCGTGTCTTGGCTGCACGATTCTCGTGGGGTCCTTTAGATGGATTCTCTAATTTTCCTTTTGAATATATAGGGACATTTCAAGTGTTTGTAGAAGCATGCCATAAAAAATTCTGCACATAAAAACTTATAAAAAGTTTTAAAAATTATAAAATATGTTTTTAAAATTTCACCAAATATAAATTAATTTTATATTTGACAAATTAGTTTCCCCATTTGTGCTACCTATTATGTGGCTTGTAATTTGGTGGGATGTATGATTTGATGTCGCTTTGTCATTAATGTAGAATATGGTCATGTGGAATATTTTGACACACCGTTGTTATGATAACAAGAGATTTTTTTTATATATCTCCCCGTTTGTTAATTACCCGGTAAAATAAAGAATTACTCGACATACATAAAGATTCATCCTATACATTAACAGTTACCCACTCCCCAACCCCTCGAGACTCGATATGAAAGATAGGCTTGATATAGTAATTAATTATGTACTCACCATTCCTATCACTTTACATGTAACACACCACGTGAAGTATAAAAGATACAAGATAAACAATAATATATATTGAGACAAGTAAGTAAAACCTAAGTTTTTTACCAAATTCTCTCCTTTGAAAACCAAAGATCTTTCCCCCTATATAAAATTCCCCCGTCACAAATGAGAAAGGGAAAAGAAAAAAAATGCAATATGCTCCCCAAACCCAACTAAACCTAATAACAACATAAGATGTTCGTGAAAACATAGAAGTGATACAAATAGGAGTAAATAAATATTTCCAAGGAAATATGAACCATAATATATATATATATATATATATATATATATATATATATATATATATATATATATATATATATATATATATATGTGTGTGTGTGTGTGTGTGTGTGTGTTATACCATAAATATGGTGTGGCTCATGGACCAATCAAAAGAGGACAACTGGACCCCCTGCTCGTAGAAAGGAGGTTGGGTCAGTTACCAACGAGGTCAACCTAGTTAATATGGTCGACCCCAGCATCACAGTCAACAAGTATAGCCAAGCTAGATCATAACCGATTAACACTCTTATGTAACTCTAGGGAGATATGAAGATATTCCCCCCAATTTCTTTATTTAAACATTATGATTATTATCCACTTGCATGTTAAAGGTGTACCTGCCTAAACTATAAAGTCATAACACATGTCCCTCTATATCCTCTCTTTTAAATACCTATAAGTAGCATGCAATCCCTCATTATAAAGGGATTGAGATATTATTTTCAAACGATTATGCTGTTCAAGTCTAAAATGAACTTGAGAGCTTATAGTCTCTATTCATCCATGGATTTTGCCTACTGAATCAATATATTGAACACATGCACATGTGGATGTAGGCACCTCTGTGGACCAAACCACGTAAATTTGATTTCATTCACTTTCTCTCATCTCTCTCTCAACTGCTTACTCTAGAATAGGTTTTCTACAATTATATCTTTTTATCAATGATTGTTTGTAGTTAGTTTACATTTCCTAAGGCTAAACCCATATACTAGGTTTAGATGATAATAAATATTGAGATAAGTAAAACCTAAATTTGTTACCAAATTCTCTCCCTTGAAAACTAAAGATCTTTCCCCTTATCTAAAAATTCTCTCCCCTTGTAACAGATAAACAAAGGGAAAAGAAAAAAATACAATATACTCCCCAAACCCAACTAAATGTAGCAACACTAACAAGATGTTCGTGAAAACATAAAAGTGCTAAAAATAGGAGTAAAGAATATAATATATATTTGCAACAGTTATGATAAATCTAACTGTATATCCCTTTAACCACATTCTATTCAAATTCTTGTTTTTATATAAGAAAAATGATGATGCAAACACGAGTGGTTCACTAATATGAGAGACATATCTAAAATTGGTAACCCTACACAAACTATCTAATAGGAAAAAGAATGATATCAAAACATGAAAAAAGAAATTAACTCATCCATATTTAATAAGAACCTAATATTCACGCCATGGTTGAACCCACAGAACAATCAACCATACTAAAAAATGTTAAGTTCATAAAGAGTATTATGTTACACTATTTTTTTGTAAATATTGTAATCATGCGCGAACACCCAAAAATCAATCGAGCCGACGAGGGGATTCCACTTTCCTCACATGTGGCTATGGGCGAACTAAAATAACTCAACCAAGATTTTAACAAAGTTAAAGGTATGATTGAGAGTCCGAAAAAACTACTTCGAGAAACTCTTTTTGTTTATGTAGAATATTTCACACAAGATGTGTAAAAACACTAAAATATTATAAGCCATATAATTTCAGATTCTTGGTAACTTAAGTTTTAAGAAGTGTTTTAGTTTTCCCAGTTAACCTTTTAAATAGTAAATAACATGCAAGAATTAAGAAGCATTCACACATAGATTACACACAGATTTTTTACATCGTAAAATTCGAAAGGTTGGGGAAATATCCATGGTGACCTATATGCCCCAAAATAAAAACCTATTAAAATGGAATAAGGTTACAAGTTACAAGCATGAAAACACATGATTAAAAACAAAAAAGAAAATATACTTAATATGCCCAAAGCTACTCCTCCTTTGGGTACTTCTCTCTGATCCATCAACTTTTTGAAACCTCATACTCCTTAGTTTTTCTTTATGTCGACCCAAGTTCTTATCTCTATATAAAAATAACCACAATTACTAAATCAATAAATGTGTTAAAAAGATAGTAGTGTGATACTAAGATTTATATGAAAATTAAAGAATACACACACACACACACACACACACACACACTTATACAAATAATCTTACAAATTACACACATTTTTCTAAAGGCATAGATCAAAAGACTACAAATATCAAAGATATTAAGACAATCAGATCTGGTTAGATTTTTTTTTTTAAAAACAGATTTAAAAAAAATGTATTTACACAAAATAGATTTCATAAATAGTAAAATCAGTTTTAAAATAAACATGATCCAAATGTTAAAATGATTTTTTTGATATATAAAGTTTTAGACATAATAAGTTTGTGGAACCAAACTTATTTTGAAATATACACAGAGATCCAACTAAGAAGAGGATGTTTATATAAAATATTTATGCAGATCAACGTGCATGGAAATACATCTAATGAGACAGTGTGTGCAAATATATCACAATAGTTAGACCCTTGATTTTATAAGGAAAAATCAAGTTCCTAAAAATGTGATGGCTGCTTTATAGGAGAAATAGATCTAAAGGAGCTGTTATATAACATCTTTATTTATACTCTCAAAAAATTCATCTCTCTTTTGAAAACCCTAAAAGTTTTACAGAAACAAACATTGGTTTTTAAAAATGTTTTAATGAAAAATATATGAAAGACATATGCTCTGATTTATACAAAGTTTCTCTCTCTCTAAAACTCCCCCCTCTTTCTCTCTCTCTCTCTCTCTCTCTCTCTCTCTCTCTCTCTTTCTCTCTCTCTCTCTTTCTCTCTATCTATCTATCTATCTATCTATCTATCTATCTATCTATCTATCTATGTATCTTCTCTATCTAAAATGGAAAGGTTGGGAGAAGATGAAGGGATTTTATATTGGGATGAAGGAAGGCTTTAGAAATAGGGTTTGAATTGGATGGTTGAGATTAAACCAATAGATTTGATCTAAATCGAACGGTTAAAAACAAAGCGTTCAAAGTAAGATCTACCGATTATGGGAGTTACAAGTAATGCCTTATGATTGGTTGAAATGGTTGTCACTTAGATCGTGTAAGATTCAATATAAGACTTAGATTAAAAGTGATCAATGGTGTGAAATGTCCAGCATTTATATGAGTGAAGAAACACAGTTGTGGCTAATAAAATGTTGACATGTGGCATGCAGGTGTCATTCACACACATTTGATTCCATCGATTTAAGTGTCTCAGAAATTCTAATTTCCCCCCAAAGATTTTAAAAATAGTTTTAACAAATTAATTAAATGATTAAAATTTGATTTTAAATGCCAATTTTTTTTTTAAATATTTCTATAAAATCCAAAAAAATATTTTAACACATATGATGCATGTTTGTGCAATGTATCCCAAAGTGTGGCATTTTATACCTTTGGAGACCACATGGATGTTCCAATTGAAGTAAATTCCCATCTTGAATGTTGTAGTACCTTTCGAAGGGGATCTTGGCTACTAAATGATATTTTGTCTAAATATCCAAACTAGTTGTAAAACCCATATGGTACAGACTCCTAGTAAGTCAACCATATAAGGTGATTCAATCTCCCCCTTTGGATATTGAAGACAAAATTCCTTTGAGTACATCATGGGTACTCATAGCTGAAAAAAATCCTAAGCATATACAAAGTTCTAACTACCCAACACATCCTAGAACTAAAAATAAGAGTAATTTACATAACTTGACTAAAGTACATACCAATACCCTAACAATTGTAATAAAAATGAAGTCCAAAGACTTTAACAGAAATACTTAATAACATGTTAATCTAATTTTAGAAATGAAATATTATAGTATGTCCCGGGTTGGACTCAATCCTTCTCCCTCGTTTTGTTTTAAATAGAAAATGGGTAAATTTCGATAGAGTATAAAACATAATAGACTACAAATTAAGTCATAGCAACAAATAATATCAAGTGTCTCCTATACAAAATAGATAAAAGAGGCATCTTTTTTCATTTGATAAACGACCTTGTCCTAGATCCTTAGAGAAATATTATGAAGAAGATAAAAATAGGAGGATATGACTAATTATGGTTGAAAATAAATCAAGCATAATCATCCCTACGGATTTTATTAAACATTCAAATATAATATTATCAAAGGGGTTAGTAAATATATCTGCTAGTTGTTTTTCAGTTTTCATATATGCAATTACAAGTTCTTTAGACTCCACCAATTCATGAATAAAATGATGTATCATCTTAATATGCTTGGTGAGAGAGTGCTGTATCGAATCCTTAGATATATTGATAGCAATTTGATTATCACATATAAATATTAATTGGTTCTCATTAATTCCATAATCACACAACATTAACTGAGCACAAAAACTACTAGCAACAATATACTCAAATTCAATAGTAGATAAGGATATACAGTTTTATTTCTTACTTCTTTAACCAACGAGGTTGTTTCTTATGTAATAACAAGCACCAGAACTTCTCTTACTATCATAGAAACACCATGCCCAATCAACATCAGTGTATCCAACTATAGAACTAGTGGTGTCCTTTGTGTACCAAATACCATATTCTAGTGTGCCCTTAGCATCGGATCAGCATTCTTCCTAATTTCTTCTTTTGATATCATAGTTTTAGTGCTCATGGGAGTGCATGAAATCTTAGCATTTTCTAAACCAATTTTTTTTAATCAATTTGTTTGCATCTTTGGTTTGAGAAATAAAGAGACCATTAGAAAATTGTGTAACAAAGATAAAAAGTATTTTAACTCCCCCATAAGTGACATTTGGAATTCCCCATGCTTTATTTTAGAAATATCATTAACTTGTGCCAAGGAAGTTGAATCAAAGATAACGTCATCTACATAAATCTGTGCAATTAGATCATTTTTGTTTATTTTTCAAACAAATAATGTTTGGTTATTGCCACCATGATTAAACCCTTTATTGACTAAAAAAGTCGAGTGGCATTCGTACCAGGCCCTAGGGGTCTGCTTCAAGTCATATAAAAACTTATTCAATTGAAAGACATAGTCCAGGTGAGACGGGTCAGCAAAGCCTTTTGGCTATTCTATGTATACTTCCTTAGTTAGAATAATAGTTAAAAAGGCAGATCTAACATCTATTTGAATTTTTTTTATTTTTAAGTGACACACAATAGCAAAGAGGAGATGAACACACTCAAGTCTTGTACAGGAGCAAAAGTATCATCAAAGTCTATTCCCTCTATTTAAGAATATCCTTGTTCTACCAGTCTTGACTTGTTTCTAATGATTACCACAAATTCATCCACTTTAATTTTAAAAATCCAATGGATACCGATAACCTTTCTATTTTAAGGCAATGGGACAAGATACGATACATCATGACTCTTAAACCAGGATAATTCTTTTTGCATAGCATCAATCCATCAAGACTTGTTGAGGGCATCTTTTACATTCTTAAAGAATGCAAAGTTAGCCATATTTTGAACTTAGGATCTTGTTCTCATAGGCTCCATAGGGTCACGAACTAGCTTATCGAGGGGATGAAATTTTAAAACCCAAGTTGTCACTGCATGGACTTAAGTTAGAAGTGGATCAGTTGTCTAAGGAGAATCATTTTCAAAAAAACTTTTGGACTCATCCTCGACAATTGATTCGGTACCAAAACTCCTAGTGCTAGTTTCATTAACAATTACTTTTATAGATTCGATTAGGACTTTGGTACATAAATTATAGAGTGATATGCTCTAATATTTTGGGAGTAACCCAAAAAATTCCTTTATCACCCCAGGTGTCAAATTTTGAAAGGTGTTCTCTATCTTTGCAAACATAAAAGACACTCTGCAAGGTTCTAAAGTATTTTAAATTTGGTTTTTTATTGTACTAAAGTTCATATGATGTCTCTTTGGTATTCTTCCTAAGATATACATGGTTAACAATGTGACATGCTGTCTGGACTGGCTCAACCCAATAGTGTTTTGGAAACCCTTTACCATGTAACATAACCCTAGACACTTCTTGTATTGTTCAAATTTTCTTCTCAGCAACACCGTTTTACTGTGGAGTCCTTAGCACCACTGAACTCATGCTGATATCCATCTCTAAAACAATATTCTACTACTCGAGTCTCTTTTAACTCTTCACCTATTGTTGATGCAAAAAACTAGAATAAGCCTAATTAATTGATCACAGATAAATTAAGTAAAACAAACAAAACACAAGAAATTTTTAAAGTGGTTCGGCTCAATGGAATAGCCTACGTTCACTGTTATGTATTAACTGCCTTGAGTTATTTTTCGATCCCTCGCAACGAGGGTAATACAATGTATTTATAGCGAGTGCCTTTATTTGTTAGTCATTTACATCAATACATACTGAGAATTAATTATATGAATGTTGTCGCTTCATAAGCAATACATGTTGTAAGACTGTCGGCGCTTGGTTGGCTGTACAGAATGGATTTTTAGTTGTTGGTCGGGCTTCCCAGTTCGTAGAATAACCATGTTGGTCGGGATTTTCTATCATGATGACTTGGACTAGTGCGAAATAGGATAACACATTGTGTCTTATAATTAGTCCATGTAGGATGGTAAATTTTGGTATCAACAAAAGCCCCCAATATTTTATACTTGGAGTTGATGCAAAAGTGTGAAATATTGTACTTCAATAGTAGCTCGGGCTCTGTAGTTGGGCTGCAGACCTTCCATACTGGTGAATTTTATCTACTCGATTGATGATTTTGGGTGCGAATGGCAATTTTGTAAATATTTTAAATTTTAGTGAACTTTTACGGGGTATCTTCATCTTTTCCTTTGTTCTCCTCCGTAAACCCAAACTTCGTTCTCTTTAAGAATTACTTTTCCCAGTTTTTGATGCGTCTTATAAAAAGGCAGTAAAAACTTCGATCATCTTCCACCTCTTACTTATGATTATGCTGCTGTATTCTTTGCTTTCATGCGATCGTTTTCTTTTTTATCTTCAGTTCTTGCTGAATCCTTAGATCTTTATAAGAATCTTTCTTTCCTTCTTCTTTGTTTTCTTCATCATGGTTTACTCTATCAAGTCACTTGATATGTTCAGAACCACTTTTTATATTCCATCTTGGGTTGTATTAGAACATCCCATTTTTCCTTCTAATTTTTTTCTCTCTTGCTGAGGTTCCCCTCCATCTTTATTGTTGAATGTGGTTTCACGTTTCGTCCCAATCTCTTGTGTTCGGGGTTTTGTTATTATTTTGGCATTGTACCTACAAGAGTGGATCCTAACACATGGAGGGTTGTTAATGGAGTTTATAAATTAAATCAAATTTATGAACCTATCTAGGGATTTCAGAAATTATGTTTTGTTATAAATGGGTAACTAGTGATACCACCTTTTATTTGAAAACTAGGGTTGTTAGTAAAGCTTTGGTAGTTAATCTTCCTGATTCTAATAGGGACTATTTTGATAATGGGGTAGTTGTAAAAAATTAGTAACATACCCCTTTAGTTTGAGGTGCTAAATATCAAGGACCTAGATGTCCTCTCTTTGGCAATGGAATATGTTGTAAATTTGCCTTGTCTATGTTTGATAAAATGTCATGCTAACTGTTGTTTTATAAATTCTTTGCAGTTGAGCAAAAAAGAAAGTTACCTAGAGAGAGTGAAGTAAATTTAAAAGAGTTAAAGTTTATCTGGGGTCTTCATAAGGTAGTTGCTGAAGAGCACGTTAGGTCTCCCTCCTATCTACTCCATTACAGGAACACTGTTTCCTCTTTTATTGCCAGACTTGCTGCCTTTCCTTCTCTAATAATTGATCTTGATGTAGAGACGGTTGTTGACTCTGATACTCCTATTTCTAAAATTATGAAGACGAGGAAGTTTCCTGATCTCTACAGTGGTGTTGCTTCTGGCTCCCAATCTTCTGCTGAAGGAGCTAAGAATAAAATTGGGGATATTATGAAGCCCCCAAGGGTCCAGCTCCTAAGGATCCATCCCCCAATGACCTAGATCCTAAGGATGTAGCTTCGCAAAAGGTTGAAGTTCCTCTGAGGAGACTTAGGATAGGTCTTGAAGAGAAGAAAGTCGACCAAGTGACCAATCAATTATCCTTGGTTGATTTACCCTATTTTGATGTTTTTCCTCCAATGGTTATTACTCCTGATTTGGCTAAGAGGTTGATCAAGTTTGGTACTCTTCCAGACCACAAGAGGTGGATGCCCTAGAATGAAGGTCTCTCTGAATTGGCTTCTTAGAACCTTACATCAGTAAGTAGTTTCCATTGTCTTGATTTGGTTATCCTTTACATTCTTTATATGCTTACTTTGGTCTTCATTTTTTATAGTTCTTGGTTCACTTCAATAATATGCTAGAGAAGGATAATGAAATTAAGGCATCTTCTTCTTCAAATGAGGTGGAGGAAGCCTTGTTTGGTTTGAAGAAATCTCTTCCTGAGTCTTAGAAGGCCTTGGAGACTAAGAAAATCACTTGGGCAGATAAATTAAAGACAACTGAAATTGCTCGTCAAACATCTGATACAAATTCCCTTGAAGGTGAGCGCATGGCTAAGGAAGCTGGGCTCCAGAAAGAGGAAGTTGTGCGTAAGAAAGAGGAAGTTGAGCGCCAAAAAGAGGAAGCTAGGCGCAGGTCAGAAGAAACTGAGTGCAGGGCAAAGTCTGCTGAAGAGCTTGTATCCTCTTCCAGAGTTCAAAGAAAGTCTTCTGTGAAGGATTCTTTTAGTGCTAGTTAGGATAAGGGCTGGAATAAAGCCATTTATACTGCTTCTACTCAGATTGAGTATGTGAAACAAAAATATTTCAGAGATAGTTGGGTTACTGCCCTTGAAGATTTGAACATAAGTGGAGACTCTGAACTTTTTCAGAGGCATGTTCATGATCCTCCTCCAGTCATAGAGGATGAGGTTGAAGATGAAGCTGTTTCCAAAGAGTCTTCATTTGTGGTTGAGTCTGCTGCCAAACAACCTAAAGTCCATGAGTTTTCTATTCCTCCAGCTGAGCAAACCGAGCAACTCTAACCTTCAGCCCCTTCTTCTAAGCAGAGCAAGAAGGTTGAAAGTGATAGGGAGAAGGTTTAATGTTTGTTCGACATTTTTCTCTTTTACTTTTGTTGTTTCTTTTTCCTTTGTTTTGATTGTACTTGAACTTTTTATTATCAATAAAAGAACCTTTTATTGTTCCTTTTTGTCTCCTGTTGACTATATCTATTCTCCATTCTTGGTATTGATTGGTGGATATTTTATTTTTGCTAGTTTATTGCTAAGATGGAACAATTGTCTTCTCATGATAGTGAGCTACTAAGGAAATACAATGCTTTTTTCAAAGTTGGTCATATGGACTTGTCCGAAGAAGAAATCACTTAGTTGCTTGGTGTTGATGTCACAGAGCAAGTTAAAGAATCCTACAAATATTTAAAGTACTTACTTGATTTGGAGATAGCAAATAATGTTGCCTATTATGAAATGATAGAAGAACTTTAAGAACAGTATAAGGAATCCATTGCGCTGTTGCACCAGAGTTATGAGCATAAGTATCAAAGCTTAAGTGTAGATTGGGGCTTTGATAAATTTTTCTTCATTTATAATAAAAAGGAAGCTTTACTTAATCATGAAATTGAAGAACCTAGGACTATTGCCAAACTCCTAGAAGAGGAGAATAATAATTTGAGGGATGAAGTGAGTTTTCTGAAGTCTTCCTCTGGAGTTGTTGCTACTACTACAGATGAAGGTTACTCCTTTTTAGAAGCTGAAAATGCCACAAAAACATTAAGTCTTCTTCTTATCGAGCTAGATATATGCCTGGCTGAGGAACTATAGAGGAAGTTAGAACCCAAAAGGCCCTGGCCAATCAAGCTGCACAACTAAAAATCAAAAGATCGAGCTATCGCTGAGATGTCCCAAAAACTACATACCTTATCTGAACAACTTTCCACTCAATCTTGCCAATTGGAGGTTAAGGATGAGGTACTGAAGAGGATGCAATCACAAGTTGATAAATTAACTTTTCAATTCCATAAACAGCTCAAAGAATTTTGGATGGGTGTATATAATGAAGCTTTAGGACATTATGACGATAGCTTTCAATAGGCCCAACATGAATTCTATAAATGGGGTTGGATAAATGCTTTAACTATGCTGAAGGTGGATGTGGATGACTCTCTGTTGGATTAATATGATCTGGGATTGCTGCAACTTGACAATCCTCAATTTAAGTTGGATGTTAATTGGGTACCTATTCATCGTATTCCCTCTTTCTTGATTTCCATGTACTTGGGGGATTATGAACTGCCCGATGAACTAGAGATTATTCGTCCTCCTCATTTGCTTGACCATCCTAGAAAAAACAATGCCAGGATGCGTTAGGACCATAACTTCATCAACTCTCCTTTTATTTTAGATGATCCTCCAGCTGACATGGTTCCTATTTCTAAGGCTGAAAGAAAGCGTTCTATAGAATAAAATTTTGTATTTTGTCTTTCCATGTTTAAGCAACCATATGTAATCATTCAATTTCTTTTAACGAAAAAGTTATTTTATGTGTGGATCAACTTTTAGTCAATCTCGAAATGTCTGTGAATGTTTTCTTAGTCTTTGACTATGAATGGATCAAATTTTAGTTAATCTTTAGTTTTTCATCGGTTATATTGGTATCCTTAGGATTATCCTAAGTTTTATACACCAATTACCAATGTTTCACCATGGTTCTACTAATGTACCAAAATTTTATGGTAATTACATTAGTTACCTTGATTCCCAGGCATGAGTGGAACATTTGTTCATCTTTTAGCCTAGTTTAGATGAAAATTATTCATCTAGGTCTTCGTTAACCAAGCATTTGGGACTTAGGATTTTGCCTTGTATGGTTTTAGATGTTCGACAACCAACTTTGTTGGTAGTCTTGGTTAATACCGACCAACTTTATTGGTGGCTTTCTGGATGCCGACCAACTTTGCTGATGTCGAATAACTTTATTGGTGGCCTTTACTGATGCCGACCAACTTTGTTGGTGGTTTTATTGATGTTGAACAACTTTTTTGGTGGCCTTTATTGATGCCGACCACCTTTATTGGTGGCCTTTGCTGATGCCGGCCAACTTTGTTAGTAGTTTTGTAAGCGCATAGCACTAGTACTCCGAAAAAGAAAGCGACAAAATAAAAATTTTGGGAAGTTATGTTCTCATTAATATTGAAGTGAATTGAGTAACATTTACTGATAATACTTCTTCAGGTGCTCTGCATTCCATGGGTTCTTGAATTCTTTGCCTTCCAAGTCTCAATCCGATATGCCCCTTGTCGGATAACTGCAGTAATACGATAAGTCCCATGCCAATTAGGTTCCAACTTATTATTCTTCTAAATCACTTTCTTCAAAACATAATCGCCCTCTTTTAAGTTACTCGGCATGACCCTCTTGTTGTAGAAACATGCAGTCCTTTGTTGATAGGCTGTATTCCTTAAAGCTGCATCTTCGCAGACTTCTTCCAGCATGTCTAAATCCAATCTTATCATCAAATTGCTGACTGGGTTATTGAAGTTAAGAACTCTATGCGTAGGTAAACCTAGATTGATAGGGATTATGCCTTCAGTACCAAACGCCAATAGGTAGGAAGTTTCTCCAGTAGCTATGATAGAAGTTGTTCAGTAAGCCCACAAGACCGGCTGCAGCTCATTAATCCAATTTCCTTTTGTATTTCAAACCTTTTCTTCAGCCCGTTTAGCAAAGTTCTATTAGTTACCTCTGTTTGGATGTTTTTTTGAGGATGGCTAGGAGCAGAGTGGATTTTTTGGACATTGGACTAAGCGCAATAATCAACGAATTCATCATTGTCAAACTGTGTGACATGATCAGTTATGAAGGCATAAGGTAAGTGTTGATGCCGATAAGATGGCTTGGGTCCATTTCCAGTCATCAACAGATGACTAGAAATGGCCCTAAGCCATCTTATCGGCATCAACAATAGATAAAAATATGAGGATGATATTCAAGATTAAATAAAGATAAACAAGCACATCAAACATATAAGATACAATGATTTTTAAAGTGGTTCAACTATGAATAAAGCCTACGTCCACTATTCTTTTATTCCAAGGGGTTTACAATAGCACAACACGGTGTAGAGAGAGAGGGAGGTGTGTAGAGAATTGCTTAGTTTGGATTGTTCAACTTGTTCCTTTGGCTAAGGGAAGGCATGTATTTATAGTAATGGGAGTCCAAGAGATGGAATGTCTTTATATATTCAGACATTTACATCTATGTACAATAAGTATGACTATTGGTCTTCTAGGGTGGTTGGTCCTCCTTGAGTTAGTTGGTATGCCGACCAACTCTCCCTAGGTGCCTACCAACTCTCTTCGGGTGCCGAGTCAGTATAAATATTTCCACGTAGGATGACAGGTGTCCATTTCTTATTGGTCCTCGAAGTTGGAGAATTTTCGCATAAACAGAAGCCCCCAATGCTCCGTGCTTGATGGTTCACTGAAAGAATGGAGTATTTATTCTGTAGTGTTACTCGGTGCTCGTGCATAATGAAATTCTTGATCTACCTTCTTGATTTGTTCAACATAAAGTGCACTATATTCTGGTCAACGGATGATTCAGGTTGATCGATAGTTGCGTTGGATTCTTTTGAGGAACTCTGTTCGTCGTGTGCTATGTATCACCCCTGGGAATTTGGATGGAGTAATTTCATAGTTTGCAGCTTGTGGCTTGTCATAATCTTCAAGTTTATTGGTTGGTTGGTTAGCCGACCAACTGCCTTCTGTGCCGACCAACTGAATGCCGATTGTCCATGTTTGATTTTTCTGATCTCTGCTCATCTGAGTGTTTTATTGATGTAACATGTTAGCTTTTGAACCCAATTCATCAATCTGATTAGTGCCGACCTAGTTACAATCTTTGAAATATTTACATATAAGTACAAATGTTGGTCGGTTGTGAAAATCCTCGTGTTGTATATGCTAAATTTGATGTTTGAATGATACTGAATGAATAATTTCTTATGTAGTAAAATCCCCCAAGTGTGGAGTATGAATTATGATATGTGCTATTGATCAGCATATGTGGAGCCCCCAGTTTGGCTTATAAAATGACTTCTAGAATAAATCTTATTTGCATTTTGTTCCTTCATTATTAGTAACAAGCATGATATAATATGAAATTATTCAAATGAATGAATGAAATTTGATTAACTTATCTTATCACCCCTTAGATGTTTGAATGACTTCCTTTTCCAGTATGAAGTCATACTGGTAATCGTCATCTGGGCAACATTGGTGCCTTAGGTTTTTGGTGCGATTCACACTAGGTTGGGGAACATTGTGCCTAAAGTTTTTTGGTTATTGATAACCAACATTTTTGGTGTCTACCAACATTTAGTTGGCGATTGCTGAGGGCCAACCAACACTTTGTTGGTGGTCGGTGAGTGCCGACCAACAATTAGTTGGTGGTTGTTGATGCCGACCATTGGAAGTTGCTGAGTGTCGACCAAAACTGAGTTTGTGGTTGCTATTGCCGACCAACAATTAGTTAGTGGTTGTTGATGCCGACCAACCTTAGTTGGCGGTTGTTGTTTCCGACCAACAATTAGTTGGCAGTTACTGATGTCGACCAACCTTAATTGTAGGTTGTTGTTGCCAACTAACAATTAGATGGCGATTTGTTGATTATAAATAATAAATATTTTGTCGAGCTCCCTGCCGTGGCATTAAAAATTCCTCGAACATCTGTGGAGGTTACATCAATTAGTCATTATTATGAGAATAATTATTCAACCCAATAATATATAATATATATCTGCTTGAACATTAATTTCAAAAAATGAAATAATATTTTTTGTGCCAAATGCGTGTCATGTGAGTAGATTTTTATCAAGTAGGTATCGACTGTTTAGTCTAAATTTCTTTTTATAAAATTATTTGAATTTGATTGAAAATTCAAATAAAATTTGATTGACATTTTTTATAGCCTGAAGATGCCTACTATGAAAATAGATTGGTGATAAAGTCAAAATGGATTGGGGTGAGGAACCAAAATACCTATCTGTTCAGTGGTCACCGACTAACAAATAACGAACCAACAAACTTTGTAATCCATCGACCAAGTTTCCAATCATGTATGGTTGCTGTCGACCAAGAAATAAATATGACCGACCAAGAATAAGATATAGTCAACCAACAATTGATTAAATATATGCCGCCGACCAAGTAAATATCAGCAAGAAGCTTTTGTTTTGTCTAAAACTTGTCGCCGACCAACATTAGACGTTACCGACCTGTTTAGCTGGTGCGGATCAACAAAAGATGGTCGAAAGCTGACGCCGATCAACAATAGATGGTCAAGATCTGTCACTGACCAACAATGGGTGTGCCGACCAACAATAACTAATGCCAACCAACCCTTTATGGCTGCCGACCAGTAACACAGTATCGCCATCACGTTTCCGACCAACAACTCCTGGTATCCACGTGTCATCGACCAACAAAAATTTTCCAACCCATAAAATGTTGTCGACCAGTGTATAAGAGCTTCCAACCAATAAGCTGATGTCACCGGTCAGCAAAAAGGGTAAGACAAATGTGCCGACCTCGTCTGTTCGTCATACAAGAGTCGTTGACCACCCAGTGCAAGAAAATGAAACTTTGAAGGTTGTAATATATGGTGCCCACCACCTCAGCGATAGCTGACCTGTGTAGAAAGACTTGTAGTAACCATGTTGGTCGGATTGTTGATCTGAAATTTTCTGCTTATAATTCTCGTTCTTTCTGTCTACCAACTGAATACAGTTTGTTCTTCCTGGGTTTGTGACTACTGACCATCAAAGGGATGATATTCACAGCTCGATTGGGGAGCAGTCGCTATCAGGTTGTTGGATGCCTCTGTTGTGAACATGCTACCGACTCTATATCAAGATGGGTCTGATTAAATTTGGAGAGTAAATTTTGACCCAACCAAATCTTTAGTTGGCTCAGAATTGTTGATATCTTGTAATCATGGTGGTTTTTTTTAAAAAGGAGGAAATGGGATTTAACTGATCATAGAGAAATTGCGATCTCAGATTTGTACCCCGAGCCTTAAATTGAGGCGGTTCCATTATTTTCGTTACTATAGAACGTTAAAGTCAAAGGGACTGATATCAGATTTGTTGCTGATATAATTTGATCTCAATTCAAAGAGAGAAAAATATAAGAAGATATTTATAAATAAATTTAGATCCGACATCTCTGATTTGGATTTTTCAAAACTAAATTTCCCCATATTTCGGTTCCTTCTATATTTTGTATAAAGAAAAGTCTATTTGAAGAAAATCATCAAATGTATTGGCAGAACCATTTGAATGCTTATTTCCATGTCAGAAAATTTAATATATGGGAATCAACATATGGGTATCTTTATCCCCTCTGTAACCCTGCGAGCGGGTTTGTCTAGAAATTGGCCTTCAACTAGAGGGACGAAGATTTGCAGACATTTAAAAATTGAATCATATATAAATCAAATTGATGAGATGAGGAGATTTGGGTCATAATTGTTATTATTTGAAGAGAGAAAATTGTTCCTTGACTTTAACTTTTCCTATTCTCTGATTAAAAATATGATGGGAATTTGAATAGTCATCCAAGATCTTTCAAAATTTATTTTAGAATCAACAATGAAAGTTATCAAATTTTTCATGGTTTGTTCAAATTTATGAAAGAATAAAAGTTTATTGCATAACTCACCAATACAAATACATAAAATGAGGTGGTTAACATCTCTAAATATCAGATTGCACAATAATATGACAAATCATTATATATAACAGTGTTATGTGAATTGTAAAAATTACACAGTTACTGAATACTTGATTCATGATTGAATGAAATAATATATATATAACATGTAATTGTTCATATAAAAAGATAGAAAACCTTAGCTTTTAACGACGATCTTCATTTCTGATAATAAGATGAAAATATTCTTGTGTCGAATTCCCACAGACGATGCCAATATGTTCATGACTAGAAATGGCCCCAAGCCATCTTATCGGCATCAACAACAGATAAAATTATGAGGATGACTGTTGATGTGAAAAATTAGATTATCTCTAATTTGTTAATCACAGATAAAAATAAATAAGACAAAAGATTTTTAAAGTGGTTCAGCCTTATAAGAATGGCCTACGTCCACTATATTTGTTATTGCTGACTGTTTGCAGAATTCTTGATAATGGATTTACCAAGAAATTCCGAGTCCCCTGCTAATGAGGAGGTTACAATGTATTTATAGCCTTGAGACGGTACAAATGAAAGGACTATACGCTGTTATCTAGTAGACGTATACATCTGTATGATAATAAAGGGCATTTAATGCACAGTCGTCTCTTTTGATTCTCTTGATTTGGGTGCGCTGTACGCTAAATAGCTCGGACCGCCTAAGATGCTCAGACCGCCTAAGCTGCTCGACACGCTTGAGCTTCTCGGGGCCCTTGAGTTATTCGAGGATGATCAAGAGCTTCTCGGGGCCCATGAGTTCCTCGTGGCTTCTTAGTTGCTTGGGTGAAATCGAGTTGCTCGGTAGAAGCTTATGTAATTGCCATGTTGTCGGACACATGTCTGTAGGTGAATGGTCCATGTCAGCAGACTAAATTTGGTATCAACAAAAGCCCCCAATGTTTCGTAGTTTGATGTTGAAGAAAAGTATGGAACATTATGCTGCTTAGATTTTCGATTTGTATGGTTTTTAGGAAAGCATTCGTTGTATATAACTCCTTTTTAAATGCACAGTATCAGTCCTCATAAATATTTTGAATTTCCATAACCGCTTCATTTTTTGTGCCCATTTTCTTCTTTTTAGTCGCCGGATACGCAAACGTCCGTCTTGGTAATCATTGCTTTTTCTATTCCCGAGGTAAAGTATTTAAACGCGACAAAAATCCTATCATTTTTCACTTTTCAAATCTGTCTTTGAACTTTTCATTTCTGCTCTATCTTGTGCGTTCGTTTCTTTCCTTATTCGTTGTTAACTGATTCACTCTTCTCCTATAAGATCTTCTTCCTTCTCTTTTATTTTGCTTTGATCATCACGGTTTATGTTGTTGAATCGATTGATAAATTTCGTTCTGAATTTTTAATTCCTTCATGGGTCATTTTGGAGGAACTTTCTGAATCTTCTGACTATTTCTCTTTGGCCAACGGACACTGGTTCCCAAGTCTCTTTGTGGCCGAATGTGACTTTTCTTTTCCTCCAAATCCTTTATGTTTGGAGTTTTGTCAATATTTTGACGTTATTCCTGCCAAAATAGCACCGAATACCTAGAGAATAGTTAATGGAGTCCATAGGTTAAATCAAATTCATTGAACCCGTTTAGGAATTCCAGAAATTATATTTTGTTATAGATTGGTTGTCAGCGATAGTACTTTTTATTTAAAAGCTAGGTTTTTGAATAGGGATTTAGTGGTCAATCTTCCAGATGCCAATAGGGACTACTTTGAACATGGGATTGTTATGAAAAATTGGCAACATGCTCCATTAACTGGGGATGATGTGTATCAGGGTCCCAGGTGTCCCCCTTATGGCAATGGAATAGGTTATTTTTTATTTTTATTTTTATTTTTTGAAATCTCGTTTTCTTGATGTTTGATAAAATGTATCACTGACATTTAATTTTTATTATTTGCAGTTGACAGCAAAAGAAAGTCTCCAAATGAGACAGAGGTTAATTTAAGGCATTTGAAACTTATCTGGAGTTTACACCAAACTGTTGCTGACGAACATATTAGATCAGCCTCCTATTTGTTGCAGTACAAGATCTATACTTCATCCTTTACTGCTCGTCCAGTGGTGGTTGACATCGACCAAGTACCAACTGCTGATAATAGTGTAGAAGGTTCTTCTTCATAGTCAAATATTCCAATTAGTAACATAATGAAGAGAAGAAGAGCTCCTGATTTCTTTGACAAATCGGGCTCTGCCTATGTGGAGGCAAAGAAAAATAAGCAGGATGTTCCAGTGGAAGGAATGAGAAACATTGATGCACCCCCTCCAGTTGCTGCCAAGAAAGTTACTGAGAAGCCCCCAATGGCTCCGAGCAAGGCCGTGGTTATCTCTCCTCCTAGTGAGGTTATTGTCATATTACCAACCAAGACTTCTTCTTTAGTTGAAGATATTCCTGCTCCTCTAAAGAAGTCAAAGAAAAGTTCTTCTGAGAGACCTGCTGTACCTGTCTCTCAGGCTTTAAATGCTGAAAGTGGTATTCCCACTTTTGTTCCTCCGACCTCTGTCATGGGCTCTGTGAAGTCTTAGATTATCCCAGAAATCAGAGGTATTGAAGACACTCGTCGTCGTGACAGAGTCACTTCATTGGCAGCTCAACATATTGCCTCAGTAAGTATTACTGGTTTAATTTTTCACTTTTTACAGATATGTCCCTGTATTAACTCAAAAATTATTTCTTTCTTCAGTTGGTAACATATTTTGACAGCATTCTGAAGAAGGATGAGGCTATTAAACCTTCAAGCTCCTCGGGAGGTGTAGAGGAAGATTTTGTTGGTCTATCTCAGTCCTTAAAGGACTCTCGTCAAAAGTATGAAGAAGATAAAGTGGCTTGGGAGAAGCAACTCAAGTCCATTGAGCAGGAGAGAGATCGGGATGTGGAGGCCTCCATAGGGTTGGAGAAAAAGATAAATGATTCTGAGCAGAGTAACAAGGTCTTTGAGAAGAGCAACAAGAAGCTAGAAGCTAAGCTCAAAGTTTTTGGAGAGGAAGTTGTTAGACTTCAGGATGTTGAACGTCAGAAAGTGGAGGTGGAAGGGAAGTTGAAAGCTTTCGAGGAGCTCCTCAGGGAAAGGACCTCCTCGGAGAAAGAAAAAAGGAAAAAGGCTGTTAAGAAATCATTCAGTGCGGGTTGGGATAATGGATAGAACAAGGGCCTGGCTGCCATGACCTCGCAAATAGAGTATGCCAGCCTCAAGTACTTCAGGGATGGATGGGTTGCTACCTTGAAAGAGATAAAGATTGCTGAGAATTCAGAATTGTTCCAGCAACACACTCATGGGCCTCCTCCATCTCCCGGGGAAGAAGAAGAGGATGAAGCTTCCTCAAAGGAATCTTCCATGATGATTGGAGACCAAGTTCCTCCTGTTTCAGTTGTTCAGACTTTCTACGAGCAGCTTCAGCCCACCAGTACTTCAATCGAGCAACTGCCACTATCTTCCGAGCAACCAACCTCATTATCCCAGCCTTCTGAGGAAGTTGTAAAACACAAGGAGAAGGTATAAAGTTGCTCGAGTTTTTGTTATTTCTTTTTGAATTTAACCTGGAGCTTTGTATTTACTTTTTGATGAATAAAAATTTAAACTTTTGGTTGTTCATATTGACTCTCTTCTTCTTGCCCTGTCTTCATCATTATTGATCCCGTTTATGGCTTTTCTTTGCTATTTTATGGCCATGATGGAGCTATTATCAGCTCATGACACATAATTGATGAAAAAATGCAATGACTACTTCAAGGTTGGTCATGCAGATCTGAATGAAGCTCAAATCATTGACATCCTTGGTCTAGATACTTCTGAATGAGAAGTCGAAGCCTACCAATATCTGAAGTGCTTGCTCGACCGTGCAGTAGCTAACAATGTCGCATATTACGAGATGATTGAAGATCTTCAAGGTACCATTGAGGAACTTCAAATATAATGTAAGGAGTGTTGTGCCCTTTTGCATCAAGGGTATGAGAAAAAATATTAGCAACTAAATGCTGACAAAGGATATGATAAGTTTATCGCTGCTTATAAGAACAAAGAGAGCATTCTGAAACTTGAGGTTGAAGAGCACAGAAAGATCGCTAAACTGTTAGAGCAGGAAAACAATGTTTTGCAAGAAGAAATATCCCAACTAAAATTTGCAGCATCTTCCTCGGGAGCCTTGGTCCCTGTCAGTGACGAAGGTTTCTCTTTCTTAGAAGTAGAGAATGCCAACTTAAGAGATGAGTTGGAAACTCTAAAAAGGGTTGGACCCTCCCCTTCTACTCGTGGACGAGCAATATCTTCTTCTCGGGGACGAGCAAGAGCTGCTTGGATTTCAATTGAAGAGGCGAGGACCCAATCAGGCTTAGAGAATCAGGCATTCCAGTTGATGGTGAAGAATCAAGCCTTAGCAGAGATGTCCAAGAAGATTCTGAACCTCGACGAGCAACTTTCCACACAAAGCTCTGCCTTGGAAAATAAAGAAATTCTGGTAAAGAATCTTCACGAGCAACTGGAGAGGTTAACTTACCAATTCCATAAACAGCCTAGAGAGTTTTGGATGGCTGGTTACAATGAAGCCCTCTACCATCTTGACGACCGGATCCAGCATCCAAATAACGAGGGGTACAAGCAAGGATGGTTGAATGCATTGGGTGTGTTAAAGTTGGAGCAGGGCCACTATCTATGGGATTATTATGACCCTGGATTGATCGATTTACCCGTGCCTCCTTTCAAGCTTGATATGAGTTGGATTCCTTCTCGGGCAATTCCTTAGTGCTTAATCTCCAAGTATCTCGCTGACTATGGCCTTCATTCTAATTTCGAGATATCTCGCCCGGAGCACTTGCTTGATTGGCCATCTATAATGAATATCAGGATGCTTCGAGATCTGAAACTTCATAAATTCCCCTTATAGTCTTAATGATCCTCTAGTTGGGGTGGATCATGTATCAAAGGCAGAAGGGAAGAAACCAATATAATAGGATTTTTTATGCAATGAGGTACATTTTTCACATCCTTTGTAATTCTTCTCGATTTGAATGAAAAGTTTTAGTCTTTCGCTATTTTATTTTCTTCTAAGTATTTTGCATGATGTCTTTGTTTGTGAATATATGCACATTTTGATATGTCCATTCTGTTTTTTATTTTTTGATTATAGTGACTTACCACTCTTTGATCCTAAGCAATGAAATAACTTACATCCCATGATTCTGCTTAGTTTAACTAATCAGAGTTAATTGTATATGATTTACTAACCAACCGGAGTTGGAGGTAATTGATTTCTGACCAACCGGAGTTGGAAGAGATTTGTTCCCGACCAACCGGAGTTGGAAGAGATTGATTTGCCCACCAACCGGAGTTGGAGGTAATTGATTCTCGACCAATCGGAGTTGGAAGAGATTTATTTGCCGACCAACCGGAGTTCAGGGTAATTGATTCTCGACCAACCGGAGTTGGAAAAGATTTAATTGCTGACCAACCGGAGTTGGGGGTGATTGATTCTTGACCAATCGAAGTTGGAAGAGATTTATTTGCCGACTAACCGGAGTTGGGGGTAATTGATTCCCGACCAACCGAAGTTGGAAGATATTGATTTGCCGACCAACCGGAGTTGGAGGTAATTGATTCCCGACCAACTGGAGTTGGAAGAGATTTATTTGCCGACCAACTGGAGTTGGGGGTAATTGATTCTCGACCAACCGTAGTTGGAAGAGATTTAATTACCTACCGACCAACCGGAGTTGGGGGTAATTGATTCCCGACCAACTGGAGTTGGAAGAGATTTATTTACCGACCAACCGGAGTTTGGGGTAATTGATTCTTGACCAACTGAAGTTGGAAGAGATTTAATTGCCGACCAACCGGAATTGGGGGTAATTGATTCCCGACCAACAGGAGTTGGAAGATATTTATTCTGATCGTGATGCATAGTGTGTAGCACTAATACTCCGAAAAAAATTCAACAAAAAGAGAGAACTGGGTAAAACATTCAACACTTTATTCATCCTGAAGAAAATTGCATTTACATAGGAATCCCAACTACTGATAATACTTGCGTAGATGCTCTGCATTCCATGCATTCCTAAATTCTTCTCCCTCCAATGTTTCAATCCTGTAGGTTCCTGGACGAACAACTTCTGTTACTCTGTATGGTCCATGCCAGTTAGCTTCCAGTTTATTGTGCTTTTGAATTACTTTCTTTAGCACATAGTCTCCTTCCTTCAAATCACACTTCTTTACACTCTTGTTGTAAAATAGAGTTGTTCGTTGTTGGCATGCAGCATTCCTGATTGCTGCTTCTTCTCTAACTTCTTCGATCATATCTAGATCTAATCGCCTCATCAAGTCACTGATAGGAGAATTGAAATTCAGCACCCTGTGTGTGGGGAGGCCCAACTCGACAGGTATAACAGCTTCGCTTCCAAATGCCAGCATGTATGGAGATTCTCCTGTTGCTTCTCGTGGTGTAGTACGATAAGACCATATCACAGAATGTAGTTCGTTAATCCAATTTGCCTTCGCATCATTCAATCATTTTTTCAAACCGTTCAGTAACGTTCTGTTCGTTACCTCAGTTTGTCCATTGCTCTCGGGATGGCCTGGTGCAGAATGGGTCTTTAATATGTTTGACTGATGACAATATGCAGTAAACTCCTCGTTGTCGAACTGAGTTCCATGATCTGTGATGAATGCATGGGGAAGACCATATCTACAAATGATATTCTTCCAAATAAATTGATACACCTTATCATATGTCATATCAATAAGAGGCTCAGCTTCTACCCATTTAGTAAAATACTCCACAGCGACCACGAGGTATTTAAATCTTCCTCGGGTCGTAGCAAGAGGCCCGACCAAGTCTATCCCCCATATGGCGAATGGCCAAGGAGACGTGATGGGTGTTAGCAATGCTTGGGGAGTTTTTCGTATAGAGGAGAAACGTTGACATTTATCACATTTCTTGGCATAAGCTACACAATCAGCTCAAATCGTCGACCAGTAATACCCTTGCGTTGTCATTCTTTGTAAGAGTGTCCGACCTGCTACATAGGCTCTGCAAGACCCTTCATGGACCTCTTCAATCAAATTTTTCACCTCCGAGGGGTGGACACATCTTTGCAAACCTGCTATAATTCCTCATCTATATAAAATGCCATTAGTCAATACATAACGAGCAGCTTTAAACTTTAGTTTCTTGGCTGCGAGTTTATCACTTGGTAACGCCCCCTCCTCAATATAGGCCCTGATGGGATCCATCCAAGATGGTTCTAAATCAAGGGCAATGAAATTCATCATCATATCTTTGTCAATGCTCCTGCTAGTTAATATTTCTATTAGAATTGTTCTTCGTAGCTCGGTGCGTGTGGATGAAGCTAACCAATCTAAGGCATCTGCTCTTCCATTCTCTAATCTTGGTATTCTAATTAACTGCACTGCGTTAAAGCTCGATACAATCTCCATTGCTTTAGCATGATATTTGATAATTAATTCTCCTTTTGTTGCGTATATCACCAACATTTGATTTACGATCAACTGTGAGTCACTGAATACAATGACCTGCTCTGCCTTCATGGTTTTTGCCAAACTGAGACCTACAATCATAGCTTCATATTAAGCTTCATTATTGGAACCCTTAAATTGAAAGCGCAAAGCATACTCCACATCGATCTCATCCGGGTTGTTTAAAATAATCCCTGCCCCACAGCCTGTAGTGCAAGATGATCCATCCACATATAGATTCCATATAGGTACCTCGGCCTCACATTTTTTATCAGACAAAGTTCCAAGATGGAATATTTGTTGCTTTTTTATATCCTCCTATAGCACTTGTTGCTGCTCGTCCACCATCTTAAGTTGGTCGAGGTTTAAATTTGATGATCCTGTAACATCCACAGGCTGGTCGGTATTCAACTTCTGCTCTTCGGAGGTGTTAGGATAGGTGAACTCTGCGATAAAATCTGCCACTGCGTGACCTTTAAGTGATGATCTAGGCTCATAAACTATGTCATATTCACCAAGTTCTACTGTCCAGTACATCAATCTCCCTAATTTTTCTGGTTTATGAAGAGCTTGCCTTAACGGCATATCAGTATACACGACTATGGTATGAGCTTAGAAATATGGCCTCATTCTTGTACTCGTTTTGATCAATGCTAGTGCCAACTTTTCCAGTCTTGGATATCTGATCTCTGCTCCTCGAAAGGCCTTGCTAGTGTATTAGATTGGCTTTTGCACTCCATACTCCACTCTTATTAACGCCGAGCTCACTGCATTTTCTGAAACTGCTAGATATAAGTATAGTCTTTCTCCCATCACTAGTCTGGACAACAATGGAGGTGCTCCAAGGTATTTCTTCAATTCTTGAAAGGCCTTCTCGCATTCATCATTCCATTCAAACATTTTTCGGAGTGTTTTGAAGAATGGGAGACATCTATCAGTTTCTCGTGACACAAATCCATTAAGTGCTGCAACTCCCCCCGTGAGACTTTGCACTTCCTTCTTCGTCGTTGGAGATTGTAACCCCAATAGAGCCTTGATCTTTTCAGGGTTTGCTTCAATACCTCGTTGATTGACAATATACCTGAGAAACATGCCTTCTCATACTCCGAATATGCACTTAGTAGGGTTCAACTTCATTTGATATTTATCTAATTGATCAAAGGTCTGGCCTAGGTCAATCAGATGATCAGCAGCTTTCTTGCTCTTCGTCAGCATAACATCAATATAAACCTCCATATTGTAACTGATTTGCTCTGCAAACACCTTGTTCATCAACCGCTGATAGGCTACACCTGCATTTTTAAGTCCAAAAGGCATAACATTATAATAATAAGTTCCCCTTAGGGTGATAAAAGAGGTACTCTCCCTGTCTTCAGGTTTCATTTTGATCTGGTTATAACCAGAATAAGCATCCTTGAAACTTAATAGTTCATGCCCCGAGGTAGCATCCATCAGTTGATCGATTCAGGGCAAGGGAAAATGATCCTTTGGGCATGCCTTGTTAAGATCAGTGAAGTCCACGCATATCCTCCACTTGTTGTTTTTCTTCTTCACCATCACCACATTAGCTAGCCAATCAGGATATTTGACATCCTCAATAAAACAGGCTTTTTGGAGCTTCTCGACTTCTTCTTGTATATTTTAGTTCTTTTCGGGGCTGAACACTCTGCTTCTTTATTTTGCTGGCTTGATCTCCTTATTCACATTAAGCTTGTGACATAGGAAAGCTGGGTCTATCCCTGGCATGTCCTCGTGGCTCCATGCAAAAGTTTGTTTTTTGCTTTTTAGAAACGCTATTAGCTCTTATTTTATTGACACATCTAGTGAAGCACCAATTTGAGTTATTCGTTCTGGATGCTCATCGTCCGGAATGATATTTTCAGTAGCCTCCATGACCTCACCCTTAACGAGCTGAGACTCATCTCTTGGGTCAAAAGTCTCAATCTCTACGTCTTCTATCTCATCTACCTGATAAGTAGTAGTCTTCTTCCTATATTCTTCACGCTCTTCTTGCTGGGTAGATGAATAGTAGCATTCCCGAGCTATTTTTGGTCGCCCTTCACCACTCCTACTCCAAAGTTGGTTAGGAATTTTAAACATTGATGTACCGTAGATGGTACTGCTTCAAACTTTTTCAAACCTACCCTTCCCGTGATGATATTGTAAGCTGATTGGACATTTTTATCCATTACGAAAAAGTGCACACTTTCTGCTCGAAAAGTAGGCCATGTACCGATGAACATATCCAACTTGATCATCCCAAGTGGAAAAACTTTCTCGCCAGTAAAACCGAGGAGGGGCCAATGATATGGCTCCAACTGGGATAGCTTTAGGTTAAAACTATCAAAACATGGGTAGAACATAATATCTGTCGAGCTGCCATTATCCACCAATACTCGTAAAATTACTACTTCCTTCATCCTCATTTTGATCACCAATGGGTCATCATGAGGATATAGCACACCTGCGAGGTCATTCTTAGAGAAACCGATGACTAGTTTATCTTTGTTCACCTTCCTCGGACGATCATCTTCAGCTAGATTTATCCGTTGAATGCACGAATAAGCTTGAGCCTCATTGAGGTAAGCTTTCCTCTCTATAGTAAGGTCTCCACCTCCTGAATCTCAACCAGTAATAACATTGCAATCAAATAATCCAAAACGAATTGAAAATACCTCACGTTCTGGCTGTTTTGGTCTTTTGGGGAGATCGGGGTCGTCTTCTGGATTATCTTCATGATTTCTTTTCTTATCCTCTTTTGCTTGAAGAGGAGATGGAGACCTCTTCCTTCCTCATTCTCTGGTTCAACCACCGTTTTGACGATCAACATACTTGGTCAATTTTCCTCGTCTAATGAGTGCTTCAATTTCATTCTGGAGAGCTATGCAGTTTTTTGTCTTATGACCATGATCCTTATGGAACTCATAATATTTGGACTTATTCCTATTGTCAGGATCTGCCTTCATTTTTTCAGGCAAGTTTAGCTCCTCGCTATTCTTGATCTCTTCCAGAATGTGGTTTATGTCTACCTTCAAAGGAGTATAATTTTTAAATTTCTTCAATTATTCCAATGCTTGCTTGACTTTTAATTGCTTATTGCCACCATTGTTCTTCTTTTCCTTCTTCTCTACTTTATCAACCTCAACTTTGGTCTCCTTGGTGTTTATGTTCTTCTTCGCAGCCATAGCTTCCTCGGCGCTCATGATTTTGGTTGCTTTTGCCATCAGTTCTGCCATGGTCCTGGGCGGATCTTTGGCCAAAGTGTAGTACAATTTATTAGGCAACAGTCCACTCATCAAAGCTGTAATCACAGTTTTCTCCTCATAATCAATTACTTCCAGTTTCTCGTTATTGAAACGAGTAATGTAATCCCTGGTGCTTTCACCTGCCTTTTGTCTAACACTTAGCAAGTGTGATACTCATTTGACTGGCTTGGCTCCAAAACAAAAATTTCCAATAAAGAGCTCTGCTAGCTGAAAGAAAGTCGTGATTTTCCCCCGAGGAAGGTTATTGTACCACATTTGAGCAGATCTAGTAATAGTTCCTGAAAATGCCCTGCATCGCATCTCGTCTGAAACATCATAGATATCAACAGCTTCTTGGTACTGTTCTATATGGAGAACAGGATCAGTTTTTCCATCGTATTTTGGAGTTACTACCGGGGCTTTGAATTTAGACGGCATTGGGAAGTCCACAATCTCTTGTATGAATGGTGTTCCTCGGACAAAAGTCTTTTATAGAGGATTCTTGGTTTTAACCATCTCCCCTAATCTATCCTCCAAACTTTGAATTGAGGCTTTCCATGTCTCATTTTCTTCCTCGATCCTATTAGTTCGAGCAACTGATCGTGTTGAATTAGCCTCTTGGGATCTTTCATAACGAGCAGCTGGTCGTGATTGGGCAGAGCCTTCCTTCATATAAAATGATTGTTGATAATTCCTCGACATAATCCTAGGAGGACTTCTATTTCTCCTAGGACTTAGACAATCAAAAGGAGAGACTCTACTCAACCTTTCGAGAGCACTTGTCCTCTCTGGAGATAGAGTGATGTTTTATAGAGTGTTTATAGCTCGTACCGAGGAAGTCCATCCTGGTTGATAAGAAGGATCATTAGATCTCTCAGTACGATATGAATCGGTGCATCTGGACTGAGATTCCTCTAGGAATAACCTTTTCATATTTTCCGAAGAGAGCAAACGAGTATTTATCTGAATGCTTCGTTGTCCTGACTGGGCTGGTGCTTCCCTCTGGATAGTTTGCATGAGTTGTCGCATGGTTTCTTGCATGGCCGTCTGGCCCTGAGCCAAATTAGCCATTATACTAGACAGATCTTGGACATTTGGAGGAGTAGCTGGATTTGGAGAGATTCCAGCATTTCGATTGCTAGATTCAGGATGATCAGCCATTGGTGATGACTTGTTTTGGTGAAAAATGATAATTACAGTCGATTCCCACAGACGGCGCCAATCTGTTGATGTAAAAAATTAGATTATCTCTAATTTGTTAATCACAGATAAAAATAAATAAGACAAAAGATTTTTAAAGTGGTTCAACCTTGTAAGAATGGCCTACGTCTACTATATTTGTTATTGCTGACTGTTTGCAGAATTCTCGATAATGGATTTACCAAGAAATTCTGAGTCCCCTACTAATAAGGAGGTTACAATGTATTTATAGCCTTGAGGCGGTACAAATGAAAGGACTATGCATTGTTATCTAGTAGAAATATACATCTGTATGATAATAAAGGGCATTTAATTCGCAGTCATCTCTTTTGATTCTCTTCATTTGGGTGCGCTGTACGCTAAGTAGCTCAGACCTCTTAGGCCGGTCAGACCGCCTAAGCTGCTCGGACCGTCTAAGCTGCTCGACACGCTTGAGCTGCTCGAGGTCCTTGAGTTATTCGGGATGAGCAAGAGCTGCTCGGGGCCCATGAGTTCATCGTGGCTTTTTAATTGCTTGGGTGAAGTTGAGTTGCTCGGTATAAGCGTATGTAATTGCCACGTTATCGGACACATGTCTGTAGGTGAATGGTCCATGTCAACAGACTAAATTTGGTATCAACAATGACATTGAATATGAAATAAAGATAAACAAGCACATCAAACATATAAGAGACAACGGTTTTTAAAGTGGTTCGACTGTGAATAAATCCTACGTTCATTGTTGTTTTATTCCCAGGGGTTTACAATAGCACAACATGGTGTAGAGAGAGAGGGAGGTGTGTAGAGAATTGCTTAGTTCGGATTGTTCATCTTTTTCCTTTGGCTAAGGGAAGGCATGTGTTTATAGTGATGGGAGTCCAAGAGATGGAATGTCTTTATATATTCAGACATTTACATATATGTATAATGAATATGATTGTTGGTCTTCTAGGGTGGTTGGTCTTCCTTGAGTTGGTTGGTATGCCGACCAACTCTCTTCGGGTGGCGACCAGTTCTCCTCATGTGCCGAGCAAGTATAAATATTTCCAGGTAGGATGACAGGTGTCCATTTTTTATTGGATTGCGAAGTTGGAGAATTTTTGCATCAACAGTAAAGCATACCTACATATAATACTTTTTCAGATGAACTGATAAACCTTTTCATAGGACATATAGATTAACGGTTCAGCTTCCACCCACTTTGTAAGATAATCAGCAGCTACAGCCAGGTACTTAAACCTTCCTCGGGTGGTTGGTAGGGGCCTGACCAAGACAATTACCCATATAGTAAAAAGGCCAAGGTGAAGTGATTAGTGTTAAGAGAGCCTGTGAAGACTTGCGGTTAATGGAAAACCTCCGGCACTTATCACATTTCTTGGAAAAATCTACACAATCTTCTCGCATGGTTATCCAGTAGTATCCTTGCGTATGTATTCTTCGTAACAACGTTCTTCTGGCTACATGGGCTCCACAGGACCCGTCATGGACTTCTTTAATCAAATCCTTTACCTCACCTGGATGCACACATCATTGTAGACCAATAGTTAATCCTTTTCTATATAACACACCACTACCTAGCACATATCTTGTAGCTTTGTATCTCAGCCTTTTAGCATGAAGTAGATCTGCTGGAAGAATCCCATCTTTAATATATGCTCTTATGGGGTCCATTCAAGACGCCCCCTATCAACTGCAATAAGGTTAACCATCAGATATTCATCAATGCTCCTATTAGCAAGTAGCTCAATAGGAATAGTTCTTCGTATGTCCATTCTATTTGCTGAAGCTAGCCAAGCAAGTGCATCTGTTCGAGCATTCTCCAATCTTGGGATCCTAACCACCTGAAATACTAGAAAAGTGGCAATTACTTCCTATGTTTTGGCCAAATATCTGGCCATCAGTTCTCCTTTTGATGCATATAATCTCAACACCCGATTTACAACTAACTGCGAATCGCTGTACACCACAACTTACTCGACGTTCAGTGATTTAGCTAGATTTAAACTAATAATCACAGCTTCATACTCTGCCTCATTATTGGTGGCTTAAAATTGGAAACGTAGAGCGTACTCAATATCTAGCTTGTGTGGAGTATTGAGAATGATTCCAGCTCCACATCCGGTTGCACAAGATGACCCGTCAACATAAAAATTCCATATGGGGATATTGCTATCAAACGCTTGGTTTGTCAGAGTTCCTTGATGGAAGGTTTTATCCTTCGCCTATTCATATTTTTTCTTCATCTCTTGTACTCTACTAGACGGTTATGGTTGGTCTTTTACTATAGTTTCTCTTATTTGGAGTTGGTCGGGTGTATCCCCAGTTGGTCTGGTGACTCCCGCGTGTTGCTCGTCTTGAGTCCCTCGTTGCTCGGGGACCTTTGGATAAGTGAACTCTCTAATAAAATCAGCCACAACCTAGCCTTTTAAAGCAGTCATTGGTTCATACATAAGTTCATATTCTCCCAACTCCATAGCCTAATACATCAGTCTTCCAGATTTCTTTGGCTTATGGAAAGCCTGTCTTAGTGGCATGTCAAAGCATACCACTATGGTGTGGGCTTGAAAATATGGATTCATGCATCTATTAGCCTCAATTAAGGCCAGTGCTAATTTCTCTAGTCTGGGATATCTTACTTCTGCTCCTCAGAAAGCTTTACTGGGGTAATTGTTAACTCCATTTTCCTCCCTGATCATGGCAAAGCTAACTACCGACTCAGATACATCTAGATATAAATACAACTTTTCTCCTAACACTGGTCGGGAGAGAAGTGGTGGTACTCCTAGGTACCTCTTCAACTCCAGGAAAGCCTTTTCACATTCATCATTCCATTCAAAGGTTTATCTGAGTACCTTGAAGAATGGAAAACACTTGTCCGTTGCTCTTGACACAAACCTGTTGAGTGTTGCTATGCTCCCAGTTAGCCTTTGAACCTCTTTTTTATAGGTCAGAGACTTCATTTTGATCAGAGATTTAATATTATCTGGATTAGCTTCAATTCTCATTTGATTCACTATATACCCGAGGAACATTCCCTCCTACATTCCGAAGACGCATTTGGTAAGGTTTAACTTCATTTGGTGCTTTTTCCAATTGATCAAACGTTTAGCTGAGGTCGACAATATGATCAACAACTTTTTTTCTTTTAGTGAGCATATCATCAACATACACCTCCATATTCTTTCCTATTTTCTCCTCAAATACTTTGTTTACCAATATCTGATAAGTAGCACCTACATTTTTCAGGCCAAATGGCATAACATTATAGCAATAAGTTCCTCGTATGGTGATAAAGGAAGTACTTTCTCTATCTTCTGTCTTCATTTTGATCTGGTTATAACCAGAATATGCATCCATGAAACTCAGCAGCTCATGCCCCGAAGTAGCATCTACCAATTGATCAATTCGTGGTAAAGGAAAATGGTCCTTTGGGCATGCTTTCAAGTCAGTAAAATCTACACACATCCTCCACTTGTTGTTCTTCTTCTTGACCATAACTACATTGGCCAACCAATCTGGGTACTTCACATCTTCAATAAAGGAAGATTTTTGAAGCTTCTCCACTTCTTTATGTATAGCCTGGTTCTTCTTTGGGATGAAAACTCTTGTATGCTGCTTCACAGGTATGACCTCCCTATTAATATTAACCTCATGACACAGAAAGTTTGGATCTATGCCTGACATATGTTCATAACTCCAAGCGAACACCTATTTTCTTTACCTCAAGAAAATTATCAACTCCTGCTTAAGAACTGGTTATAATGACGTTCCTATTTAAGTTATTCGTTCTGGTTTCTCATCATCCAGAATAATGCTTTCTGTTACCTCCATCACTTGGGCTTTTACGAGATCAGATTCATCTCGTGGATCTAAGGTTTTAACCTCAGACTCGCTGTTCGACTCAGATGTTTCTACTTGATAAGTGTTTTTTTATCTTTCTCTCTTTCATATCTTCTTCCTCGGTAGAGGAATAGTAGCACTCCTGAGCTACTTTAGGATCTTCTTTCACTACTCTAACTCCAAAGTTAGTCGAGAATTTTAGGTATTGATGAACACTAGAGGTACAACTTTGAATTTCTTCAGACCAACTCTTCCCATAATCATATTATAGGAAGAATGAACATTTTTGTCCATTACAAAGAATATCACCTTCTTTGTCCTACTCACCGACCATGTCCCGATCAATACATCTAGCTTGATGGTCCCCAAAGGAAACACTTTTTCGCCTAAGAATCCAATGAGTGGCCTCTAATAAGGTTCTAATTGATTGAGTTTTAAACCCAGACTATCAAAATAGGGATAGAACATGATGTCTGCCGAACTATCATTATCCACTAATGTTCTTGCTACCAATACTTATTTCATCCTGACTCTGATCACTAAAGGATCATCATGAGGATACAACACTCCAGATAAATCATTTTTGGAAAAGCCAATTATGAGTTTATCCTTTTTAACTTTTCTTGGTCGGTTTTCCTCGACGAAGTTGATCCATTGGATATAGGAACAAGCTTGAGCCTTATTGAGGTAAACTTTCCTTTCATCTATATGATTTGCTCCTCCGACATCTCCACCTGTAATCACGTGAAAATCAAAAGATCCGAATATGAGTGTGAATACCTCACGTTTTGATTGTCTACACTTCTTAGAAGATCAAGATCATCTTCTGGATTATCGTGGTTCCTCTTATTTTCTTCTCTAGGCTTAATTGAGGATTTAGATCTCTGTCGACCTCTGCCTCCAATTCTTCCACCATTCTGCCGATCAATAAATCTGTCCAACTTTCCTCTTTGGATCAGAGCTTCTTTCTCATTCTAGAGGGCAATACACTGGTTGGTAGTATGATAATGATCTTTGTGAAACTGACAATACTTCGACTTGTCCCTTTTATCGGCAGGTGACCTTAAATTTTTTGGCCAACTTAAATCATTGTTGTGCTTGATTTCTTCCAACACGTGATTCATGTCTACTGTTAAGGGAGTGTAGTTAGTGAATTTCCAAATACAATCTAGGCCTTCCTTTACCTTTGAACTCTTGCGCTTATTATAACTTTTGTGCTCCTTCTTTTCTGACTTCCCTTCTATTTTTGCTTCTACTTTTGCGTCTAAATTCTTTTTTGTAGACATAGCTTCCTCGGCGTTCATAATCTTTGCTGCCTTAGCCATAAATTCTATCATTGTCTTTAGTGGATCTTTTTCCAGAGTATAATACAATTTATCAGGGAGCAAACCACTCATGAGGGCGGTGATTGCAGTCTTCTCTTCATTATCAATGACTTCCAGTTTCTCGTTATTAAAATGAGCAATGTAATCCCTGGTACTTTCTCCATCCTTCTGTCCTATACTGAGCAAATGAGCTACTCATTTCACTGGTTTTGCTCCAAAGCAGAAATTATCAATGTATAGCTCGGTGAGTTGTTGAAAGTAAGGAATCTGATTCCAAGGAAGGCTATTGTACCAGATTTGAGCAGATCCAGTGATTATCCCTGAGAACGCCCTGCATCTCATCTCATTAGGAATATCATAGATATCAGGAGCTTCTTGGTACTGCTATATATAGAGAACTGGATCAGTCCTCTGATCATATTTGGGAGTGACTACAGGAGCTTTAAACTTGGTTGGAGTAGGTAAATCTACGATGATTTACGCAATGGGGTATCCCTTAATAAAACTTCTTTGGAGGGGATTCTTGGCCTTAGCTATTTCTCCTAACCTATCCTCCAAACATTGAATATAACCTTTCCAAGCTTCACTATTAACCCTAGATCTATGTGTATGTCGACCAACAGATCGTGACAAACTTTCTTCTTTTGAACCTTCTCTCTGACTGGATACATGGTTTCGTCGAGTGCTTAATTTGGATTGGGCTGAACCTTCCCTTAAATTGCATAGTTGTTGAGTATCTCTCGATGATATCCTTAGGGCATTTCCCTTAGGTCCTAGACGATCAAAAGGAGAGATGCTACTTAGCCTTTCTAAGGAACTTAATATTTCTGGGACAAGAGATTTCCCATCATAGGAATTAGTAATCCTAATGGAGGAAGTTGCTCCAGGCAAGTATGAAGGATCCTTTGAAGTTCTGGAACGGCTACACCCAAAATTCTTGCATGGTGGCGGTGGCATATTAAATTGTACTGGAACTCGAGCTTGCGGAGTTCAGGCCAACTGTCGCATGGTATCTTGCATACCCTCTTGACCTTTGGCTAACTAGCCAAAATTCCTATTAAATCATGGTTATTTAGAGGGGTAGAGGGATTAGGCAGAATTCCTTCATTTTTGGTACATGATTCAGGTATCTCCGTCGTGAATGGATAATGAGTGACAACGTTTAATAATACGTTCCCACAGACGACGCCAATCTATTGATGTAAAAACCTAAACTAAGACTAATTAATTGATCACATATAAATTAAGTAAAACAAACAAAACACGAGAAATTTTTAAAGTGGTTCATCTCAATGGAATAAACTATGTCCACTGTTATGTATTGACTGCCTTGAGTTATTTTTCGATCCCTCGCAATGAGGGTGATACAATGTATTTATAACCCAAGGGGAGTCTTGATAGTTGTCATGTGAAATGATGGAATGCCTTTATTTGTTAGACATTTACATCAATACATAATGAGATTTTATTATATGAATGCTACCGCTTTATAGGCAGTATAGGCTGTAAGACTGCTAGCGCTTGGTTGGCTGTACATAATGCATTTTTGGCTATTGGTCGGGCTTCCCAGTAGGTCAGGTAACCATATTGGTCGGGCTTTTCTATTATGCTAGCTTGGACTTTTGCCACATAGGATGACACATGTTTTCTTGTAATTGGTCCATGTAGGATGGTAAATTTTGGTATCAACACATATATTACTTCTAATACGTGATATTTGGGTATCCTTTTCATTTTCAATTTTCAAAAGGATTATGAGAAATTCTTAGAATGTATCCGATTCTTTTTTCATAAAAGCTACCAATTATACCGTATAAAGTCATCCACCGTAACAAAAATATATATGTTTCCACAAAGGCTCATAGTATGGGAAGGACCCATAAGACCCATGTGGATAAGTTCTAGAGGTTTTAAAGTAATTATATCTTTAACTCCCTTGTGAGGTGCTTTACTTATCTTTCCCACTTGACAAGGACCACAAATAATATTTGAAGAAATTTTAATTTTAGGTAAACCTCTAACGAATTCTTGGGAGCTAAATCTATGTAGGTTATGAAAATTAGCATGACCTAATCTATTATGCCACAAATTAGAGTCATCCAATATTGCTAACTTACAGGACTCATTACCAAGAATAACTTTATATCAATTAACCAAAGTTCTATTTTTCGTAAGAATACAATTACCATCTTTGTTCAAAATTTTGCATTCAAATTTTTATAAGGACATAAATTTCTAATTGAGTCCCTTTATTGTTTTGACTTAATTTCGTGAACAAAACTGTGTTTGTAATATTTCATAGGGAGATTTTATTTTATCACGATCCCACTTGGTCTATAACGTATTGCAAAAAATGAAGACGTTGCATCAAAGCTTTAGAGAAATAATCATGACGATGTTTAATTGGTGCAAGTTTATTCGTCTTCAAAGTTAATTGCATTCCGAGATCACTCGAGTATGAATGCGTATAATTAATGGTGCTCGGAATTATTTTTATAAAAGATAAGGATGTATTTTTATAAAGAAAAATATTTTAAAATGTTTTTAAAAGTGTTTTAAAGGTTTACACTACGTTTTATTCTGATAAACTCGAAATAGAGTTTGACTACTTTGGATCTTTTTTAAAAGAGACATTTTAATCAGAAAGTAAAAAAAATCAAACTTCGCTCTGTCATTCAAACGATATAAGCTCTTGTTCGAGAGAGATCCTTATGTCGCGCGAACGACGTGGCATTGTCGTTCGAATGACACATTTTTCAAGGCGGTGCTTAATTATTATTTAAAGCGTGTTTTCATTAGAGTTTCGTAGGTGTGCATTCTGGAAAAACAGAATACGATCGAGTACGTTGTTTGCACATGTTTTCTAAGGTTTAAAAAGAATAAACACATCCTTAGAGTTTGCAAAGATCTGAGTTATCATTCTTATATGTTTACATGATCTTGTTGCACCAAGTTTGTTTGTTCTACCGTTGAACATCAGGGTTTTGCGATGAAGAAAAGATAAGGACTTCTTGTTCGACATCGTAGACGAATCAAAGCAAATCGGTGGACACCGAGACATTCATAGAGTCGAGTGTTGTGGACAGGTATCGTGGAAGATGAAATTTCTGCGTGGTAACTACTGAAGAACGGTAGCAGATCAGAAGGAGCGTCAAGACCCGTGGGGATAGAGTCATTGAGTAAGGCTAATCTGTCTTTGTAAAACAATTGTTGATAGTGATTGTCTGGCTTGGGTCGTCCGAGGTTGTTTTCCTATTTTGGGTTTTTTCCTCGTACATCCGACGTTGTGAGTATTCTTTACTTTATTTACATGCTTTAATCACTAGATGCATGTTTAAGATTAATCAAGATAAAATTGGTTTAAAGTAAGAATTGGGTTTTTCACAACTTGGTTTGGTGCATATTAAAAGTTGAATAATTTTTGGTGAAAAATTGGTTTGATTTGAAACACACGCGTAGGTCCACCCCATTTCTCAAATTGGTATCAAAGCTAAAAAACATATTTTATTTGTTTGCTATCCCGTGTGTTTTCAAAAATGAATTTTGGATTTAACGAACTTTCTCGAACTCCTATTTTTATGGCACTAATTACACTTATTGGAAGATGAGAATGAGAAGTGCTTTAAAATCAATTTATGAGCGTGTGTGGTTAGCAGTTGAGAAAAGATGGACACCCCCTATCACTATTGTAGGTGAGGTCACTAGTTCAAAGCCTGTCGAGTCATGGACCAAAACTGAACATAGACTTTCACAATATAATTCTAAGGGTCTGCACGTTATTTCTTCACATGTCACACCAGAAGAATATAATAGAATTATGACTTGTGAAACATCAAAAGAGGCTTGGGATATTTTGTCATTCACTCACGAGGAAACTAGCACGGTTAGGGCGTCAAAACTTCAAAATCTCACTACATAGTTTGAGACCTTTAGGATGTTAGAGAGTGAGACTTTTGATGAGTTTTATGCTAGGTTATCCAATATTGTCAACTCGTCGTTTAACCTAAGTGAGAAAATTCCCGACAACCGTGTCATTAAGAACATCCGTAGGTCGTTGCCTAGTAAGTTTGATGCAAAAGTGACCATTTTAAACTCCTTGGGTAGGTTAGATTGACGAAACTAGAAGAGATTGTAGGTGACTTATAAACCTATGAAATCGACATGATTACCTCCAAGCAAGTCCCTATGAAAGAAAAGGGTATTGCTTTGAAAACCCGAAAGGAGAAAATCAAAGTTTCGAATTCCTATTCCGATTCCGATTTTGAGGATGTTGTTTTGTTGGCAAATAAATTTAAAAAAATTATTAAGTTTCAAAAGAAATCGAAAGATGCTAAGAAATTTGAAAAATTCAAGAACAACAAAGTAGATCCCACCTCTAAGGATAAGTTTGAGAAGCCTAAGAGAGATGGGTCAGATAAGTGTTTTGGGTGTGAGGGGTACGGTCACAAAGTTAAGGAGTGTCCCACTAGACTTAATAAAGAGGGCAAGAAACCCATTATCTATAATGCCATCTTAAGTGATACTAATCCGTAAGAGGGAGAAAATTCCCCCATTGATCGTAACTTTGTTGCGTTTATGGCATGTCATGCGAGCAAAGACGATTCTCATGTGCATGACACTTCCGAGGAGGTTTGGAGTGTATCCCATGTTAGTGAGGGTGAAGAGAGTGACGAGGAGCTAGATGTGAAAGAGTTGCAAGTTTCATTTAATGAATTGTATGCCGAGACTGTGAAAGTGAAAAAGCAAAATGCAAAATTGCAAGCTAAGTTGAATGAGTGTGCCATAGAAAATAATGATAGTTTGATTGAGGATCTTAGGGCATGAGAGAAGAAGTTTAGGGAGAAACTAGAGTTTGTGGAGAAAGAGAGATATAATCTCCGTGGTTTGATGTAGTCCTTAAAAAAAAGGAGATTTTAGAGTTTGAGGAGTCTAGGCGTTTGCTCGAGTCTAGGAGTCACTAGTTGGAGGAGAGATTGAGAGACTCGTCTAGAGTAAAGTTTGATTTGGATGATAGGTCGAAGAAGTTAGATAAGATCCTAGGCACCATCCAAATTAAGGGAGATAGGGGAGGTATAGGTTTTAATGAGAGAGTTGTTCCCATTCCCCCCGCACGTGTGAGAAACACTATGAAGGTTAGAAAAGGTCCACATATAGGGAATCATTCTCACCACCACTAAACTTTCACATTAGGCATTATTGTTACGACCTTACACCAGCTCCTAGAAAGTTTAGGAATAAAGGTGCCCCGATTCCCAAAACCCCCATGCGTTGTTTTACACCTACTTGGGTTAGGAAATCGAATATGGTGGCTTTACGAATAAAACTTCATGATTCTCATTTGGTTTCACTTGACTCTTCCCATGCTAAATCTAAAGGATGATAGTGTTGCCTTGTTTTCATATGCTAGTTTGCTTCATGATATACTCATTGCTAGTATTATGACTTGTGTATCATTTTCTATTATAATTTCCATTTGTTTGAATCTTATTGAAAAATCCAAAAATATTTTGTTTTTGAGAAAACTTTTGAAAACCCAAAAAGATTTTTCTTTTATTTGAGTCAAAATATGAAAAGATAAAAAGATTTATGGTTTTTGTTTTTGAGTTTACATGTTTGATGTGGCATATTGGTGTGCTTGGACCCCCCCCCCCCCCCAATCGTTTCTTATCCATGTGGCTAGGACATTTGGTCATTATTATCGATGCTTATAATGATCTTAACCATTATTTTATGAATCGACTTTGTATATATGCCAACATTGCACACATGCACGAGTTTATATGGATGTTTGACTTCTCTTGCATATTTGAATTTTGTTAGGCGTTCTTATCTCAATATTGTCATCAATGCGTAAGTAGAATTAAGGAGAAGTGTGCATGCAAGAACCATTTACTGTGAGGATTTAAATTGGTAAAAATAATGAGTGATTCACGAGAAAGGGATGCGAGAGTTCAAAATTAACTTGTCGTGAAAGCCACCGTTTAAAAGAGCCTAAAAAATGCAATATGCTAAGAAAAGAGCCAAATTAGTTTAGTTCATTCCAAAGAAAATATGATATTATAGAGGGTAATTGGATGGATTAAAAATTTTAACGTGTTTGTACAACTAATCCTAATGTTGAAACATTGCAATTTGACGCTATTTTTTGTAGAATCGTCAAAATTCTGGATTTGTGTGCATGTAGTATGTTTAGTTCATTAAGATCATATTTAAAATGTCATATGGTTGTGATAAAGTTTGATGATTTATCGCTATCAATTAGAGCTTCTTGATCGTTTCGATGTATTGAAATTGTGAATCATTTGTTATAGTTTCACGTCCATACATTCCATATCCATGTTTGAGCACATCAATACTATGTTTGCATGTAACTCGCATTATTAGTTTTTATGAGTTATTGTGTTTAGTGTTAAAAGCTTACTGTTTTAACACTATTTTGTTGCCGTCAGGCCCTTCCACCAATTTTTTTCTGGAATTTTTTTCACTAGGCAAAAATATAAGATATTTCTGGGAAAATGTGAAAATTTGGCAGGTCGCGAGAAGTCGTTCGAACGACATATCCATGTCACGCGAACGACATTTGTACTTCGTTCGAGCGTCATCTCATTTTGTTTGAGCGACGTCCCAAGCTCATTCGAACGACATGCTGAATTCTTGCTTCTAATTGGTTTGCAATCCACTGGTTTATTTTGGTATATTTGTGGTACTACTAGAAGTGTTTCTAGACTGACTTGGTTTATATGAAGGTTTTATTGGTTCTAAATTGATATTTTGCATATAGTCCGTATATCACACTTGAGTATATTGCTATATTCTTTGTGTTGATTCCTTGGTTTACTAGCTACTGATTTGTCATTACCTGATCATATTTTGCTGGTTGTTTCATGATTATCTAGCGATTTAAAATTGATTCAAATTGATGTATTCTCATGCTAGATACTTGTTTATTGGTTTATCTTTTCACCGGATTGTCTATTAGAGACAAAAAGGGGGAGAGATGTATGTGATGTAGGGGGAGATTTGAGCATGCTTTGGATTTCATATTTTACAAATTGATATTATAAATTGGTTGTTTAAATTTGGTATCATTTTGTTGCTCAATTGTTTAACAAATGACTTTTTCAGAGTTTATTTGGTATCATTTGAATATATATATATATATATATATATTGGTTTCATTTTTTCCTCAATACTTCACTGGGTATTTGTTTGTCTGTTTCATGTATGTAGGTATGCTTCAGCGATTCGGGATTTCAAGTCTACATCACATTCAGACAGTTCATGCTTGTCGGTGCTACATATTATAGTTCGTGTCTTGTACTTTTGATTTTGGGTTTATGGGATGGGATTTAAGCGTCATACAGCTTGACGACCCTACTTAGGCATTTCACCGGTTTAGTTATGTCCTGAAATAGTCAAAGGGGGAGATTTATACGGACATAAATTTCCAATTAAGTCTATTTTGTCATGATCCCACTTGGTCTATGACATATTAAAAAAATTGAAGACGTTGCAGCAAAGCTTCAAAGAAATAATCATGCCGATGTTTAATTTCATTCAAAGTTAATTGCATTAGTGCATGTTTTATTGGTGTAAATTTATTCGTCTTCAAAGTTAATTGCATTCCGAGATCACTCAAGTATGAATGCGTATAATTAATGGTTCTCAGAATTGTTTTTATAAAAGATAAGGATAAAAAGAAAAATATTTTTAAAAGTGTTTTAAAGGTTTACACTACGTTTTATTCTGATAAACTCGAAATAGAGTTTGATTAATTTGGATCTTTTTTAAGAGAGACATTTTAATCATAAAGTCAAAAAAAGTCAAACATCGTTCGGTCATTTAAACGACATAAGCTCTCGTTCGAGCGAGATCCTTATGTCTCGCGAATGACGTGGCATTGTCGTTCGAACGACACATTTTTCGAGGCGGTGCTTAATTATTATTTAAAGTATGTTTTCGTCAGAGTTTCGTGGGTGTGCATTATCAAAAAATAAAATACGATCCAGTACGTTGTTTGCACATGTTTTCTAAGGTTCAAAAAGCGTAAACACATCCTTAGAGTTTGAAAAGATCCAAATTATCATTCTTATATATATACGTGGCCTTGCTGCACCAAGTTTGCTGGTTCTACCATTGAACATCAGGGTTTTGCGGTGAAGAAAAGAGAAGGATTTCTTGTTCGACATCGTAGGTGAATCAAAGCCAATTGGTGGACACCGAGACATTCGTGGAGTCTAGTGTTGTGGACAGGTACCGTGGAAGACGAAATTTCTGCGTGGGCACTATTGAAGAACGGTAGAAGATCATAAGGAGCGTTAAGACCCGTGGGGATGAAGTCATTGAGAAAGGCTAATCTGTCTTTATAAAACCATTGTTGATAGTGATTGTCTGGCTTGGGCCGTCCGAGGTTGTTTTCCCATTTTGGGTTTTTTCCTCATACATCTGGCGTTGTGAGTATTCTTTACTTTATTTTACTTGCTTTAACCACTAGATGCATGTTTAGGATTAATCAAGGTAAAATTGGTTTAAAGTAAGAATTGAGTTTTTCACAACTTGGTTTGGTGCATATTAAAAGTTGAATAATTTTTGGTGAAAATTTGGTTTGATTTGAAACACACGCGTAGGTCCACCCCGTTTCTCAAATTTGGAAAAGGTAACTTTGTGATCAGAATCACATAATTTAGATATACTAAGCAAATTGGCTTTTAAGCCTTTCACTAAAAGAATATCATTAAGGACATAAAGAACCTTTTCTTGAAGAGTTCCTTTGCCAATGATTTAGGATTGTAATTTTTCACCAAACAGAACATTACCTCCTAAGAAGTCTATCTTATTTATCAGTTTAGTCTTATCCCCGATCATGTGTTTTGAACACCCAAAATTAAGGTACCATCTAATAGAGGTGCGTTCTGCTTTAAATGTAGTTATAACAATATTGCACCTTAGTTGGTTTAGCAAGTCATCTTTTCTAACCCAAATGGCTTTTGGTTTTGAAATGTTTCTTGGCCTTTGATTTAGAAAAGTTTTGGTGGTTCTCCTTACTGACTTTCTTTAGTGGGAGACGTTTTCCTTTTCTTTCTAAAGTTAGGTTTTTTATTCGTCTTCCTTGGGAGAACATAATTATTACATCTTTTCCTAGAATAGTTAAAAGTTACTATAGACTGGAGTATATAGACGCTTTTGAAAACACTCAGCAGGAGAGTGACCATAGACATCACAATAGCTACAGTATTGATGCGAGGTTGACTTGAATCTATTTTATAAGCCTTTAAAAATAGGTTTGGACACATTTTAAAAGTGAGGTTTAACTACAACAGTTTTTGAGTTTTACCCAGATTCTCTAATGGGGGGTGGGAGCAAACATACTTCGCTTTGTTATTGGGCTTATGCTCTGGACTAACACAGTCTTAGTATCTTGTGAGACTATTTTCTTTAAAATACTTTTCTGAGGTTTATCAAATTCTTGACCCATTTTTTCGGTAAAGTCCCAGAATAAACAAAGACAATTTTTGATTTATTTTGAATAAGAACCTTTGTTCCTTTAGGGTTTTTGTCAAATCCTAGGCCAGTTTTATCATCAGAGTTTATTTTGCTAGAACTGATTATTTTATCATATGCTTTCACATTGGTCTTAAAATTAAGATATTTGTTGAAAATAGTTGAGTTGTTTTGTTTGAATTCTTCCAGTTCTAGCAAAGTAGACCTTTATCTTTCTTCTAAAATAATTTTTTTCTCAGAAAGTATATTTTTTTTAATAACAAATTTTTCAGTTTCAGTCTCACGAGCCATGCATTGGATAGTGTAGTCCTCAGCATTCGGCCTAATAGTACTACTTAAGCTCTTTATACGTTCAGTCAAGTATTTAACATTTTCTTAATTTTAGAACTCTTCTTCAGAGTTTTAAAATATAATTCTTGAATATCAGGTAAGTCATCATCATCAAACTCACTAAGTGACTTGTGTGTGTCATTTCCTAACGCTTTTCAGGTTTGAAACTCACACACCCATTCATTTCATCACAATGATTTGCATTTGGACTAACAGACATGCTAGACTTATAAGAGTTATTCACCACATCAGCATTTGATGGTTCATTGGCACAACAATCGGTATAGAATCAATAGCATCATCAAGAGGTCAACATGATTTATCATCAGTGTACAAAATTTTAGCAAAAAAGGCATGCATGATTCATGTGTTTAAGATATCACAGGCTCATAATCATCTGAGTCACTAGAGTCGTCCCATGTCTTACACACATGGGCCTTAGGTGTGGTTTTGATTTTGGATTTACATTTACTCACATAATGACCCATGATACCACATTAGTGACTCTATATGTTACTTTAGTTCTTTATGGGTCTCTGATTGTCATTAAAGTTATTTTTATCACTATTACAATCATGGGGGGTTTGGGGGCTTGAAAATTTTGATAGCCATCCTTCTCCTGTTTAGTTTCCATAGCATTCCTAAACTTTATAATCTTTTTGAAATGTGTACTCATAATGGCTATCTGGTTATCAAAACTTTCAAGGTAACACTCCTCATCTAATACTAAATCATAGTCAAGCAAATTTAACTTAAGTACTATCATTTGAGAAGAGAAAACTAAGTTATACCCATATGATCATTTGAAAGTAGAAGTCATATGTTTCTTATACTCTAACTCCATTTCTACAACTTTTAATTTGCTACTTAACAGTTCTAGAGTTAGATTAGGATCATCCATTTCTTCTATTTCATAACATTTGTTATCAAATTTAATAGGCATAAATATAAGTATTTTCATCATAATTTCATTTCTATCATAGAAAATACCATTAGCACGGAGTTTAGTAATAATGTTTGTGAGCTTTATATAAAAGTCATCAAAGGTCTCAGATTCATCCATCATAAGGATGTTGTATTGTTACATAGGAATTTAGGTATCCATGGACTTAACACGCTCGTCACCTTTATGGATAATGACATAAGTGTCCCAAGTTTCTTTGGATGTTGTGCAAATAGACATTCTCTTAAATTCGTGTTCATTTAAAGATGTGAATATACCATTTTTATCCTCATTATTGCATAGTGACACCTGTTTCTCTTATTTGGTAAACTCATTGAGCATTTTCTTAACCCTTAGAATTCTTCCTTCAGTTAAAGGTTTAGTGGGGAGAGAGTAGCCATTTTCAATAGTCTCCCAGACTTCATCATCCAAAGTACCTGAGATAAATGCAGTCATCCTAACTTTCTAGTAGGGAAAATTGTGCCCATCAAATATTAGGTGTCTAGAAAGGTCACTAGGTTTCTCAATTTTCTCATCCATTATTGAAAATACAAAAATAGTTTATAGAGCTTTAGGATCAAATATTTTAAAACCGCTCTGATACCACTTGAAATAACTCAACCAAGATTTTAGAAAAGTTAAAGGTATGATTAAGAGTTCGAAGAAACTCTTTGGAGAAACTCTTTTTGTTTATAAAGAATATCTCACGCAAGATGTGTAAAAACATTAAAATATTATAAACCAGATAATTTCAGATTCTTAGTAACTCAAGTTTTAAAAAGTGTTTTAGTTATCCCAGTTAACCTTTTAAACAATAGATAACATGCAAGAATTAATAAGCATTCATACATATTTTATATATGTATATGGTAAAACCTTAAAGGATGGGGAAACATCCATGATGACCTCTACGCCACAAATCAAAACCTACAAAAATGGAATAAGTTTAAAAGTTACAAGCTTTAAACACAGGATCAAAAACAGAAAGAAAATATACCTAATATGCCTAGAGATACACCTCCTTTAGGTATTTTTCTTTGATCCAGTAGGTATTTGAAACCTCCAACTCCTTAGCATTTTTTACATCAACTGAAGTTCTTATCTCTCTAACCACACTCACTAAATCATAAAATGTGTTAAATGCATAGTGGTGTGGTACTAAGATCTATATGAAAATGCAAGAACACACACATACTTATGCAAACAGTCCTACAAATTACACAAGTTATTCTAAATGAACAGATCTCAAGACTACAAATATCAGAGATGTCAAGTCGTCAAATCTGGGTAGATCTTTTTTGAAAAATACATCTGAAAAAATGTATTTATGCAAAACATATTCCACAAATCGTAAAATCACTTTTAAAATAAACTAGATTCAAACGTTAAAGTAATTTTTCTGATATTTAAAATTTTAGATCTAACAAGTTTGTGGATCTAAAGTTATTTTAAAATATAAATAGACGTCCAACAAATAATTGGGTTTTTCTAAAAGATAGTTATGCAGATCAACGTATATATAAACAAATCTAATGAGACAGTGTATGCTAATGTATCATAGTTGTATCATGGTATTAGACGCTTGATTTTATGAGGAAAAATAAAGTTCCTAACAACGTGATGGTTGTTTTAAGGAATTAATATATCAAGATGAGTTTTTGTAAAAGAGATTTGTTTATACTCTCAAATTACTAAACTCTGTTTTGAAAACCCTATGAGTTATACAAAAATAAACACTAGTTTTCTAAAATATTTGAGAGAAAAATATATGAAAGATATACACTCTGTTTTATACAGAGTTTTCCTCATTAAAAACTCTTTTTTCGTCTCTAAAAATCTCTCCTCTCTCTAACATATCTCCTCTCTCTCTCTCTCTCTCTCTCTCTCTCTCTCTCTCTCTCTCTTTTCTCTCTCTAAAATTGAAAACTCTAGAAAATTGAAGACAAAGTGAGTTTGCATTGGGAGACAGGAATATCCCAAAAATAGTTTTTGAATTGGATGGCTGAGATTAAACCAACCGATTTGATCTAAATAGAACGGTTGGAAACAAAGCGTTAAACGTAAGATTTACCTACTATAGGAAATTACATGTAATGCCTTGTGATTGGTTGAAATGGTTATCACTTGGATCTTATAAGATTCAATATAAGCCTTGGATGAAAAGTGATCAACCGTGTGAAATGTACAACATTTATGTGAGTGTGAAGAACACAACTGTGGCTAATAAAATGTTGACTTATGGTGTCACACACACAGACACACAGACACACACACACACACACACATACACGCGTTTAATTCAACTAATTTAAATGTCTCAAAAATTATAATTTACTCCCCAAAGGTTTTAAAAACAATTTCAACAAATTAATTAAATGATTGAAATTTGGTTTTAAATGCCAAAAAATTATTTTAAAATTTTCTAAAAAATACGAAAAATTATTTTAACACACATGATGCATGTTTGTGCTATGTTCCCTATAGTGTGACATTTTTATACCTTCGGGACTACATGGAATTGCCAATTGAAGTAGATTCCCATCTTGAATGTTGAAGTAACTTTTAAAGGGTCTCTTAACTGCTAAAAAATATTTTGTCTAAATATCCAAACTAGTTGAAAAACTTATATGGTACAGACTCCTAGTAAGTCAACCATATATGGTGTTTCACGACTTGTAAGGAATAGTACAACGCTTAGACAACGTCTAAAAGGCTATGCAAGAGAGCGTCAAGCTATTAATGTAAAGTATTTTGGCAGGGTAAAATAGATCCGATGGGAATCCACATGCTCCGGTAAAAGGCGAGAGATGCTTCCTTTACTACAAGGGCAGAGAGAACCTACACAAATTTTAGGCCAATACCCCACACATATATACTATTATAAACCGTGCATATCTATTTATCTTATTTATCCTCTCCCCGCTTAGGGGACCCGATATGCAATTTATAGCGTTTATATTTCAAAAGCCTAAATTCTAATCCATCATCTCTATTTACGTATTCTATTGACATGCTAACATGTTAAACAAATTCTAATCAAATGCCATAATCAATATACATCAACATGAAAACATATTTTTCAAAATATGTTCTCAGGAAAGTGCCATTGAATTGTGTTAGTCTGAAACTTTGCAGGCTAAAGTTTAAAATCCGGATACTCTCACCACTTCTTCGAGCGAACTAAGACCGTCAAGGTGGCGCACCTTTAATATGTTTTTTCATGCAAATACTTTTCTAACATCAGCATTTGATCAACCTCTATCCCTAACATGTAAATATATTAGTCCAACACGGTGAATATGATATATTAAGGACTATGCTCCACAAATATCGTATCATTGTATGTATACTTGGTATCCTATAGTCTACATTTGGTAATATAACCCATTTGTTTAAACTAATATGGCTTTGGTCCAAGGTATCCTTTAGTAATTACGTGTTATACCTAATCAAACTCATGAAACCCAAGTCTCATAATATGCATCTTGACATATTATCTGCTAGGGATGTCTCCATCTCTAGTCCTACCCTTATATATTATCCAACACCATTATGTTGGAACTATGTTGGCTTTGATCCTAAGTTTTCTTGGGTACATATGAATTATACCTAGCTTAACTTATGAATCCCAAGCCTCATAATTGGTCTCTAGGCGTATTTTTTAGGGATGCATCTGTCCCATATCTGAACTCCCTCGACTTCTCCTGGTCCACCCTAATACTAAGATAAAGGTGTTCTATTCAACTTATTAGTAGTAGAACATTACATCCTTGATGCGACCTCCCCTTTTTTAACCTAACTCCTCCTAGTTCTACACCCCCCAAACTAGTCTACACGAAAAAACCTTTTGTCTAGTAGCCACCCGACTATTATTAGGGTATGTCGCAATATCAGACATCTGCTGCTCCATACCCATTTTCATGTTCCATACACCAACCCCCCCCCCCCCCCCCAAGCCAAATCCTACACTTGAACACACATCAAGTTATATCATGTGTATGATAAAACTACGGGGCCTTGATCCCAAGTACTCTTGGGTACGTATGTGCAATACCAAGTATTTATCGTGAACTCGAGCCTTGACATTATGTTTCTTGATATATTATATCCATCGAGATGCACCCATATCTCGATTTTTATCCATTATACCTAAATAATTCAAATGAGATATCAAACTATCTCGAGGAAGGACCTCCCAAACATATCCCTACATACAGGAGTGTAAACATGTATACACCGATTATATAACCGTTCTATGCAGGATTTAATCCCAAGTCTCCTTGGGAACATAGGCATAATATCTAGTCCTTATCCCGTGCTTAGGTTTCAATAATATATCTCATGATATGTTTTCCCTAAAAGAGATTCTCCCATCGCCTATCCCTTATCCCACACAGCAAACAAGATATCAAAATGTCCCAATGTCGCGATCTCTCGCATACCCTAATATAAACGTGCAAAAATTTATACGTTAGTTATTATAAGGATGCACCCATCTCTCACCTTTATATCTCTCCTTAAAACTCAAACGAGATATTAAACTATCTCAAAGCCTATATTTCTCGTATAGCTACATTCATAATAGATGCCTATTTATTATATATATATATATATATATAAGCACGAAGTCATACTCAAGCAATCTTGTGTACTTGCATCGGTTGAAGTGATGTTCCTACACCTCTCACTTATACCATTTTCCAACCTAAGAATATCAACACTTTAAGGAATTTTCACGATAATTTATCTAAAGTCATTATATAATAACTAAAAAGTAATCAATTAATATAAACAGAAATAATAAGCATATAATTAAGGAAGAATATAAAATAACTTAGATGCCTAACACCTCCCCTACTCATAACACAGTTCACTAACCCACATAACAAGAATTTCTCGAACAACTGCATACTTTAAAATCCACCTTAGGATTTTCCTAAAAGGGACAACCTTTTACGTATGTTTTAATACAAAACAAACTGGCGATTGTCGACACCTTGCAAAACCCCCTTTTTTCGAATGAAATACACACTTACCAAATGGGCATGCACCAAAACCTAGACATGATGTCGAACTAATTCTAGGTTTGAAGACACCGAGAACCCAAAACCCTGGACCGACATCCCGACCTTGGGGGGAGTGGGATAGAGAGAGACAATCACCCCTCACCCACCTTTAACGTCATAGAAAAGATGTCCCCCAGCTGCAGTGTCGCAACTCTCTCTTGGGGTCCATAATGCCACAGTGTAGACTTCTCTCATGATACAATCAAGAGAATCGAACTATCTATATGATTCTTTTCTACTATGATTAATATTTTTCTCCCACTGACTACTTTATGTAAAATTTTAAACTATTTAATGACCTTAGTTTTAGGGTCCCTCATATTGTTGATACTTGCTTAGATCCCCATATACACGATTGTACATTTTCCCAAACATATAGGTACGCCCAAAGGACCTCATGATAAAACAAACATCAAAATATAATAAATTAAAGATTACTTGTTTGCATCACTTATCGCATAATGTAATACCCCGTATTTTTGGGCTTTATTAATTTGGGGATTTATTAAATTTAATGTGAGTTATTAATTTAATATAAATCTGGAAATTAATTACTTTATAATTATTAACGTGATGTGAGTTAGTAATTATGGGAAAGTTGTTGAATATTACTAATAAGTAGAGTAATATATAATATTGGTTCTATGAAATGTCACGAGTGAATAAAATGACGATTTTAGAAATTTGAGTTGGGACGCGCCCGTGTCGCGTCGAGACTAAATATTGATTAATAAAAGTGAATAAATTATAAGTCACTCGTATGGTCGTTTTGAGTGTGCCAAAGTGTCCGGAAGGATCGAGATAGTCAGAAAAGTGTACCCGGGGGTTTAGTTTGGGTCTCGGGGAGTTTTTAGGCTTAATTAGTACCCCGGGAGGGCATTTTGGACATTTTATAATTTTGGGTAATTAAACCCACGAATTTTCAAGGGTTATATCATATGTCTAAGGTTGTCTTCTAGGGTTAACACAACCAAAGACAAGTGACGGCCATAGGAGAGGGAAGGAGAGAGTTTGCCAAGGTATTCTAGGCCGAAAACTCATCCGATTGCACCGCCACCACCACCAACGCGTAGATCACGCGACAGGGAACACAACCACACCAAATTTGTCCACAAATTAGAACTCTAAAATCTCAGGCAAGTGTTTATCTTTCTTATTTTCATTAATGCATCACTCATGTTAGTTTAGGGTTGATTGGGATGAGTTTCATGGAAGAAAAATCATGTTGGAGATAGGAAATTGCATGCAGTAATGATATAAATGGAAATCTGGAAATCCCCCTTCATATGTAGAGTTTGAATCACGGATTTATGATGTTTTAGAAGAAGAAATTCTGAAAAAAGATTGATTAGAACCAAGTTAAAGAAAATCTAGGGTTTTTGAGATTTATATGAGTTTGGGCCTATTAATCCATGGTTATTGATGAAAATTCGCATGCTTTACGTAGAAGATGTATAATATGGGTTTAGACTGTTGGTAGTACAAAATTTTGGGAGTTTTTGTGTGAAAATTTTGGATTTGATTGAGGTTGGATTATGAAACTCGTAACTGTTAATCTGCAGAAATCGCCATACATGGTTGATCGATCGATCGAACCAGGGGTGTCGATCGATCGACGTATCGATCGATCGAGCTCCTGCCATCGATCGATCGACCCTTTCTGGCAGACTCATATTTCCCCTTTGTACAATAGTTACATTCAAATTAAATGAGTAAAGACATTCCTATTAAAATATTGTGGGAGACAAAGAAGACCAGTAGGACTTATTAACAATTATGAGACCTGTAATGTAAGACGAGATTTGCATTTTTGGGATGTTTACATATAAGGGACGATAGAATTATGTATTAAAGGGAGAGACGCGTAAGATAGTTACGATGGAAAATAGATGAGAACCTACTGAATGCTACACTTGGGAGGATAGAGTCCACGAGTGTTACATAGTAAGTTGGAATAATCCCTCAAACTAAAAATAAGAGACGGACCGTAATAAGTGATAACTTAATAATGAGAAATAAGGATAAATGTTATAATTATGGGTTGTGAAATGGACCTAAATTTGATATGTTAAAAGTAGTATATTTATATGACTGTGCTTATGCATATACAATATACGCGTGAAAATCATGCCCGCGCTACTTGATATCCCTGAGGTTACCGCGCTGGGACAGTCTTATCTCGGTGTGCCTTTATGGGGGATATTGACTCGTACCCTAGAAGATAGATATCCTTGGTACAGGCTATCTGATCGATGGTCATACGGTCCTAAGAGACGTGAGGGTATGTACTGACCTCTTAGAGACTTGGAATCTATGCTTCGCCTCAATATTGTTTGTGTATATGTTAATACAGTTCGAGAGTGATTCCAAACTTGTATTTCCCTTAGTACGAGTGAGACGGGGATTGGATAGCAGAGTATGCCCGCACCATAATTATTATGTGGGGTGCCGTTAAAATATATATATTATATGAGTATTTAATATATATATATATATATATATATATATATATATATATATATATATATATATATATATATATATATTTAATTATGGAAATTTGGTAACTACCTATTGTGTTTATGGTAAGTAAGAAAATAAATTATTATTTTCGATTGGGGAACATGTGTTTGAAAAGTATAATATGGTACCTAGAAACTTTATGAGTAAATAAGGTTTAAATGAGAACTTTGATGTTAAAAGTAGTTAACCTCTTAAACAATTGAATTTATCAGTATTAAATCTTATGAGTAACCTAAGATAAGTTAAACCGTTGGGAAGATTAGGGCGATAGGCGTGCACATTAGAAGAGAGGCGAGAATTTCTCAAGAGAGTGCCGCACTAATATGTTGTTGCATTGGCATGTAAACATTTTAAATACTTGCTAAACAAATTTTAAATCATTTACACTATCGGTCTCTGACCCGTTTCTATTTTCCTTTCTCTCTTGTATATATATGTATATATTACAGGTGCCCAGCCACAGGGGCATCTTGCATAGGATCCTTTGGAAGGAACGTGCTGCAGCTTAGGTGGGAGTTGCAGGCCTCTTGCTTAGACGACCTCATTTCTTGATTCCATTTCTAGAATTATTTATTCAGTTGGGCATGTGTCGCCCTTTCCATTATTCAGTTACTTAGTAGACATTGTGATTCATTTATGTTTCCAGTATTTTACTCTTTGGTATTTGTTTTTGTCACGATGTTTTCATTTAAGTACTAAATGTTGGATTCTATTAGTTGAATATTTAATTATTTGGATTGTATGTTCCAGGATAGTTGTGGTGTGACTATTAAATGGTGAATTATGCAGAGTTTTAAATGTTGGTTTATTAAATAAAATTTGGTAATTAATGTCTAAAATGGTTTTGACATTTAGCTTAATTATTTAGGGTGTTTAAATTGGAAAAATTATTTTCACGACAGTGATGCTAAGAATGATCCAACTGTTAACCTTGATTTTAATTTAATAAAGGAGTGATCGCCCAGGTATTTAATTAGGAGGGGTGTCATAGGTGGTATCAGAGCATCAGGTTCTAGTGTCCTTAGGATCTGTACGGCTTATTTCGCTTTCATCTTAGCATTTTTTGCTATAGAGCCCTATTTTAGGATTGTTGTATTCTTGCTTTTACGTTTACGTCTTCATCTATTTGAGATTTGGTAATAACTGTAGACTAATAAAATTTCCTTCACGTTTCAGATGCCTCCTAGAAGTGCACCAAAGGATAGACGTTCCCAAGCCGAGCAGCCAGCAGCTCCAGGTCAGGGTACGATTAATGCTAATGAGGTAGTCATTATTGTTGCTTAGGCGGTGAATGCAGCGCTAGCGGTGGAACAGTAGGCTCCACCCCAGATTCAGGCAGCGGCGCCAGTACCTGCACAACTTCCATCAGCATGGGAGCGGGTTAGGGATGCCTTTCAGAAGGCGCATCCCCCTGAGTTCTCGGGTAGTTCAGATATCATCATCATCAGCCAATGGAAGTAAGATATCTAGCTGCATCTTCGTATGTATGAGTGTACAGACGTGAAGAAACAGTTGTTGGCTTCCTTCAAGTTAGTGGGGGGAGCTTTGCAGTGGTGGGAATCCACCACCACCTTGGAAGAGAGGTATAGGATCCCGATTCAGTCGTTCTGGGAGCGGTTTGATCGCAAGTACTTTCCACCCATCGTGCAGACTGAGATGAGGCGGAAGTTACTGAACTTGAAGAAGGAAAATTCTACTATTGCTGAGTATGAGGAGGAGTTCACGAGACTTCTACATAGTTCCAGATGAGGCACCTACTGAGGGTAAGAAGATAATGTTGTTTGTGAACGGGTTAGCTTGGAGGATAGGTCAGCATCTTATAGGGAATTTGTCTCTGAGTACCTTCACAGATGTACTCAATGCTGCCTTACTACACTGCCAGGATCACCGCTTCCATTTTCAGGGAAGCAAGCGAGCAGGAGAGTCCGACCAACAGGGCAGGACAGGGGGTAATGGCGCTGGTGGAGCACCGACATCCCAGGGACAGACTCGTCAGCATGAGCAGAGTTCCCATCAGGGGGACCCTGCCAAGCGCTTCCGATCAGGTGATTCCAGATAGGGATTTGGGGGTTATAGGCAGGGTCAGTAGGGCCAGCCTAATCAGCAGGGCCAGCAAGGCCAACACTGACAGCAGTAGGGTCAGCAGCAGGGCCAAGAGGGCCAAGAGCGTTTTCATCAGGGCCAACAGGGCCAGTGGCGGGGTGGTAACGGCCAGCAGGGTCAGAGGGGAGGTAATTTCAAAGGCCGATGTTTCGGGTGCAGTAAGAATGGCCATAGGCGCCAGGATTGCCCAGAGGGAGAGAGGGCCCCACAGTAGCAGGGTCCCCATAATGAGTCGCAGAGGCCACTTTTTCCAGCAGCCCTCCCAGCACCAGCTCAGGTACCAGCCCTACCAGCCATTCCAGCAGCTCCAGTACAGCAGGGGCAGTTATAGTATGGACATGTCTATAACGTCCACCACGTAGCAGCTCCATAGGCACCAGCCGCGATTGAGGATATGTTTCCTATCCATGGTACTATGGGTCGGGTTTCATTTGATACTGGGGCAACGCACTGTTTTATAGCTACCCATTTTACGAAGGCCTTAGGGTTATTAGCCACAGCAGAGAGCTCTGTGACGTGTGTAGACTCACCACTGGGGAGTGGATCGCTTATTTTCTTTATATACCGGGGTGTGGGGGTAGAGATCGGTAGCTTGGTATTACCTGCAGACATGTTAGTCTTAGATATGCATGAGCACGATGTTATTATCGGTATGGATTGGCTCGCTGCTTACAGGGCCATGATAGATTGTTTTGGTGGGAGTATTGTTTTTGCCATTCTGAAGAAAGAGATGTTTGTAGTGGTGATGCCTCACCCAGAGGGAGGCTCAACCGCTCATTTGTATTACATAGAGGAGGATACCTCTAGGGAGGTTGTGTTTCCCTTAGACTCGATCCCAGTTGTTCGTGAGTATTCTGATGTATTTCAGGAGATACCAGGCCTACCTCCTAGTCATGAGATAGACTTTGTCATAGATTTATTACCAGATACACGACCTATAGCACGTGCTCCATACCGTATGTCTCCGGCAAAGATGCGAGAGTTACGAGATCAGATAGAGCAGTTGTTAGGTTAGGGCTTCATTCGCAGGAGTACCTCACCTTGGGGCGCTCCAGTTCTGTTTGTGAAAAAGAGAGATGGTACACTGAGACTATGTGTGGACTACCGGGAGTTGAATAAGGCCACGATACGGAAAAAGTATCCGTTGCCTCGAATCGATGATCTGTTCGACCAGCTGAGGGGAGAAACTTTCTTTTTGAAGATTGATGTGAGGTCGGGGTACCATCAGCTACGTATTAGGGAGCAGGATGTTTCAAAGACTGCTTTCTTGACGAGATATGGGTCATATGAGTTCAGAGTTAAGCCATTTGGACTCACAAATGCTCGAGCCGTATTTATGGACTTAATGAACCGAGTGTTCAAAGATTTCTTGGATCAGTTCATTATTGTCTTCATAGATGACATTCTGATATATTCACACTCCGAGGAGGAACATGCCGAGCACTTGAGGAAGGTTCTTCAGACTCTACGAGAGCATCAACTATATGCTAAGTATGAGAAATGTGGGTTTTGGTTGCGGGAAGTACAGTTCTTGGGGCATGTTGTTTCTGAACAGGGGATAGCAGTTGACCCGAGTAAAGTGTCAGCGGTGAGGGAGTGGGGACAGCCCACGACACCGACGGAAGTGCGTAGTTTCTTGGGGTTAGCCGGATACTACAGGAGATTCATTCGGGGATTCTCCAAAATTGTGGGTCCTTTGACGAACCTAACTCGCATTGGGGTTCCATATGTTTGGGATGACGCTTGCCAATTGGCTTTCGACGAGCTGAAAGACAAGCTTACTTCAGCACCAGTCCTTGATTTACCGAAGCCGGATGTGGAGTACCTAGTTTACACCGATGCCTCTTTACGGGGACTTGGGAGAGTACTTCAGTAGGAGGAGAAGGCTATAGCTTTTGCCTCACGCAAGTTTAAGACGCATGAGAATAATTACCCCACCCACGACCTGGAGTTAGCAGCGGTCATTTTTGCATTGAGGATATGTAGGCACTATTTATTGGGGGAGAAATTCCGCTTGTTCACAGACCACAAGTCACTACAGTACCTGTTCACTCAGCGAGAGCTGAATATATGTCAGCGCAGATGGTTAGAGTTTGTGAAGGACTATCAATTCAACATACAATACCATTCGGGGAAGGCCAACTTAGTTGCTGATGCGTTGAGTCGTAGATCGGTAGACGATGTAGCGGACATCTGGAAAGAAAAGTGGAAGGAGTTGGGTCACCAGGACGCAGTATCCCATTCTTTCGTATCTGTTATGACAGTGACACCCGATATTGTTACGAGGGTGATACAGGCACAGACCACAGACCCGTTTTGCTAGGAGCAGATCGTACGACTTTTAGCTGAGGGTGCTGAGTCTTATTCTGTTAGTTCTGATGGGGGTTTGAGGTTTAATGGGAGATTGGTGGTTCCAGAAGGAGCAGACTTACGTTATGTAGTGATGACCCAGTCTCACGGGTCCCGATTTTTTGTACATCCTGGGGGAGTTAAGATGTACCAGGATATGAGGCGGCAGTACTGGTGGAGTGGGATGAAAAAGGACATTGCTGAGTTCGTGTCCAAGTGTTCAACCTGCCAGCTGGTAAAGGTGGACCATAAAAAACCGTCAGGTTTGCCTCAACCATTGGAAATACCCGTGTGGAAGTGGGAGAGTATTTCCATGGATTTTATAACAGGATTGCCTACATCACAGCGGGGCCACGACTCTATCTGGGTGATTGTAGACCATTTGACCAAGGTGGATCATTTTCTGCCGGTGCGAATAGACTATAGCACGGGTCAGTATGCTCAGTTGTTCATTGCTGAGATTGTCAGATTACATGGGGTGCCCCTGAATATTGTGTCAGATAGAGACAAGATTTTTGTGTCGCGCTTCTGGGAGAGCTTTCAGGAGGCTATGGGTACAGAGTTGAGGTTGAGTTCAGCTTATCACTTACAGACAGGTGGGAAAACAGAGCGTACTAATCAAATGCTGGAGGATATACTACGCATGTGTGTCCATGATTATGGAGGAGGTTGGGAGACACATCTTCCACTTGTAGAGTTCGCTTATAATAACTCTTATCAGTTCACGATTGGCATGGATCCATTCGAGGCTTTATATGGCAGACCTTGTCGTTCCCCAATTTGTTGGCTAGAGGTGGGGGATAACAACTTTCTAGGAACATAGGTGATTCAGGAAACCTCGGCGAGGATTGAGATGATCAGGAGTCGCATTCAAGTAGCCTAGGATAGACAGAAAAGCTATGCCGATGCGAAACGGTTCTTCCGGGAGTTTAATATGGGGGACCAAGTGTTACTACGCGTATCTCCTATGAAAGGAGTGATGAGGTTCGGGAAGAAAGGGAAATTTGCCCCGAGGTACATGGGGCCATTTCCCATTATCGAGAGAATTGGCCCGATGTCATACAGATTGGGGTTGCCAGAGCATTTACATCGCATTCATGATGTATTCCACATCTCTGGCTCACACCCACATCGCGATAGAGGAGATAGACTTACATCCTGACAGCTCTTACGAGGAGATACCGGTGGCTATCCTAGACCATAGCGAGAGGAGATTGAGGTCGAAGGTAGTTCAACTTGTACGGGTCCAGTGGGAGCATCACAATGTGGAGGAATCCATTTGGGAGCGCGAGGCAGATATGCGCGAGAGATATCCAAATTTAGTCTTACCAGGTATGCCTTATTTTCCGAATTTCGGGACAAAATTCAGTTATTAGGGGGGGGGGGGGGGGAGTATGTAATACCCCGTATTTTTATGCTTTATTAATTTGGGGATTTATTAAATTTAGTGTGAGTTATTAATTTAATATAAATCCGAAAATTAATTACTTTATAATTATTAACGTGATGTGAGTTAGTAATTATGGGAAACTTGTTGAATATTACTAATAAGTAGAGTAATATATAATATTGGTTCTATGAAATGTCACGAGTGAATAAAATGATAATTTTGGAAATTTGAGTCGGGACGCGCTCGTGTCGCGTCGGGACTAAATATTGATTAATAAAAGTGAATAAATTATAAGTCTCTTGTATGGTCGTTTTGAGTGCACCAAAGTGTCCGGAAGGGTCGAGATAATCAGAAAAGTGTACCCAGGGGTTTAGTTTGGGCCTCGGGAATTTTTTAGCCTTAATTAGTACCCTGGGAGGGCATTTTGGACATTTTATAATTTTGGGTAATTAAACCCACGAATTTTCAAAGGGTTATATCATATGTCTAAGGTTTCCTTCTAGTGTTACCACAACCAAAGACAAGTGACGGCCATAGGAGAGGGAAGGAGAGAGTTTGCCAAGGTATTCTAGGCCGAAAACTCATCCGATTGCACCGCCACCACCACCAACGCGTAGATCACGCGACGGGGAACACAACCACACCAAATTCGTCCACAAATTAGAACTCTAAAATCTCAGGCAAGTGTTTATCTTGCTTATTTTCATTAATGCATCACTCATGTTAGTTTAGGGTTGATTAGGATGAGTTTCATGGAAGAAAAATCATGTTGGAGATAGGAAATTGCATGTAGTAATGATATAAATGGAAATATGGAAATCCCCCTTCATATGTAGAGTTTGAATCACGGATTTATGATGTTTTAGAAGAAGAAATTCTGAAAAAAGATTGATTAGAACCAAGTTAAAGAAAATCTAGGGTTTTTGAGATTTAAATGAGTTTTGGCCTATTAATCCATGGTTATTGATGAAAATTCGCATGCTTTACGTAGAAGATGTATAATATGGGTTTAGACTGTTGGTAGTACAAAATTTTGGGAGTTTGTGTGTGAAATTTTTTGATTTGATTGAGGTTGGATTATGAAACCCGTAACTGTTAATCTGCAGAAATCGCCATACCTGGTTGATCGATCGATCGAACCAGGGGTGTCGATCGATCGACGTATCGATCGATCGACGTATCGATCGATCGAGCTCCTGCCATCGATCGATCGACCCTTTCTGGCAGACTCATATTTCCCCTTTGTACAATAGTTACATTCAAATTAAATGAGTAAAGACATTCCTATTAAAATATTGTGGGAGATAAAGAAGACCAGTAGGACTTATTAACAATTATGAGACCTTTAATGTAAGACGAGATTTGGATTTTTGGGATGTTTACATATAAGGGATGATAGAATTATGTATTAAAGGGAGAGACGCGTAAGATAGTTACGATGGAAAATAGATGAGAACCTACTTAATTCTACACTTGGGAGGATAGAGTCCACGAGTGTTACATAGTAAGTTGGAATAATCCCTCAAACTAAAAGGAAGAGACGAACCGTTATAAGTGATTACTAAATAATGAGAAATAAGGATAAATGTTATAATTATGGGTTGTGAAATGGACCTAAATTTGATATGGTAAAAGTAGTATATTTATATGACTGTGCTTATGCATATACTATATACGTGTGAAAATCATGCACGCGCTACTTGCTATCCCTGAGGTTACCGCGCTAGGACAGTCTTATCTTGGTGTGCCTTTATGGGGGATATTGACTTGTACCCTAGAAGATAGATATCCTTGGTACAGGCTATCTGATCGATGGTCATACGGTCCTAAGAGACGTGAGGGTATGTACTGACGTCTTAGAGACTTAGAATCTATGCTTCGCCTCAATATTGTTTGTGTATGTGTTAATACAATTCAAGAGTGATTCCGAACTTGTATTTCCCTTAGTACGAGTGAGACGGGGATTGGATAGCAGAGTATGCCCGCACCATAATTATTATGCGGGGTGCCGTTAAAATATATATATTATATGAGTATTTAATATATATATATATATATTTAATTATGGAAATTTGGGAACTACCTATTGTGTTTATGGTAAGTAAGAAAATAAATTATTATTTTCGATTGGGGAACATATGTTTGAAAAGTATAATATGATACCTAAAGACTTTATGAGTAAATAAGGTTTAAAAGAGAACTTTGATGTTAAAAGTAGTTAACCTCTTAAACAATTGAATTTATCAGTATTAAATCTTACGAGTAACCTAAGATAAGTTAAGCCGTTGGGAAGATTAGGGCGATAGGCGTGCACATTAGAAGAGAGGCGAGAATTTCTCAAGAGAGTGTCGCACTAATATGTTGTTGCATTGGCCTGTAACATTTTAAATACTTTCTAAACAAATTTTAAATCATTTACACTATCGGGCTCTGACCCGTTTTTATTTTCCTTTCTTTCTTGTATATATATGTATATATTACAGGTGCCCAGCCACAGGGGCGTCTTGCATAGGATCCTTTGGAAGTAACGTGCTGCAGCTTAGGTGGAATTTGCATGCCTCTTGCTTAGACGACCTCATTTCTTGATTCCATTTCTAGCACTATTTATTCAGTTAGGCGTGTGTCACCCTTTCCATTATTCAGTTATTTAGTAGACATTGTGATTCATTTATGTTTCTAGTATTTTACTCTTTGGGATTTGTTTTTGTCAGGATGTTTTCATTTAAGTACTAAATGTTGGATTCGATTAGTTGAATATTTAATTATTTGGATTGTATGTTCCAGGATAGTTGTGGTGTGACTATTAAATGGTGAATTATGCAATGTTTTAAATGTTGGTTTATTAAATAAATTTTGGTAATTAATGTCTAAAATGGTTTTGACACTTAGCTTAATTATTTAGGGTGTTTAAATTGGAAAAATTATTTTCACGAAAGTGATGCTAAGAATGATCCAACTGTTCAACTTGATTTTAATTTAATAAAGGAGTGATCGCCCGGTATTTAATTAGGCGGGGTGTCACACATAATCACGATCTTTGAATTCTTCGAAACCTATACCCGCAAGATTTTAAAATTATTTAGTTAATAAATGTGACAACCCAGATACAATTGTGGACATGGATAATGTGTATTAATATATAATACTAGGTTATTATGTTTATTCTAATCCTACCTTCATAAATCATGAAATATCAAATTAGTTACAAACACAAATTTTTGTCATGAAATATCAAAATAGTTACAAACACAAAATTTTGAAGTTTTCGATAGGAATGCTCATGTTGGAGACTAGTTTTAACCCTTATAATATAATAATTGACTTGAGGTGAAAACTACATAGTTGTATATATATGAGTTAAGTTTGTAACAGAACAAACGGTGTATAAAACAGAGGTTTGAGTAAAGAGCTATGTTGAAATTACAAAATAGGGGAAAATCTGTTCATCCGTTTAAATGATTTTTGTCTTATATGGCGCCACGTGTTATATTTAGATTGGACCAAGAGGAGGTGCCCTTATGCCTACTTAAACCTATCCATGTCACATATTCCTTCATCCAAATGCATCCATCAGAGAGTTTGGACTAAAGAGAGAGAACCGTAAGGCTTTAGGAGGAGAAGGATGATGACAAGTTGGAGAAAAATTCACAAGAAATTACATAAATGTCCCTTAGGTAATTATATCCATCAATCTTGTTTCTTTTTTTTTATATTACCGATTTAAATGAGAGAAATTATCAATGTTTTATTAAAATTTCATGCCTTGATGTATATGTATGGATATATACAAGTTTGAAGAAAGATGAAGGTGTAAATCCTTTATATTACCTTGGTTAGAACCCTTTTGTGTTCAAACCTTCATAGGTTTTTGCGTGCTTATTGGAATTTAGAAATTCTAGTTGGAGATGAAAAAAAAACTCATATATGTATATCATATCCAAAAACAAAGAAAAATACCAAGAAATGAATCTTGGGTGATAGTTGGAAGTTTGGGTATAAAATCTGCCCCAAAAGTGTAAGTATGCATACCGTGTGTTCGATGTTTGGTCTGACAGAGAAAATGAACTCTAAAAATTATGAAACTTTAATTTAGTATTATTCAATATGTTTATTAAAGATATGATGTAGAGAAATTATAAAAATTCCTGGAAGTTGACTGAACGATGGATGAGCCTATAGGGTTGATTTGCTATGTATTGAAGAAATGGGCATAACTTTCCCTAGTTGGAAACCTAATCTGATAAGAATTGGATTACCAAGAAGAAATTAAAGTATGTTTGGACTATTAATTGGATATGTTAAATATATAAACATGAACTTGGATGGAACTTCATTTACGATAAATGATTTGAATATAATCATATGATGCTTATGAATTAAGTTACGTTTGAGATATTCCTTGGATTGTTGATATTCTCATGATGATACTAATATTATAAGAATGATAGGAAGGGAAGAAGAACTAGTTGAACAAGTGCCAGACAAAGGCAAAAGAAAAAGCCCATTAAGTTGCCAAGGTTAGTGAACTCACTGGTAAGATGTATTTATACATGATTATAGCTATGATATGTGGTACTTACTGAGTTGAATATGGATAGGATATGTGTGGTTATTGAGATGAATATGGATATGGTTACTGAGATGATTATAGATATGATATATGGTAATTACTAAGTTGAATATGTATAGGGTTTAAATATGATATACTTACTGAGTTGAATATGGATATGATATGGGTGGTTATTGAATTGAATATAGATATGATATGTGTGGTTACTGAGTTGAATGTGAATATTATATGTGTGGTTATTGAGTTGGATACGGATATGATAACTGAGTTGATTATAAATATGATATGTGGTACTTACTGGGTTGAATATGGATAGGGTATAGATATGATATACTCACTGAGTTGAATATGGATATGGTATGAATGGTTACGGAGTTGAATATGAATATGATATGTGCAGTTATAGAATTGGATATGGATATGGTTACTGATTTGATTATAGATACGATATGTTGTACCTACTGACTTGAATATGGATAAGATATTGGTGGTTATTGAGTTGAATATAGATATAATATGTGTGGTTACCGAGTTGAATATGGACATGATATGTGTGGTTACTGAGTTGGAAATGGTTATAGTTTCTGACTTGATTATAGATACGATATGTCACTACACCAAAATGGGCAAATTGTCACCTTTCAGCCAGCCAGCCTTGTCAAGGTCATTGACCGTGACAAAAAAACACGCGTTTTATGTCACGGTCATTGACCTTGACACGACCGTGACAACGAATTGTCACGGTCATTGACCGTGACACGACCGTGACAATTAAATTTGTCACGGTCGTGTCACGGTCAATGACCGTGATAATTCGTGTCACGGTCAAAGACCTTAACACGACCGTGACAATTTTTCCAGCAAAAACCCTACCCCCCTTCTTTTTTTCCTCCCGCGCCCTTCCCTCCCTCTCTCTCTCTCTCTCTCTCTCTCTCTCTCTCTCGACGCTGCTCTCTCTCTCTCTCTCTCTCAGGTCCAATTTCTCTCTCTCTCTCTCTCTCTCTCTCTCTCTCTCTCTTCCATTTATATATATATATATTTGTCTGTATATTTATGTGTGTATGTGCATATATATATGTGTGTATGTGTGTGCGTGTGTGGGGGGTGGGGCGGGATGGGGGTAGGGGGTGGTGGAGGGGGGCAGGGGGTGGGGCAGGGTGGGGGAGGGGGTGGGGGGTATGTGTATATATATATGTGTGTATGTGTGTGCGTGTGTGGGGGGTGGGGCAGGGTGGGGGGCAGGGGGTGGGGCGGGGTGGGGCAGGGTAGGGCAGGGGGTGGGGGTGGGACAGGGTGGGGGTGGGGGAGGGGGTGGGTCAGGGTGGGGCAGGGTGGGGGTGGGGGTGGGGGTGGGGTGGGGTGGGGGCAGGGTGGGGGAGGGGGTGGGGCGGGGGTGGGGGGAGGGGGGCAGGGGGTGGGGCAGGGGGTGGTGGAGGGGGGCAGGGTGGGGTGGAAATTTGGCTAATACACGAGAAACTGATAATCGTAAATATTATGAATAAAAATGGTACTTTCTTGGAGACTATAAATTATTATGTACAAACTTTGGTTCTAGACCTATGTTGTTGGATTTGGATGTTGGGTGTTGATTAGTTGGTATTATTGGGAAGATTGGGTTAAGTTGAAGCATATGTTGTTGGAGTTGAAAATTATATGTTAATTCATTATTACTATTGGGGGATAAAGTGTTGAAAAATATTGGGGTGGGGCGGGGTGGGGCAGTGTGGGGGAGGGGGTTTATTATCAATGGGACTTAATTTGTTGAATGATAATATTTGTATTAGATACTTGCGTGGTTTTACCTAACTTGAATGAATTAATAAATGTTTAAGTAAAGGTTGAAGTGGACAAAAAACGTGTGAATTGATTAATATCCATAATGTAAATAAAAGGTAAAGTAAGTGTGTAAATGGGTGGTTGATCAAGCTAAGAGGTCTAACCCATATTTAATACATAGGTGTGTTATGAAAGGTTTTCAAAGGGTAATTAAGTATTTTCAAATAATGACCCCGAAACATAGAAATTCAATCTCAAGCAATTTGATTTCAATCTCTACAAATTTATGCATGTATTCAAGGGATTTATGAAGGATTAATATTAAAATTCAATTCCTATACATAATCTAAAAATTATAACTCAGATTCAACTAGAAATAAACCAAACCAAAGTTAGTTAAATAAACCAAAGGATTAATATTAAAATTCAACTCTATTAGTTAAATTATAAATGTAATAGAATTAATCCATATAAATCACATAGGCTCGATACAAATATTCTAATTAACTTGCCTCAAATTTGATGAATAACAAGGGCTAAAAGTATTGTTCATTTAATTCAATTAGGTAAAACCCATGATAATGAAATTTATGCTACAATTATAATTATCTTATGTCATAATTTTATTGATAAACAATATATGTAGTTGTCATGGTCGTGGTGGGGGGTGGGGGTGGGGTGGGTAGGGGTGGGGTGTGTGTGTGTGTGTGTGTGCGTAGGTGTGCGTGTGTGTGTGGCGGGGGGAGGGGACAGGGGTGGGGCACCCATTTAATAACTCTTTAAATATTTGGAAAAAACATAATATTACAAAATTGAAACGAAATGGTATTGACGGAACTTACACATACGTTATAATATAGACGGAACATTTTTTTATCTGTACTAATAACATTTTTTTTATCTGTACTAATAACATTTTTTTTACAGCAAAAATGTCTCCTTCAGATGTTAGGGCGAAGATGATGATGCTGTTTATGATGATGTCGTCGTCTGGGTTCGGTGGTAGCGGAGGCGACGAGGGCTCCTCCGCCCCTAGGCTCCCCAAATATGGAAAATTTGGGATTACCGTCGAAAACAAGTCGGAGCTTTTAGCGAGATCCCTCGAGCTGCTAAAGACGGTCATCGGCCCGGGGTTTATGAGTTGGAAGGAGGTGCCGTATGAGCTCAAGTTAGCTGTTTGGGCGGCACTACAGGTAATATTTATATGAATATTTCAATTTCAATTTCAATTTCAATTTATATTTATATTTATATTTATATTTATATTTATATTTATATTTATTCGCAACTAACATTGTATTTGTTGGACAGGAACAATTCAACTTGGATCCAAAGCTACGCGATTCCGTCTTGGAGCAGTTGAGGGAGCAACACAAGACGTGGAAAAAAAATATGCGGACACGGTACTTTGGAAAAACACGAGAAACCATTTTACAATGGAGCGGATCCGTCCCGCCCAAGGAGCCGATCTCATTGGCACAATGGCAAAAGTTCATTGACAATGAGATCGAGGATCGACAATTGTCATCTCGCCAATCGGGGAGGGAAAATCGGGCTAAAAAGACGGACGTGCACTACTCCGGCCGGACCTCTTACGCTGAGGTGGAGCATAGGATGAAGGTAATATTTAATTTATCTATAACTACAGAAATATATTATTGGATATTATTTTACTTTGCGGGGCCGATATTAATTTTACTTTACTTTATTTTATTTCAGGGGGTAGGGAGTGGGCCAGGGGGTAAGCCACATAGGCTCGATACTTATGTGGCTCTTCGGACGAAGAAGGGGAAGGACAAGGAGGTGTCCCCGAGCGTCGCGGCCACGATTGTAAGTAATCCGACAGTTTAATTATTGTTAATTACGTTATAATTTTTTAGTTTACTTGTTTTACTAATCATGTGTTTTTTGTCGTTTCAGGCAAAGCTTAAGGAAGTGCATGAGTCGCAGTCTGATGCCGACAAGGCATCTTTGTCCACAGATACACTCAGCCAAGTGCTTGGCTCTGATCGCAAGGGGAGGACAAGGGGAGTGAGCTCGCGGGTGTCCAAATCTAGGATCATCGGATTGGAGACGAGCGACACCGGGTTGGCTCGAACGGTGGATTCACACGACGCGAAGCTGTCCCGTTTGGAGGCGACGGTCCAAGATATGTACGCATTCATGAAGCGTACGTTGGGTGGAGACCGTAAAGAGAAAGGGAAAGGGAAAGGGAAGGAGAAGGTGGTGGAGGAGGAGGTGCGGGAGGACGAGGAGGTGCAGGAGGACGAGGCGCAGGATGACGAGGATATGGACCTCGCTGCTTCATCACCGACACGTTCGTACTTCGACGATCCACTTCCCTATTTGACGCCCTCCAACAGACCATTATCGACAATTGGTTGGCCGAGCGTGTTCATATTGGACATATTTGATGGCCAGTGGATAGGGCGGGGGTTGAGGGACCCGAATATCGTCGAGGGTGGAATAGTCCATGGACGTGTGCTTCAACAGATGGAGTCCAGGGTGCTCGTCACGCATGTCATAACCGGGAAGGAGAACTCCCTATTGTGGTTGCGCGAACAATGCGGCATGACGTATATTAGTGGGTGCCTCAATTCGTATGTCGTGTGGCCTACTCACCTCCTCAGTTTTATCCAAGACATGTAGTAACATTATTTTCTTGTTTGTCCATTTTAATTATATTTGGATTATATCGTCATGTATATTATTTTTACTTTGAAGATTTGGATTATACTGTCATGAATATATATTTGCATTATCTTTAGTTTGTGTTGGATATATGATGTTTAGAACAGGTACAACGTTGCTATAACAGGTACAAATATACTGCTGGGCAGTGGCAGTGGCCATACTGCCCAGCAGATTTTTTTTAAATTCTGCCCAGAATTGTCACGGTCATTGACCGTGACAAGTTTGTGACAACATTTGTCACGGACTTGTCACGGTCAATGCCCGTGACAATTTTTTTTAAAAAGGGTCACGGCTTTGTCACGGTTATAAACCGTGACAAACGTGTCACGGTCATTGACCTTGACACGACCGTGACACAAAACGCGAGTTTTTTGTCAAGGTCAATGACCGTGACACGACCGTGACAAAAAAAGTTGTCTCGCCTCGAAATGTCACGGTCATTGACCTTGACAAGGTGAATTTGTCAAGGTCAATGACCTTGACAAATGGGCAGATTTGGTGTAGTGTGTTGTACCTACTGAGTTGAATATGGATATGATACGGGTGGTTGTTGAGTTGAATATAGATATAATATGTGTGGTTATCGAGTTGAATATGTCCATGATATGTATGATTACTGAGTTGGATATGAATATAGTTACTGAGTCGATTATAGATATGATATATATGTATTATGTAGTGATGTTATGGCTTATCAACAGCCAAGAGATGTTATGGCTTATCAACAGCCAAGAGATGTTATGGCTTATCAATAGCCAATAGATGTTATGGCTTATTTATAGCCAAGATATGTTATGGCTTATCAACAACCAATAGATGTTATGGATTATATATAGACAAGAGATGCTATGTCTTATCAACAACCAAGAGATGTTATGGATTATTTATAGCCAAGAGATGTTATGGCTTATCAACAGCCAAGAGATGTTATGGGTTATCAACAGCGAGGAGATGTTAATATAATTAAGATGTTAATATAGTACTTTTAATGTATAGATATGTAGTACAGTCACTGACTTTTTTTAACTCATGGTTTTATATGTTTACATTTTCAGGTTTGTATACTGCCAGCTAGGACACCCTATGATTGGTAATTTAGAGAACAACACCATTAGAGAGAGATGGGGTTTAAATATGGGGATTTTGTTATTGTTACACTAATGATTTTACTCGCTCATACATTGGATATACTGAGATAAAGTGGTTTAATTTGGTAACGGTACTAGTTAATCATAGTAGGGTAGGTTTTCTTAATTATGACTCTGAGATTAATTATGTTATGATACAGAAAAAAAATTACGTTCATTGTATATATCATATAAGAAAATCTTGAAATGAATTATATTTTGATTTGTTCAAGATTACGATTTAATTATCATGAAATAAATGATTAGTACGGATATGGGTTTGGGGTGTGACAATAGATGTTCGCACTTTAGGAAAGTCACTTGACCTAAAAGAAAATTCGTGCTCCAGAAAATTCACCTATCCCTAAAACTGAGGTTCATACTTTCAAGAAGTCTCTTCCCCGAATAAAGCTTGAACTTTTGAAAAGTCTCTTCCTTGAAAGTCTGGTCGCCAATGAGTGCCCTCAATAATTTTGTCCACCCGTCTGGTATATCAAATGACTCCTCTCTTGATCCTAAAGTCTAGGTGAAAGTGAACGATGAAGTATGTTTAGTAAGAGGTATATCAAATATGGCTTCACATCTATTCATTACAAGGATATAGTGGTATCACACGCACCTTAAAGGTTGCTCTGTCCAAGCAGCCTGACATAGTATGACTTATGGCAATAAAAAGAGATCCTTCGATAATTGGGTCACATAACATTTTTTCATATAGAAAAATATATAAGAACATAACCTATTGAACAAAAAGTACAAGATACTTGTGAGTCAAGTGCTCTGACGAAAGTTCTAAAAAATTATAAGACGACCAAAGGCTGGTCCAAAAGACTCATATTCCAGATTGAATGTATTTCCTTTCATTAAGGTAGATAAACAACAAATCATTGCCAAAATAGAGGTCCCTTACGTTTGATTACCCTAATCGCATTTTTATGTTGAGAAAGTAATATAACTCAATCTATTATTTCCTCAATCTTCGTTTTAAAAAAATGAGAGCTCACCCTTATTCACACGTATCCAGCAAGACTCTATTAAAGTTCTCATCCTTTGAAGATAGTATTAAATGAAAGAAAAAAAAATTCCATCAAAATACAGATAAGAAGAGATAAAATAATTACATCAGAAAAAGTCATTGCATATGTGAGTCATTATCCCCTATGTATTGTCCTTCTGTCAGTCCTTCTATCTCAATACTCCTGAACAAAAGTGGCCCAACTTTTCTTGAAGTTGTCATTATCAAAAGAGAAATACCACTAAGTTATTACCTTAAAAACATGAATATGCGCTCCGTGCGATCATTTAGTTTTCATTAGTAAACTCCCTACCGATAATTGTCAAGTCTATACAGTCATACACTCCATGTTTACTACAAAAGACCAAGTCCAATCATTAAGGGATTAGATTTCTAAGAAAAATTCAAATTATCACCGCCTTGCACAATACCATGTAATATGAGATCAGGGCATTAAACAAAGAATAAGTTCGCCTATAAGATGCCACTTCTACACCCCGAGTAAGAGATAATGTACTTCCACCTCCTATCCCCAACATCGAAACACTGTCAGCGGTGGCTATCACGGAAATACCAATTAAGCTTCAAGTTCGCATCCACAAGTCCTAGCATCGCCCCCTGCTAATGTAGGCACACCCAATTCCAAGTACCGTTTTCCTCCCATTGTTATTATTAACCTTATCATTAGTACCAAGAGTACCCAAATGCTACCTTTTTAGGTTCCCCACAGCCTAAATATGTGGCTCCTTAACCAGTCGAAGAAGTTGTCACCCAAGCGCCAAACCAGGAAATAACACAAATACAATCATAAATGTATCTCCTCTAAGAGGGCATTAGTATGATGTAAGCCCCTGATGGGATTACCAACATAAAAAATGGACCTCTATCCAGAAGCTCGATTATTGGAGAAATTCAAATTACTAGTCTTTTAAGCCTACAATAGATTAGGCTCTCCATCCGCCCACTTATCCAACTTCAGATATAATTCTGTAATTTTTACCTAGGAGCGTTAGAAAGGATATTCTCCTCTACACTGTCTGCAGGAGACCTCACCTATTATATGGGCCTAAAGCATGGAGTCACCACCAAAAACTAGGATGATGTATGTTGTGATTTCTTGAAGTAGTACGAATACAATGAAAAACTTGGTATCACCCATAAGGATTTAGAAATGTTAGAGCATGAAGTGGGAGAGGCTTTTGGAAATGTTAAGACATGAAGTTGGAGAAAGAAAGATGATTAAATGGTCAATCATCCCTTAGAGAATGACCATATATAAATTATGATAATGAACCTTGGTAAAGAATTACAAAGATATCTTGGGCTCAGCTTGTGACATGTTTTAAATACATCAGCTATATAAGGTGGAAGATCTAGGAGAGTTTGGCCTCCAAAGCTCCCAAGACTATATAAGAGTTTCATCAAGGCTCCAATTAGTTCTCCACTTATAAGAACCCGCTTGGTTCCTCCACGTCCCATATCACTACCCTTGTAGTCAATACATTGCCAGGACCATAACCAGTTTCCAACATTTCCCCAACTATTTTAGCCCCTTTTGCACCCTTTGAACTAGGGGCCCCTCCTTGAAATTTTCAGCCCATGCCCCCCACAAGAGTTTTATTCCCAACTAAGACACTTTACGGATATGCAATACCCCTCATTCGGGTCTTTACCACTTTGAAGTTAGTTGGTCACATCAAACCTTTTAACCCCAGACTACCGCAACCACCAATGATAAAAATTAGAAAACAAAAATGCATTGCAAATTCCACCAGGGAACTGATCATATCACAGACAACTATTGGGCCTCATCGATGCCGAGAGCCTCATCTTTCCAAAACACAATATCACTAACAACCCCATACTATATCATCCCAGTACCAATATTTTGTCAGAATCTCTTATCCCAAACACAGATTAATATACCCACTTAACCTGGTCTCCAGTCGAATTTAACTTTACCATAGAAAACCTCCTAAAAATCATCATACATGGCATATTATGACTCGGCCTGGGGACAACCAACATGAAAGAACTCGTCTTTAGCCTCAGCATACAATAATAACATCAATGAAATCATATTTTCATGTCCCCTCGGCCTCTTCCATGAATAGGAGACTAACGCTCCTTTGCAGATCCAGCTCAACACTAACCACCATTCCATCAAAAGATTGACTTGATATCTCAGCCTTAGCTTGAATCAGTACGGACGCTAGTTGAGCATGCGTGGAAATATGCATGTGGGTTATAGCCCATTGACCCACGTGGATAAATAGTTATTATAATACATCTCCCTCACATGAGGGAATATTACATCATCATTACATACATGTGCCAGGGACAGGTATCAACACCCTACTAGAGGCTTCTTTATGTACATGTCCTATACCTATTTGGGGGTACATTGTACACCCCCAACACTATATAAACCCCTCTTCTTTCCCAGACAAAAGGATATGTAAATAGAAAACCCTAGCTAAACTCTGTCTCTTTTAGAGTAGAGAGAAAGCTTGAGAGTTATGTATTGTAGGCCATTAGAGCCTCATTTCAAGTGAAAAACCATACTCATCTGCACAGTCAAGTAAGCTAATATTGTCGTACTAGTTAAATTCTATTGTCTTTACTCTTATCCTCACCCCCTTATCATATTTTCATTAATGTGTTGTTATATACACCTCATTGATGTGTGTGATTGAGCTTGAGCTGCAAATATAAATTTAAATGGTGACTTCATAGCGTCATCATTTTGGCACCGTCTGTTGGAGCAAAGGTTCTTCTTCTTCTTCTTCCTCTTTATTTTCATCTTGTTTCTCACTTGATTATCTGGTGGGGATATATTTACACACTTGATTAGATGTGTTTCACCATTGAAAGAGCTCGTGTTGGGTATTTTCAGGTTTTTTTTATAGCAGACTTAGCCCATCTAGCTCACCCCTTTATTTTGTTCATTCACTGAAGAGAATGGCCTTCGATTTGCCCTAGGCCGGTGGCCCTAGCTCCAGCCAGATGTCTACTCAGTCAGAAATGGATGAGGTGGCGGTGACACTGCACTCATGGGCTTTTATCCCGCAGAAAATGCAGGAATAAATTGTTGCCTTTAGCCAAAATATGATGGCTAGACCTGTTGGTGTTGTACTGGAGATGATAACTCCGATAGCTAGAGAGATGGCTCCGGTGAAAGCGGACCACCCTTGTCCCCGCATAAAGATATGCCACAATATCAGAGACATAGAGACGTGGACGACCGTTGGAGATTGTGACTGGGAAGGTAAGTCTAGGTGCAGGAAGTCTCGGACGACCAGTGTTGTGATGATCATAACTACTGGGAACCCTATGAGATTACTGGAAATACAGTGCGCCCAGTGCCACTTAGTAAAAGAAATAGTAGTCATCCGATCGAGATATCCAACCATGGGCTTCATTACTTGATAGATGGACCAAAGGATCAGCTTTCAACAAACTCAGCTTAGTTGGTGACCTATGAGACTGACTCTCCAAATCACGCAGTAATACAGCCTCCATGGGAAACAGAGTATGTTCTAACCGTCGACCTCTACTTGGCTCAGAGGAGGAGCAAAGAAAAGTCAACAGTCATCAGAGGAGGGTTGGAAGATAACCTATGCAACACCCACCCGATAGAAATGGAGCTGGGGATAATGCTGTGGAATTCGAGGGAGAAAATGTGACAGCGACCTAGGAACCATGAAATATCTCTATTCAGAGGATGGAGGAAAAAATCGATGATCTATTAAAAAGTCAAGACCCCATGCAAAGGGGATATATAGAAGGGTCTCTATTTGTTGTAATAATAGTAAGCTACCCAACTACGGTCAAGTTCAAGCCGTCGACTGTCACAATGAGCTACAATGGGAGCATAAACCTCGTCCAACACATCAAAATGTACCAATATATAGTCGACATCTACTCAATTTCTGATGAGATGAGATACCGGTCATTCTCTAATACTCTCACGGGCGTAACCCATGTAAGGTAGACTTCCCTCCCAAAGAACTCCATACAGAACTTTAAGCAACTAACCGAGAAATTCATTCATAATTTCTACTTTGGCATGAAATCCCAAAAAAGGCTACCCATATGCTGTATGTAAAGTAAGAAAATAATGAGTCCCTAGGAGACCATATTACAAGATTCAACAAAGAGAAGCTGGAAGTCAAAGACTATGAGGAGAACATTGCCATGAATGCCCTCATGAGGCGATTACAAAAGAGTAAATTACTTTGGAAGTTGGCCGAGAATCCTCCAAAATTCATGGAAGAACTCCTGGCTACGGTTGGTAGAGTCATGAATGTGGATGAAGCCATGGAGGCCAAGGGAGAGGACAAGAAAGAAGATGGTGGAAGTAAGTATACAAAAGCTTAGTGCAAGGATAGAAATAAGAGATCGGTTGATGATAAATTTGTTAACTACACTCCTATTACGGGAAGCCCTGATTTTATTCTAAATGAAATTAAGGATGAAAGAGCCCCGAGATGGCCTGCAATAAGCATTTTTCATTATAATATGAGATTAAGAAAATGCTGAAATAAGGGAAGCTTCGGAAGTATGTTGATCGAAATGGTTCTAAGGATGAAGGCCGAAAGAAGCATAGTGTCTTTAGAGATGAGAGGCCGAAACGACAACATCAGGCTGACAAGAAGGATGAAGAGTCAAATGATGATGATGAGGTCAACCCCGTTCTCCTGAGATATCAGTACCGTAAGGTCGGTTAGGAATGATATCTCTGGGAGTAAAGATGATCTGCGACGGATTAGCCAATGGTGGCAAAGAGTCTACCGACAGGAAATCCCATATAGCACAGGCAAAGGATACTCAAAAAAGAATAAATATAAGTTCGGAAGATATTGAACCCAAGCCAGGCAAAAGGAAGAAGGTTGACATGAACACGTCGGTGATAGGTTTTTCTAGACTTGACTTTAATGGTATTTTTCCCCCCTATGATGACCCTCTGATCATCAGCAAGAGGGTCCATAGATACAACGTCCCCATAATATTAGTTAATGGTGGGAATTCATCCGAGGTTATGTTCTGGGAATGCTTCAGTGGCATAGGGATGAGAAAGAAGAGACTCATCCCCTCCCACCAACCGTTGATCGACTTTAGCAGGGAGAAGGTCCACCCATTAGGGGTATTTCAGATAGCCGTTTGCATTGGAACTTGGCCCAGATGCCTCAACATAAAGGTAACTTTTTTATCATGGATAAAAATGCTTACTTGACCTACAACATCATTATAAGAAGCATATCCTTCAAAGATTTTGAGGTTGTGCCCTCTACCGTATATCGAATGATAAAATTATCGACTCCCTATAGAGTGGGGGAAATTTAAGGTGAATAGGTAGAGGCATGGGAATGCTACTTTAACTCAGTAGAAGATAGGATAGCGCATCAAAAGTCCACCACCACATAAAAAATTAATACACTCGACCCAAGGGATGAGAAAAAATTAAAACAAGGAGAGCCTGCCGAAGAGGTAATCATCCTTAATGAGGACAAGCCAAAAAAAACCATTTAGGTTGGTCATCATTGAAGACAAAGTTGAAGGAGGAGATGATCAAGCTACTAAGGAAGAGGAAAAGTGTGTTTGCCTAGAGTCACGAAGACATGTTGGGGATAGACCCCAAGATCTGTAGTCTTCAGATGAATATCGATAAGGGAGCGAAGCCTCATAAACGGAGGAGATAAATCTACGCAAGGGAAAAATATGAAGTCATCCAAGATGAAGTCAAGAAATTGCAGAAAGCCGAGTTTATTAGGGAGGTGATCTACCTAGATTGGCTATCTAATGTAGTCATCGTCCCTAAGGCAAACGATAAATAACGAATGCGTGTTGACTTCACTGACCAAAATAAAGCCTTTCTAAAGGATAGTTTCCCTTTATCTCGCATAAACAAAATGGTCGATGCTACAGCTGGACATGAATTAATGAGTTTTATGGATGCCTACTTAGGGTATAATAAAATATTCATTGACCCGGTCAATGTCGAGAAAACCTCCTTCATCACAGACAAGGTAACCTATTGTTATAAGGCTATGACTCCGACCTTAAGAATGCTGGCGTAACTTATCAGAGGTTGGTTAATCAAATGTTTGAAGACCAGATTAAAAAGACCATGGAGGTGTATGTAGACGACATGTTGACAAAGAGTCTCAAGGTTGAGACCCATGTGGGTGAGTTTGAGCGTACCTTTGATACCATGGACAAATACTAGATTAAGCTCGATCCTTCCAAGTGTATATTCAGCATGGGGGCAGGGAAGTTCCTTGGCTTTATTTTGAACCAGCGGGGCATAGAGGAAAATCCAAAGAAAATTAAAGCATTTATTAAAATGAACACTCCAAAAAACATCAAAGACGTGCATAAACTAATTGGTGGAGTACCTGCGTTTAACAAATTCGTCTTAAGGGCTATAAACAAGTGTCTTCGCCTTTTTATAATTCTGAAGAAAATGTTCAAATGGCATGAAGAATGTGAGAAATAATTCTAAGAGATTAAGGCTTACTTAGGTTCTCCAATGCTCTTATCTTGGCCCGTCTATGGAGAAAAGATGTTTTGTATTTAGAAGTGTGAGTCTGCAATTAGAGTAACCATTGTTCGAGATGATGAAGGGGTACAAAAGTCGGTATACTTTGACAATAAGACTCTTCGGGGGGGGGGGGGGGGGCGAGTTGAAATATCTGAGGATGGAGAAGATAGCGTATGCCTTGATACATGCCTCAAGAAAAATGAAGCCTTACTTTTAAGCCAACACTATAGTGGTTCTCATTGATACTCCTTTGAGGTAGGTCATCCATAAATCTGAGAAATTAGGTAGGTTAATGGCCTGGTCAATTGATCTTGATAAGTTTAACATTATACACCAGCCTAGAATAGAATCTAAAGGCAAGTGTTAGCTAGCTTCATGGTTGAGTTCACTTGGGAAAAGACCAATACAAAATAGGACAAGATGGCAGTTTTATCGAAAAAGAAATAGTAGGTCTAGCCATGGGTGATGGTGTACGATTCGACCTTGCAAAAAAAGATGTTATGTTAAAAAATGGTACAAAAATTGAAGGGTCTTTTATAGTCAGCAATCCAGTTTGGAGTCTGTTTGTGGATGGCTCCTCATGTGAGCGAGACAATGGGGAAGGCTTGTTATTGTTGTCTCTAGATGGGACAAAAATTGAGTATTCATTGAGGTTAAGCTTCAAAGGCTCCAACAAAGAGGCTGAGTATGAAGCTTTGCATGCAGGTTTATCCATGGCCAAAGTGTTTAATGTCGGCCACCTAGTAGTTCACAGTGACTCCCATCTGGTAGTAAACCATATTCTGGGAATTTATAAAGCAAAGAATGAGAATATGGCCAAGTACTTAGCAAGGGTAAAAAGGGTATTTTCTTACTTTACAGAAGTGAAAGTAAAAAAAGTCCCTCAACTTGACAACAGTCGAGATGACGCATTGGCGAGGTTAGCATCGACAATAAGAACAAATATCAGGAGAATTGTCTCAGTTGAGATACTGCAAAGACTGAGCATTGAGGAAGACTACGGGAAACTTGAGTTTTATTTAAAGTTGAGTTTGGGAGCTTCTTGGATGGACCCTCTCTTCAGATATATCAAAAACGGGGAGGTTCCACAATCAAACCCAGAGAGAAAGAAATTGAGATACAGGGCAACAAAGTTCTCCATCATAGTAGATGTCATGTATAAGAAGGTTTTCATGCTTCCCCTATTAGGATGCGTCCATTCCTCAGAGGTAGAGTATGTTTTGAAATATGTTCATGAGGGATCGTGATCCAGTCTATTGGGGGACAATCTTTGGCAAAATTGATAGTAACCTAGGGTTACTAGTGGTCGACCCTTGCTAAGGATGCGACCGACTACATAAAAAATGTGATAAATGCCAAAGATACACCTTCATTCCCCATCAGTCCCATAGGCCTCTATCGTCCATCATAGCCCCCTGGCCATTTGCAGCCTGGGGGATTGACTTGGTGGGACCTCTGCTTAGAGCCAAAGGCAACTACATATTTTTTATTATGGCGATTGACTATTCCTCGAAATGGGTAGAGGGTGAGGCAATGATCTCCATTACAGAGATGAAGATCTTAAAACTCATACACTAATCTACGAAAATGAAAAGAAGTTAAAAAATAAGTCCATGGAAGCTTACTGTGGAAGGGTCGGCATTAAACAATTCTATTTAGCGCTAGGCCAACCTTAAGCAAACAGCCAAACGGAGGTCACAAATAGAACAATCTTAGACAGGATAAAAAAAATCTAGAAGACGCTAAAGGTTTGTGAAACGAAGAGGTACATGCCATCCTATGGGCCTATAGGAAAAAGAGATGACACCGATAAAGGAGACCCCCTTTATGTTGGTCTATGGATCAAAAGTTGTGATACTTACCGAAATTAGTCTGCCCAGCCATAGAGTCCATACCTATGACCTAAAGGAAAATAATGAAGAGTGGAGACCGGACCTTGATCTGATAGAAGAGATAAGGGAAGATGCTGTGATAAGGTATGTAGCATACCAACAGAGGAAGACTATATTTTACAACAAAAGGGTAAGACCTAGGCCGATATCTGTGGGGGCATTAGTTTTTAAGAAGGTTTGGCAGAAGCCGAACAAGTTACACCCAAATTGGAATGAACCCGTTACCGAGGAGGTCGTCCCGAGGACATATTTACTGGAGAATTTAGAGGGAGTGCAATTCGCCAATCCGTGGAATGTCGACCATTTGAAGAGATCTTATCAGTAGTCTTATGTATACAGTTCAATTTATGTAATCTTATTTGTAATTGAAATGTTCAAAATGATGAATGAAAATAGTTCCAAGAGTTCCCTCATATTTTTCTTATATGAATTACTCAAGTGCATGGTTCATATTATCCTAATTTAAAAAAAATCATTCATATGGTGGTTCAGTATTAACTCACTCTCGGTGATACGAGAAACCATGTGAGACTCGTATCACCCATGGATTCTCAATAACACTCAAAGGGGGGAATTGTGTGATAACATCACTAAGGTGGTGAAAAACATAGAATCTAGTTGAAAATCATTAAGTTGTTTATCTTATCTCTCGACTAAGGACAAGAGCAAACTTGATATTAACATTATGAATTTGGTGGTCCCCAATTTAAAATAATTAATTTGGTTATTTTGTCTCTCGACTAATGATGAGAACAAACATGATATTAACATCATTAATTTGGTGGTCTCCAATTTAAAATCATTAATTTGGTTATTTTATCTCTCAGCTAAGGACGATAACAAACTTGAGATTAACATTATTAATACGGAGATCTCCAATTTAAAATTATTAATTTAATTATTTTATCTCTCGTCTAAGGACGAGAGAAAACTTGAGATTAACACCAATAATTTGGTGGTCTCCAATTTAAAATCATTAATTTGGTTATTTTATCTCTCTGCTAAGGACGAGAGCAAACTTGAGATTAAAAATTATTAAATTATTTATCTTTACCAGATGACATTTCCATTTAAAATCACATAGATTTAGAAAGGAAAGAAACGAAAGCATGAATACGAAGCAACACTACCATTATATAAGATATGATCATTTAAGATACACGAGGTTACAAATGAAGAAAGGTTTTGGGCCACAAGCGGCCACCCTACGCAGTCGACTCATTGACGTTGGTCGACTCCACAGAACCCGTCCCCGGTGCGTTCCCAACAGTGGCATCCCCAACTTCGATCTCTCCAGGTTCAGTCTCTTCAAGAGCTGGTGACTCATCCTTGAAAGATTTTTCCACTTCGGCTAGACCTACTTGGAAAAGAGGATCCCCCATGATAGGAGCTTCAAGATCTGGCCTAAGACGAGATGATCTCATGGTGTTTAAGAATTAACCATTAGCAAACCGTCCTAATGCCTCTTTTGAGGTACTAGCAACCAAAGCCACTAAACTCATTAGAGTATTTGTAGGCTTCAATGGCCTCGTCATTGGCCTTTTTAAAATATGCAGCTAAGTTGGGGTTATGCTTGGTTGCCAGGGCCGAAATGGCATTATCTTTCTCGGTCATTAGAGTTGTCATAACACTTTCATGCTCCTTTTTTAGGCTATACATGGCCTTCTGGGACTTAACCTTCCCTTTCAGTTCTTCCTCGGCCTTTAGGGCTCTCTCGACCTCCTGGACCTGGGGTACTTTTCAACTATCCATTTGGTGGCTGCGGAGAAGGCGTACATGGATTGTAAAGAGCATACAAATGTCAGTACAAGATGAGGCAAAAAATCAAGTATGATACGATTCTAAAATCAAATACGATGGAGATACCTTAACTAGGTAATAAAGACCAAAATCATAAACCTTGGGGGCATCCATCTTCCCCAGGAATTGGTAGTCAGCCTTTGAAGGGAGGGTAAGCATAGCGACCTTGGACCTCATCACTAAAAGGATAAGCGATTCGGATCTCGCCTTAAGTTGGGTGATATTAGACACACAAAAAGCCTCAAACGGGTCCGAGGAAGAGGAGGTAGGTGCAGACTCAGGGGCTGACCCTCAGCATCATCTCATGGTGGCAGTGAGTGTCCCCATAAATAGGCTCTTTCCTGTTCTGACCTGTCTCATCTTGACTTGTCCCACCTACTGTCATCTTCTTAGGGTGATGCTTACTCTATTTCATCCCACAAGAGGCTTATAGTCTTGGAACTCTTATATTCCAGGCACTGTCAAATGTATTAGGAGGATGGTCTTGAAGGAAGAAAAGGAAGTGGTCAGTTAAACAGTTGAATATTAGAAAAGAGTTACAAAAATATCAAGGTGTTGAAAACTCACATAGCTCATCCAATGGGGTAACTCCCAAACAAAATTTTTTAAGGTTCTGAGGGCTCATCACGTATTTAAATTTTGGCAGATACCCTTGTATCCCTAGGCTACTCAACAACTTAACCCTATCTAAGTCAGCTACACAGAGGCCAGGGTCTAACTTAACATACATCGAAGGATTGGCCCAATGCCAAACTCTCGGCTCGTCCTTAAAATGCTCGTGGTCAGAAGAGAATTCCTAATCCCTGTAAATAAAAAAGTATCAAGGCTTCCAAAAATGGTTAGAGGTTTGGTTGACATGGAGAATCTTTTTCCACATCCTCCAAACCCCTAGATAATATTAAGATGGCTGGGCTTTCGTGATAAATATATTATAACAGGCCTTAAAAATTTCAAGTGATTGCTCATCCGTATACAGCGATTTCTAAAGGAAAATATAGTCGAGGATGATCCTATAAGAATTTGGAGCAGCTGGACAGGGGAAAGTCCTAGGCTAATAAGGATAGCTCAGACAAAATGGTGGATGGGGAGATGAAATCCAACCCTAAACATTTGGTCATAAATGAATTTTTTTCCATATAAACTGTTGTATGCTCTCTCGTACTCGTACGGAACTCTTATTATCACGTTGGATTTTATGTCGTAAGTGTGCGCCAAACTAAAAGGTCGACCTCGATGATGAGAAAAGGAAAATTTTGGGTATATGAACAATCAACTGGATCCCTGGCGTCAGACTCATCGTCCTCCGCCTGAGCCTCAGCGATCGGGGCCCCATTGGGAAATATTTCTTGAAACTCACCCTCAGTCATAGCCAATACAAAATGGCTATAGAAGGGACGACTAAAGTCACACTAACAGCCTCAGAGGACTGGGATGTGGAAGGTTGACATCTATTTGAACTCTTAGCTGCGTCAGTGTCAGCAGCACATGACGAGGGAAATTGAGAGCCTCATCGAAAGAATCGATAGGTGAGGGACTATATCCCTCCGAAGATGAGGATGATCTAGAAAATAGCTCATCCTTAGAGACTTCATCTTGATAAAACTCAACCATAAGAGGAGGTACCAAAGATAAAGGAACATGAAAGTAATGAGGTGTTTTATCGGCCCCCGATTCTCCTCTTAGCTTCAGCCCTTGTATGAATCCTATGTATTTCCATAAAAAAATTTGTCTCTAAGTGTTGGTTATTGAAAAGCTAACTCGTACAGGGTTTTTAACATTCAAATAACTACAAGTTTGACTAAAGAATCAAAAGGAGAAGGGGAATCATTTTTAAGGATGAACACTAAGGACACTGGATTGTTGCTCGCCGAAGAAGGAAACCGGAGCAAGTTCGATGACTCACACTGAGGACAAAAAAGGTGGTGAACACCCTAAGAAACCTAAGCAACTAAACTTCCCTCTAAACCACTCCTAAACCTCCCAAAACTAGCCTTAAAAAATCACCAATCAAGGCTGTCGGGAAACTCAGTAACTCGTCAAAAATGCAGAAAAATCTTAAAATGGTGAAAAGATGGCTGAAATTTAAGGAAAATGGAAGGGTAAAGTTACATGGACAAAGAGAAATGCTTAGGAACTGGAATGAAGTTCTAAGAATCAGCCAAAAATGCTAAAGTGATAAGAGAGAAAATATTAGGGTGTACAGTTGGCTTGAGCGCAAATAATCTTTGAAGAAGAAAGAGAATATTTGATTTTGTGGGTATTTAAACCCAGTAATCATTGCACATAATGAAGAGCCAAATCATTACTAGGCACAACTTACTAGGACATAATTTTCAACTACTGCTTCCCTACCTTGGCTGACACGCCAACCCATATACCTAGTGACAAGTGGCAAATTCAGAGCACTCTTTCCAGAGACATTAAAATAACCGTTAGGTGCCCAAAAAAATCGGTTCACGGCTACAGTAGCTTCATACGACTATTGAAACACATATGGTGTCAGCTGACTATACCCCTCAGCCTTCCATTTACATTGAAGACTAAGGGCTATGGGTGATTGATATACCCAAGTATAACCTCGTCTCTAGCCGGATTTAACTCGACCAGAGCTGACCCCCTGAAAACCGTCATACAGGGCATATTATGACTCGGCCTGGGGACCCAGCATGAAAGAACTCGTCCTCGACCTCAACATAAAATAATAACATTAATGACATCTATTTTTATATTCTGTAAGCCTCATCCATGACTATGAGGCCGAGGCTTCTTTGCAGATTCAGCTTAACACCAACCACCATTCCATCAAAAGACTGACTTAACATCTCAGCCTCGGCTTGGACCAGCACAGCGGATAGTTGAGCATGTGTGGAAGTATGCACGTTGGTTATAGACTATTGACCCACGTGGATAAACCATTGTAATAATATCTCTCCCTTGCGTGAGGGAATATTACATCATCATTACATACTTGTACTAGTGATAGGTGTCCACATCCTATAAGAGGCTTCTTCATGCACATGTCCTATACCTACCTGGGGGTACATTGCATACCCCCAACACTATATAAACCCGTCTTCTTTCCCAGAAAAAAGGATTCGAAAATTGAAAACCCTAGCTAAACTCTATCTCATTCAGAGTAGAGAGAGAAAGCTTGAGAGTAGCAGTGGCAATAGTGGACCCATTTAATTAAAATGTCCATATAAATCCAAACACTAAAATATGGGGCTCATATTTTAGAAATATAAATTAATACGGGTCCCATATTTTAGAAGTAATGGCCCAAATAAAAATCTAAGTTATAACCCAATAGGTCAAGCAACAAAACCTAAAAACCTAAAAACCTCATATACCCCTTGAAATCTGTTGCAGCCGTCATTGACACATGTTGAACTGATGACATTGAAATCTGCGCATAACCTAAAAACCTAAAAAGTTAGCAGCCATCATTAACATAACCTAAAAACCTCTAAATGTTCATCGGACGGAGCCATTTTCTGTTCAAAATGGACATCGGAGTATAAAAGCGTCACATACCGTTCATTTTCTGTTCAAAATAGACATCAGACGGAGCCATTTTCTGATCAAAATGGACATCGAACGGAGCCATTACAGCGCAACTCGAAATTCACTTCGTAGCTCAATAAACCCGACGTTGTGTGAGTTGCGTGACGGAGCTCAATCAACCCGGATTTCTTGCCGGATTTCACGCCGAATCTGTATGTTTTCAATTTTTTTTTCCATTTTCTTTATATGATTTGTTCATTTTCTGTATACATTTTTCTTGCATTTTCTTTAACTAATTAAAATGGACTTAATTTTTTTAACTTATTAAATGTTCATTTTTTATCTAATTAAATGATGACTTATTTGTTCATTTTCTAATTCATTTAAATGATGGCTTATTTATTTATTTATTTATTTATTAATTAATTAAATGATGACTTAGTTGTTTATTTTATTTAACTAATTAAGTGATCATTTTTTAACTAATTAACTATTATTTAGGTTATTCTTCAAACAAAATTAATATCGGAAAATAGTGAGCAAAATTCTTCCGCAAGTAACAAACGTTCTAAGAGAACAACTTCTGTAGTGTGGGAGGATTTTGAACTATTGCCAATCGGGGAAGATGTGATACAAAAGGAAAAATGTAGGAGGTGTGATGTTGTTTATGTTGCGAAAAACAAATCCGGCACAAGTAGCATGTTACGCCACTATTTAAAATGTGGAAAAGAGCTTACACGTGAATTTAATCAGGTTATGTTTCGTGAGAAATTAGCTACAGCACTAGTGAAACATAATTTACCATATAGCTTTGTGGAATATGAAGGAATTCGTGACTTGATTAGCTATTTACAACCTGAAGTAATTCACATTTTAAGAAATACAACCAAGTCCGACACGTTCAAATTGCATGATGTAGGGAAGGAAATGATTAGGTATCGTCTTAACTCAATTCCTAGTCGAGTATGTCTAACGTATGATATGTGGACATCTATTGTCACAGATGGATATTTATCCCTTACAGCTCATTACGTGGATGATAATTGGGTTTTGCAAAAATGGATATTGAATTTTAGCCATGTTCCCCCTCCACATAGTGGACTAATATTGGCACAACAAATCATCCATTTATTAAAATACTGGGGCATTGATAAGAAAATATTTTCTATTACGTTGGATAATGCTAAATATAATGACGGGTTGGTAGAAACTTTAAAATGTCATCAACGTTTAACCAACTCGTCAATATGTGATGGCGAGTTGTTTCATATCCAATGTGGTGCACACATTCTGAATCTAATAGTGCAAGCTGGCTTGAAAGTTATCACTGAATCTGTACACAAGATTCGAGAATTCGTGAAATATTTCAGGGGAACTGAAGGCAGAAAAATAAAATTTGCCGAGTGTATATATAGTCTTTCATTGGACTGTCAAAATAATGTTTGACAAGATATGCAAATTAGATGGAACTCCACGTATCTAATGCTTGAGAGTGAACTTGTGTATCGTCGTGCTTTTGATCGCCTCCAATCAATTGATCCCCAATTCAAGACATGCCCAACCAATGAAGAATGGACGAAGATTGATCAAATCAGTAGGTTGTGGAAACCTTTCTATGAGATTACAACATATTTATCTAAAACTAAATATCCAACCGCGAATTTGTATTTTTTTGCTGTTTGGAGGATACAATTACTGTTGGCTGAAGAGATGGAAAATTCAGATGGAATTATAAGTGCTATGGCTCATCAAATGAAACTCAAATATGACAAATATTGGTAATCTTATGCCATGGTTTTATCATTTGCTATTATATTGGATCCTCGATACAAGGTACAATATGTTGAATTTTGTTTTAACAAATTGTGTCCCGCGACTAGTTTGGAGAAAAAACAAATTTTTCGGGAGAAGTTGTATATGCTCTTTTAAGAGTATGTAAATATATCCCCTCCTGCTTCAACACATGATCATACATCAATTTCAAGCTCCAGTCGTGTGAGCGATGCTATAATTGATGAAATGGATGTAAGTTTATTCACTTAATCTTAATTTTTTAAAGATATAATTATCATTCAAATTTATTAAATGTTTATTTCATTTAGGAGTTTGTTGCCTTTAAAAGCCTACATTATGGTCAAAGTAGAGTTAAATCTTAGTTAGACACTTACCTCGACGAGACCAGACTTGATCGAAAGAAACATGCTCAGTTAGACGTTCTTAGTTATTGGAAAGATAACACAATTCGTTTCCCGAATCTTTCTCAAATGGCACGTGATGTATTAAGCATTCCTATTACAAGTGTCGCTTCTGAATCTGCTTTTAGCATTGGTGGGCATATAATTAGTAAGTATCGTAGTTCAATTTTGCCCAGTAATGCTGAAGCATTGGTTTGCACCAGAGACTGATTGTATGGTGTGCCAGGTAATTTACGATATTTTTTTAATTATATTTATCTTTTAATATATATTAAATCATTTTGTTTATATTAAATGCATGAATTCAGCTCTAGAAAATTCAGATTATGATCTAGTTGAGGATTTTTCATCTCTTGTTGAACGAGTTGCTCAAGATCAAGGGCGTTGGTGAGATAACTCGTCTATTTATTTATTAATTTTATTAAATTGAGGATTTTGGTAACTCATTTATTTGTTTATTAATTTTGCAGGGAGTAATGTGCATGAGTTGAGTGCACATCTTAACTAAGTTGAATTGATGATGTTGAGGTAGTTAATTAAATTTCTCAATGTATTATTGCGTTACTAGGTATTTCTTTTCAATTTTACCACATACATTTTTTTTGCAGGGATTGATGTGCATTGCTTTGATTTTTAGGTACCATTGTGTGAAATTGTAATAGTGTAGAGTTAATATGTGGACTTGTATTAAGAACACTTTTATTTGTTTGTATTGGACTTAAATTAGACATTTTTATTTGTTTTTTATATTTTTTATGCTTTATATGGTGGACTTAAATTGGACATTTTTTGTTTAGTATTTTAGTTAAATGGTTTTATTTATTGGAATTAGTTGAGACATTTTAAATGGATTTACTCTAACATTTTAAATTAGATTGAAAATTTCATTTTTAATTTTAATCTATTAGAAAATAACTGGAAGTAAAAATTGCTTAAGCATATTGGAAAACAAAAAGTTTAAACAAAATGAGTACATGAAAACTAAAATATTAACAGATTTGTTATTATAAAAAAAAAATCATTAAAAAAAACGATGTTTTTTTCATTTTAAGAAAAATTGTTCGAAAAAAAAACAAAAAACGGGCCAGCCCAGCTCATAACAGATTTGGCCCATATTCAGCCCAGCCCATATTAGGTCCAACCCATATTTGGCCCGCCCATAACAGGCCCAGCCCGCTTGTTTGCCAGTGCTACTTGAGAGTTATGTATTTCAGTCCATTAAAGATTCATTTCAAGTGAAAAACCATACTCATCTGCACACAGAGGAGTAGGTTGATATAGTCAAACCACTTAAATTATGTTGTCTTTCCTATTATCCCTATCCCCTTCTTATATTTGCATTACTGTTCTGTTATATACATCTCCATTATTGTGGGTGCTTGAGCTTGAGCTACATATATAAATTTAAATGGAGACTTTTTTAGTGTCGTCACAGATCCCTCCATCCTTATAGTCCCCATGCATAATAAACCAAGGATGAGGACACACACACTCTTCCAAATAACTACCCATCTGGACGCCATTGCCCACTATAAAAATCATCACTGAAACCCAGCCCCCCATTGACCATATGTCCTTCTTTATCATGGCCAAAAAATTTATGCAAACCAACCATTTGAGTCCGAACCTCCTCCTTGTCATGTAATTTGTGATCTTCAAATAGTCGGGGGTTATCGCTCCTTCTAACAAAATCAATCACTCAGCCGAATGGAAAGAAATATATGATAAGTCCCTCCAAGCAATAAAGCACATCACCTTTGTGGTACCTATTCAGTCCACCAAGTGGGAAGGAGATACTCCAATGGTTCATCTATATTACCTCTCAGATTCAGAAATAAATAGCACTACTTACATTGCCCTCACTCCTAACTCACTATCATTCCACTATCTAAAAAGTAGTAAAGGCCCTATGGTTTCCATATTTTAGACAAAAGAACTCATGATTCGACTGCCGCTATATCTAAGTCCCCCAATACAGATGAACGAGATAGACTTGTAACTCCAGGACTCATTTCATCCGAAGAGATTTCGCTTGGGAAGTCAAACTAAGGTCCAATCCCATACCTAGTGAGTATACATCCCACCCGAGTCTCCTGAGAGATAGGTGGAACGTAATTTGCAAAAACTAAAGAATCATGGTCACCAAAGTTATATTTCAGTCAGAATACTACCTATAACATTGAGTATTCACCCGAGAACTTCTCTATGAAACACATACATAGCCCTACTCCGTGGGCACCATCCATGTGATGCAAATATACAACAAGAGTGATATTAACCCTTCACTACAATAGGCATGAGATTCATACTCCCTCCATATTCGTGGAACACCTCCTTTGGCTAATAAGAGCATACTTCGAGATCCCCAACATTCGGTCCCAACCGTATGTAGTATACTGACTTTATTGTACAAGGGATTATTAATTTCTTTGATCATCTCCTCATCACCAAAGGGAGCACATACCCAAGTCTCAAAGAATAATTCACCCTCAACCCTCAAATCTGGGAAATGATGGCATAGTGGGACTACTACCTAGGAAAATGTCTCGGTCCACATGGATAAGGGTCCATGCCCTTCAAAGGCCCTAGTGTTCGAGAGTAAAAATTCAAGATTGGTAATAGATCCACTACAGAGGATCTTAATAAACTTGATAAGAATGAATACTGGATCTGCCACATGAAAAAGAGAGTTCACATTATAGACATTATAAAACCCATCTTCAAATACAGAAGGCCAACCCTTTAGTTCTTAACAACAAAGGACAACTCTGGCATCTGAGTGTTGACATTTATCAGATCATCCGAGATAATAGATGGGACATTTTACCCATAGAAATACAAGATAACATGTATAAACCCATGACAATAGATAAAAACCCTCAGGGCCCTCTACCCGAGGAAGACCCTATCGATTCGAACAATGATCTAGTTCAACTTATCTCACAGCTAGCTTAGGGCCTCTTTGTCCTAGAGATACCTCCCCGGTCCCACCATTACACTAACACGAAATGTAGTTATTGGAACACATACCTAGATGCGTCCCACATAGGTAGTATTATCGAACTGTAAGATGAGATGGCCCATTGATATTATCCCCTACCAGAAGGTCCCCCCTAACGGAGGCAAACACATATAAAATAGAACTAGTCCACCCCTCTCCTCATGACCATGATCAGGGAAAATTTTATAGCCTATAATTGGTGGTATGTTCACTAACTCTCTCTAAGTTTGTCTATAAAATCTCTCTCTGGGGTCTGAAATATGCACAATATTGATACTAAGATAAGGAGATCTTCTGCGAATATGCTAACATCATGATAAAAAATATCCAAGGAAACCATAACCCCTTCCTACGATGGAGAGAACCAAGAGATTGTATCGGATGGACCCCCTCAGAATGAAAAGGAATACTAAGAAATTGCCTCAAATGATGACATCTGCATATTATTCTCAATGCCCACAGAACCACACCAGGGACACCTAACCAGATCGACGACCAAGTACTGGCCATGGTGATAAAAATATCACCACTACTTTAAACTTAGACGCAGTTATATGATGGATAGACTAATCCATGTCCCAGACCATCTCTAAGACCTATAGTGAAGATCCCAAACCCCAAAATAAACCCACACCTTATATTAGGCAGAAGTCATGTCCCCATATCTGTCACCGCCTGTCGACCACACATCCTTGACTAATCTCCTAACACGCTTAGGGAAATTTGAATGATAAATCCTGGTAAAACTTGTGCTCACCCCGAAAAGAGTGGTTGATTTCCTCACCAGGTCAGCTTGATACTCGACTCCTCCAAATGGCACTAACAAAGAGAGAAGCCCCCCCCCCCCCCCCCCCAGTCACCACTATATCCCCTTCTTAAGAGAACGATAAGATGCAAGATTAGGTCCATAAAACCTCATCTAACGTCACCATTTGAAAGTTTTAAGATACATCATGGGAACATCGATCCACCCTCATTCATCAATTATCTAAAGCTTCTGTGCCCACAAATCTAACCCCAGATGAGATGGAAATCATTATTGGTTCAATCACCATGAAACAACACATTAACTTTTCTTATGAGGACCTTCCTATGTAAGACCGCAACCACTGGTTTGCGTTACACATTACTATTGAGGCCTTTAGATAGATTATACCACCGGTACTAGTGGACAATGGATACACCATCAATGTATTCCCAGTTTGGACTAGTAATGACCTTGGAAATTACACCATGTTATATGGCCATCCGATCCTATGGTAACACTCACCAAACGTTATCGAGATATTGCATTCTCTCATAATAGGGCCTATTAAATGCAACGTCAAATTTAAAGTACTCGACGTTCCATCCAGTTTTGAATCTTACTCGGGAGGTCCTGGATACATCCCATGGGAGAAATATCCTCAGAACTTCACATAATGATCAGATTCCTGTTCGACACCAAGGTCATCACCATCCATGAGGATGAAGACTAGGCCCCTATATCCAATACTAGCACCACCCCTCTTTTATAAACCCATTACAATAGCAGTGATATCTTCCTCAGTGAATTTTGGGTCATCCCACTCGCTCACATGAAAAATGAGGAGTTGGTTATTCATAATACTCACCGGATCATCCAAAACATAGGACATGTGTCAGGTTCAAAATCGAAAATAATTAATAAGGAGCCTTCTAAGTTGTCACCGCTACGGAACACAAGGTAATATTCGGCTTTAGGTACACCCCCAACTGAAAATTCATGATCACGAACTTAAAAAAAAACCATCAATGGTGTAATGAAAACTTCCATCTCTAGGCATAGGATTTCCCCTATCATGGGATCCCCAAGCCATAGTGGGACAAAACAAAGATATCTCTGTAGCTCATAACGAAAATACTTTATAAATAAGGGTTATTTGTGGACTACAAGAAAATACACAAATTCCATCAAGGTATGCTCAACGTATCACGAGTAACTGTAGAAGATAGAAAAAACTCTATCTAGAGGTCAAATGGGGATTAATATAATTATTTCCTGATGAAATTTCTCTTGAAGCCATGTTGAGATCCACTAACTTAACCCCTGATGAACACTTCCTTGATTGGTACAACACCTCAACCACATGAGGCCCCGCTATAGAGAAAGGAAGATTGGTCAGCATCCATGAGATCAACCTTTACCTCTGTGTACCAGACTCTATAACCTTCCCATCTAAAAGACTATCTTTAATCGAGCCTCTAGACACGACTAGCGAACCTCCATGGGATTATCAGTGGAACGATAAAAGTCACCAGCTCTTGTTAAAAGCACTATTCGAGGCTTGCCCTTACAACAACACTTCACAAGCCCGATCGAAAACTCAAAGGCCATCCTTAAGGGAGGGAGGTCCCGCATAAGAAACACCACCTGCCCCGATTAGCATTCAGTAGCAAAGTTGCAAAGGCCATGAAGGTATTTCCAATACCTTCGTAGATCCTGGATCACCTCATCACCCATATCAAGGAAACTGCATTACTAAAAAACTAGACCTCTACCGAATGCATCCCCACACCCGTCATACAGAGACCCTTTGAGTCTATCATATTAGCTAAAGAGTCCCCACTTATCCCCTATATTAATGTATCCCTCAATAAAGTAGACTTTTATTCTATTATAAATCCTCCATCCACCCTATGATGTCATAATAAATCGTGATTTCCATTATTTGCGTGTGTATGTGTGTTACATGTGATGATCATGAATCTAGTGATGGATTGGAATTAACACTTAATAATGATAACCCCACGGACTTAAAATACTTGAACGCTTAAATTTTTTGACCAAAGGAAAATAATCATATGTCACCCAACGAGGATGTCACATTCACCATAAACCTGGGCACTCCTAAAAACCCCAAACAGTGATAAATATGATCCTCCTTAGATGAGAATGAACAGAACGACCTCCAAGTCTTCTCCTCAGCTTTCTAGATGTGTTCACTCGGTCTTACATCGACATGACTAACATTAAGCCCTCTATCGTTATACATAAGATACCTAATCTCCCAGACACCAATCCCGAAAAACAGAGGCTTAATATGCTCATACCTCAATGGTTCTTAAAATTAAAGGAAGGAGTGGAAAAAAATTTGCATCGGTTTCATTTGAGTGGTGGAGTACCCCACTTGGATATATAACATTATATCAGTACTTAAAACTAATGGAAAAGTACGATTGTGTGTAGACTATAGGGATATTAATCAGGCTTGACATAAAAATGATTTCCATCTACCCCACATATTCTTATTGGTAGATAGTACAATCAACAATGCACTTAAATCCTTCATAGACAGATTCGTAGGCTACAACCAGATCAAAATTTACCCGGAACATCAGGACAACCGATTTTATTACCACCTGGGGGACGTACTGTTATAAAGTCATTCCCTTTGGTCTTAAAAATACTGGTGCGACTTACTTGAGAGAAGCCACAACCATCCTATCGGACCATATACATAAAGAAGTGGAGTTTTATGTGGACAATATTATTATCAAATCCATGGATAGTGTGGGATAGGTTCTGGCACTCCAGAAATTCTTCCAAAGATTACTGCTTTTGAAATACGGCTTAACTATCATAAATGCGTCTTCAGAGTCACTACGGAAAAATTGCTCAAATTTAAAGTCATCAAGGATGGAATTAAGTTAGACCCTACCAAAGTCAAATCCATATGAGAAATACCCACACCTAGAAGATAAAAGGAAGTTTGAGGATTCCTAGGCCAAGTAGAGTTCATAAGTCGGTTCATTAACCAGCTTACAACCATTTGTTAACCCATATTGCAAATAGTAAAAAACAATTCCTTAAAAAAGTGGAATGCTCAATTAAAAAAAGAAATCGAAAAGATACAAGAGTACCTTACCCACCCATCGGTGCTAGTTCCTCCCCAACCAGGATGACCTCTCCTACTCTACATGACCATAACTGACACGGTTGTCGGAGCCATCCTGGCACAATACATAAAGAGTTACCAAAAACAATGTGCCATCTACTATGTCAGCAAGAAGCTAGTATCATATGATCTCAAATAACTGCCTTAGAAAAGGCTTGTGTATCCCTCATGTGAATTACTCATGAACTACATTACTACAGGATGTCTTTTAGTATATAACTGATCTTAAGAATAGACCCCCTGAAATACCTATATGAGAAACTTATATTTTTTGAAAGGATATAAAAATGGTTACCGATGCAATCCTAGTTTGACATCACGTATGTCACACAAAAGGCCACCAAAGGGCAATAAATCTTTAACTTCCTCGCAGGGATACCCCTATAAGACGAAGAATAAATCGAGGAAAAGTTCCGAGACAAAGACCTCTTCACTTTAAATGATAGCAAGATTTGGGAACAACACTTTGACAGGGCATCCAACAATGGAGATTCAAAATAGGAATGATCCTTATATCCGCCGACTAACGAAGACTCTCCACCACTATTAAAATTACATATGACTACACTGGTAATATGGGCGAGTATAAATCCAATATAACGGGACTCGAAATTTCCATAAAAATAGGGATCACTAATTTGAAAGACTATGTAGATTCCAACCTAGTGAGCAGTTAAATCCTGGTCAAATGGAATATCTCTAATCGTACCATGCCAATTTAAAAGAAAGAGTCGCTCGAGTCGAACACCTCAAATTCATCTTCGTCTGAATGGATAAAAATAACTTTGTTAATGCACTGAACACCCTAGTTTCGATGATTGATGTAACAGAAGCCACCATAGAAATCGCGTTCACCATTACCAGCAAAAACACCCCTTCATATTTCTTTGAGGTCGACATTATCAAAGAAACAACAATAAGACCCACAATCTCATACTATGACATATGAAACCTCCTCGAAAAAAATAACACCCATCGAGTGCCTCTTCTAATGACTTAATTACCCTATAACGATTGAAAACCCAATTCCTTATCTATGGGGCATCCTTACAAAAGAGTGTTTAGAATAATACACTTTTGGTGCATCAATTACGGTACGTCATCGAAGACGAGACTCTTTATAGAGGAAAATGTGGCCTGAACATGAGTAGGCATACCCTCTCCTAGAAAATACTCAGATAGTCATACTCACCATGAAAAAATATTTTATGGATTATGTCAAAAGGTGCCTCAAATGTCAATTGTATGCCCTATGGTAGCATCTTCCTCCTCGAGATCTCTATGGCATGACCTCACGTAAACCTTTTTCCACCTGGGGTATAGATATCATTGGGAAAGTAACTCCCAAAGAATCTACGGGGCAAGAATTCAACCTGGTCGTCATCAAATATTTCACAAAATGGGTCAACACCGAATCTTATGTAGTTATGAATGCTAATAAAGTCGCTAAATACATACGAAGAACTATCATATGCCACTACAGTCTACCTCAAGAGTTGATATCGAAATATCTCAATTTGATAAGGATGTTTCAAACCTATTACATGACTACATGATCACTCGGCATATATCTTCCCCTATAGGCCTCAAACCATCGAAGAAGTCGAATCCACTAACAAAAATATCAAAAACATCATCAATAAGATGATGAAGAATACATCGACTGTCCAGACAAACTCTCATATGTCCTCTAGGGATAACGCACAGCAAAGAGAAAATCCATTGGGGCCACCCCTAATTCACTACTTTATGGCATGGAATAAGTCTTACCATCGAACTTGAGGTACCCTCGCTAAGGGTGATTCTCGAAATATGGCTAGTAAAATAGACTAGTTCCACACCCTTTACAAATTACTAGTTCTCCTTGATAAGAGAAGACTAGAAGCTTCTTAACATAACCAATACTACTATTAACATATCTCTTGGGCATTAAAAAGATGATTCAATATGTGAAACATCATAGAGGGTAACCTGTCCAAAAATAAAATCACAAACCTTCCTGGACTCCCGGAGGTAGATTTTGACCTAACTGGGGAAGACCCTATCTAGTCACCAAAATAAACTCCAGCGGGGCAATTACCTTAGGTAATTCTGATGGAACCATATTTTCCCAACCTTTAAATCTTGATCGATTGAAGAAGTTATTTCCTCAAACCCGCCCGAGGAGAAAAGGGATGGGCCAATTTAATGCAAAAATAATAGGTCATAAAGGAAATTAAATCCTATACAAGCCCATACTCATTCCCTAACCCTACATCAAAAAGCCCACTTGATCCAACAACCTTTCTCTTGAAGTCAGTTAGAATGCTTTAAGTCACTCGAACTTTTTTTCATTTTAAGGAGAATTGGGTATATTTGATTTTCTGTTACATTTTTATCATAGACATTTATAAATGCACAACTGCCTTTATATAGGAGATACATAGGAAACCCAAGATATTGAAGCGCCCTATATCTTTGACTCACTTGAGCCTACATTATATATGAGCTTGTCTAGTTTGGAAATAGTGTCAAAATTAATCATATCCTATTCGACCAAAGAGCCTCAGACACTACATATCAAATTCCTCTAAAAGTCTTAAAGGTAGAATACCAACACTGTACCTCAGATTTCATTCATTTACTGCATTCTTTAAAATTTAGGAGTGTGTGTGTTAAATCCCATAATAATATTTTTTTAATAATTTTTGGGATATGGTAAATAATTTTTAGGAATTTATAAAACATTTTTAAAAATTTAAAAGTTAATTTTAATAATGTTGTGGGTTGATTTATAATTAACCTTTTCTCTTATAAACTAGCTTGGGTAGGATCCAAAAGCAGCAGAGAATTCTGTGGTGGAAAATGAGATAATTTAAAACTTCAAAACAAGCATTTTAGGCTTAATCCCTGCCCTACACGTGTTGATCTATGAGTGATTGGATTTGTGTTTTTTTACTCTCACAACCTTTATATGTTATCTTGTCCATTGGTTCTTTTTCTATCTACGGTATGCATGTCTTTACCTCAATCCTTTTGATATCGAAGAGAACCAATTACAATGCTTTTAATAGCGGTCCATCTTCAGTCGTAAGATTTACTTCGATAATGCTAAACTTAATCTCAGTCATTGATCATATACAACCCTTCCAGATCCTTCCTACCTTAGTATATATAGAGACCAACTCGTGAACGTTTCCAATCTTTTGATTATTTTGAGTTCTGAGAGAAAATAAGAGAAGAAGAAGAGAGAGAGAGAGAGAGAGAGAGAGAGAGAGAGAGAGAGAGAGAGAGAATAGAAACCCGAATCAAACTTCGGCCAAATCTTTAACCAAAAAACCCTTCTGTGAGTTTGAAGTGAGTTCAAAGTGAGAAGAACCATCTAGTCTAGTCTTGAATCTCTTGTCTAACCAAGTCACGAAGTTTAGATTTCAATTTCTTTTCATAGAAATTTGAGATCTCAAATTGTGTGATACATATCACTTAGATCTTGTTAAGTTTGATTTATTTCTTTAAGAAATCATATTTGTTGGTTATTTTTCTCTTATATGATTGTTTTCAAAGCCATAACCAACAAACTTATTTCTTTTTTCAGTTTATGAGAAAAATCAGACTTAGATCTAGTTAAGATCTTGAATGCGGTTTCACACTTTCATAAAATATTTCAAACTTTGTGAAATACTTTGTAAATAAAATAAAGAAAGTGTTTAGGACCATGGCTGCTTCTTTATAGTAAGGTTCCCTCTAGATCTGTGGATAGAAATAAAGATCCGTAGTCTAAGACTATCAAGTAAACTATGATTCAGAAATCCTTACTGCATCTTAGAATGATATTTGTAATGTGTTAGGAATATTGTATGTATAAGTGTGTGTGTGCATGTGTGTGTGTACATGCATGTGATTAGGCACTTAACCACTTACACTTATCACACTATATCACTAAGAAGTGTTGGTAGATAGATTCTTAACTTTAGAGTCGACGTAAAGCTAAAAGGAGAAGCGAATACAAAGCTGGGAGAATAACCTCAACATTAGAACCTTCAGAGGTGTCAGAATAATCCAAAGGAGTTCATAAAAATTATGGACTTAGAATTAGGCCTGCTTGTGTGTTTGGTTTGTTATATAGATTGTAATATATTAGTCTATTTTATTGGATTTTTCTTTTGAGGTGTAGAGACCTCCGTGGATGTTTCCCCAATTGGGAGGGGTTTTACCACATTAAAATCTTGTGCTCTTGCATACTTAGTCTTCCTCTCATCACATTCTTGAGGCTGGGCTGATTTAGAACCTATATAAGTTTTATTTTTTAAAACTGGTGCACCTATATTTTAAATAACTTGTACATATAATCTTTTATACACATCTTGTGTTAGCTGTTTGTTTTGAATAAAGAGTTTCTTCAAAAAATTGTTCGAAAACATTTAAACTATTTAATCTTGAATTAACGACTTAAGTGGTGATTTTTCAATTGGTATCAGAGCTTTTATTTTACAAATTCTTTTGAATCTTGAGTTTTTGAAATTGTTTCCTCAAAAAAAACTATGGACGAGAAATTTGAGAGATTAGGTAACCTGTCCAGGCCCCCTCTCTTTGATGGAACCAACATCCCTTACTGGAAAGTGAGGATGGTTGCTTTCATCTAAGGGAAATTAGGAGATGATGTATGGGATGCTATTGAAAATGGGTACACTTTTCATACTAAACCAACCGCTGAAGGAAGTATTGTGAGGATTAGGAAGCTGCTAAGTGAATTCACCAAAGAAAAAAAACAAACCTCCCTTAACAATAATAAAGGCAAAAATTCCATATTCATGTCTATCAATGAACACGAATTCAAGAGGATATCTTTATGTAATACCTCTAAGGAAGCATGGGACACCCTAGTGGCTTCACATGAAGAAGACACACGAGTTAAGTTGCTAAAACCCAAATGTTAATCCAGCAGTAAAACACTTTAGTCATGACTGAGACTGAGTCATTTGATGACTTCTATATTAGGTTGACAGACATAGTGACTAAGCTGGATGCTAATGGGATAATATATGATAGGAAAGAAATTGTCTCTAAAATTCTAATGTCACTTCCACAAAATTTGACAATAAGCGCTATGCAATTGAGAAGATGGATGGTCAAAACCTTACCCGTGAACTCCTCAGTAGCAAGATAACAACTATGGAAATGGAATTAGAATTTAAGAAGAAATTAACACAGACCTATAAGAAACAATCTGCCTCTAATCTAGTCTTTACCTCTAAGTTGACTAAACCTAAATGTCATTTCCCTGAAATTGACTTAGATACTGATGAAGGCTGTAATTTAGAGAGTTTGGATAATTAGATTGCCTTAATGTCTAAACATTTCAAGAAAATAGTGAAATTTAGAAATAAAATTCTTAATAGACAAGGCAAACCTACCTATTCAAACCAATCCAATAATAGGCTTCATGAGAAAAGAATTAACAACAAACCTAGTAGAGACCTTAAGAACACTGAAGGCTACAGATGTGGGAAGTTAGGACACATAACCTGTGACTGTAGATTCAATTTAAATAAGAACAAGAACATTAGGGCTAACTTGTGCAAGACTTACAATGACTCAAGTGAATCAGAAACTAAGGAACCTGAGTCATAAAATCCTTATGACCCCTGTATGTCTTTCTTTGCAAAAATCATTTACACTGATGATAAGGAAACTGATCATGCTATGTTGAATGATGATATCCTTATTGATTTGTCTATTTTATTACTTGAGAATGATGATAATGCTTCAAACGCCGTGTATGTGAGTCAAAGGGAATGATCTATTATTGATGATAATGGGTGCGTGAGTCCTAAAAATGAATCGCTAGGGGAAACTAAACACTTAGTGACTCCGACAATGAGGACCTTCCTGACAGTCACACACTCTACTAAAAAACTCTCAGTAAAAGCACTAGACTTAAAAATATTGTCAAAGACCTTACACAGAAGATAGAAACCCTAAGCCATATAATCAAACCGAATGTTGAAGAGTTAACTTCTCAATGACTAATTCATGAGAATGAAACTAAAACTTTTGAACAAAAATTAAAAGAGTTGTCTGACTCAAATGAAATTGTGGAAAATAAATACAAAGGAATGTTGTTAGAATTGGAACAAACAAAAGAAACGCCATCAAAAGTTTTCAAAAAGTTTGCTAAATTTGAAAATAACTCAAAATGTTTTGAAGACTGTGTTACTGAAAGTAAGACCAACTATGATGATAAAACTCGAATAGGCTTTTGCCCCAACAATTCCAAGCAAATTAAAACTTTTGAACCTATTAAATTTGTGTCTGGTGGCAAAAGACCTATTGAAACTTGTCTAGATTTTCAATCCTTGAAAAATGATTTCGACTCAAAACAACAAAAGTTAGACATTGGTGAATCAAGTAACTCCAAGAGTAATGTTGAACATAAGGCTAAATATGTCTTCCCTCCTATTAGACAAGCTGATTCGTTATTTCATCTTGTGCCACCTATGAATAAGACTAGAGCTCAAAACTTAGATAATGTGACACCCCGCCTAATTAACCCCGGGTGATCAGTCCTAAATTAAGTTAGAACAGGTTTCTCAGTTGGTTCATTCTTAACATCACTGTCGCCTTTTTATTTACTAACCACCTAAGTGAGAAAATTAGACTGGTGCCAAGTTTTATCTTTCATTAACTTAAATGAAAATCCCATGCGGAAGTAAAACTACACAATGATCACAATAAACTGAAACAACCATTCACAATTAAGTAACTGACCGAATAAACCATCGTCCCAAACTCCAACAAATATAAAATAAAGACAAGTAATAAATCTCAACAAGTCTATCAAAAACTAAATGAACTGTGAGAGGCATGCTCGAAATAACTGATAGAAGTCTCTATGCTAGAATGAAAGAGTGAGGCGTCTATCAAACTCCCACAACATCCACATATGCTGCAGCAATGGATCCCTGAAATGAGTTAAGCCTGGCGTCCCTGTGGCTGGACACCTAAAAGGTTTTTGAATTTTTTTATAGAAAGGGTTAGTACCCAAAAACATTTGAAAACATTTAGCAAATGATTAACTTGCAGTAATAAGTAAATATGCGTGCTCTCCATATTTTAGTTAGTGCCGCACTCCCTTGAGGACATCCTCACCCCTCCTCTAATGTGCACTACTAACGCCCTAAATAAATTCACCTAGTTCTTCATCTTATGACTAGATAAATTATAAAACCCCTTGCAAAACACCCTACTCTAACCGAGTATGCCTTAATTATGATTTTTAAGTTATTATCATTATTAACTTAATTAAATCATTTCCCTTTTTAATTTCATATAACTTCCACATTTGTTATACATATAATACAACTCATGCTTTGTATTAATTAGCCCATATATAATTATTTACCTAATTATATACTCAATCATATTATAGTATTCACAAACATACTCATATAACATCTAATAATAGTATTTCCCCCGAAAAAATTTTCACCGAGCATAAATCCTCTAAAGTGTTATCCCACTAGGTATGTTCACATAACCTAGTTACCCCCAAGTCAGAATCGCTCACTAACTTGGTTAATACGTAAATGTTGGAGGCGATCATATTCCTTCCTTGAAAGTGAGATGCCCCTCACCCATATAACAGACGATATGACCTGGGATTATACTCACCCTACTCCTCAAGCTAGGGGATTCATCCACTACGCGCAACCTCCCCCTATAGCACTAGAGCATATAGTAATAATATATATCCACTCATATTAATGCACACACCATTTATATACTATCACACACCGTATATATATAAATATAAAATATCCCGGCAACACCGTGCACTAAGTCCGTGACACAAACCCATTCCATTTTATTTTAAGTTTATGGCCTAACTCTAATTATTAATTAATTTGAACATTAATTCCTTTTGGTATCGCCCCAACCAATATATTCGGACTTACTCTCGTGGCCAGAAATAACATCACCCGAGTCTAAATCCCCGACTCTAAATTATTTAGCCTTCCCTTAAATAAAATTTACCTCTCGGTATTGCTCAACCGTTATTCCCGGACTTGTTTACTACGTCCACATTTAATCATTTCGAAACAACTTTCCAAAATTTAACCTTAGTGTGTCACACCTAATTTCCTCCAAATCCCAATTAATTTTAATTATGATGTCACACCAAGCTACCCTCAAATCCTAATTAATTTTATTCACAATTAATTAGATTTAAACCCATGTATTAATTACTCAAAATTAAGGCATGGAAGAATTCTTATTAAATTTCCCTATATATTACAAACTGGGCGAACTGTCAAAGTTTCCGGACCATCGATCGATCGATGGTCCACCTCCGATCGATCGATCGATCAGGTCCTCATCTTCCCCGAGTTGGTTGTTTCAGGCATGGACGCACACCTCCAAACCCTAGCTTCTTCTACACTGAAAACTAAGCTCTCCCATCGACAATAAACATCAAACACCTTATATGGAACCTCCCTAAAGTCCATAAACATCAATTATTTTGCTTTCTCTACTGTTTCCACGAATTTGGGGTAATATCCAATTTAATCTTTAACCCAATTAAACATCAATTTCATAATACCAATTCGTTTGTAATTCATCTGGGTTTACACATCTTACCAGGTACAAATACAAACAAAATTGTACACGAATTTTTACTCAGTTTCGAAATCAGATTCATGGTTTACAAAACCCCATGTTTTTCCCCTTTAAATCCCAAAACGAATTTCTTTAATTATCCACATCACATGAATATGAATTGAATTACACTTTAAATGCTACAGCAAGTTAAACACTTGCCTTAGGGTTCGTAGAGTCTGATTTTGGAGTTGTGAATGTCCAAGGTTGTAGATGACTCTTTTTGGCTCTCCTGTGATCCCCAACTTTGCCTTTGACTGCTGTTAGGGTTTCCTATACCACCAAGTCTTTTCTAAACTCAATTTAGCCATTCCCTTATTTCTTATAATTGTTTAATTAACCTTAATCCCTTTTTTTCCTAATGGGCCAAGCCCAAGTGACCCAAATGCCCCCGTGTGGGCCCGGCTATGCCTAAAAATGTCCCGTGACCCGTTTACTACTCCCGGGTACACTTTTCCGACTATCTCAGCCCATCTGGACTCAACCGTATACTAAGAATTGGCATCCAAATTAATTTATAAAAATCCTTATTTCACACCCAAATTAGTCTATACCGACTCCCGGCTGAAATAAGTACATATCCCTTCATTAATACTCGAAATGACGTAAATACATTATTACTATTCACTTAGTAATTAAGTTTACCTAAATATTAATCATTCACTTCCAGATTAATATTTAAATATAACTTGCCATAATTAATTCAATTAAAATTATTACACACAAGTAATTTTGAATTCCCGAATTAATTAAATATTAAATGCATGAAAATACGGGGTGTTATAAATAAGTCATTGATTAATAATTTTCCTAAGGCTAAGATTTCTATGAGTCATCTTTACTTCTCCTATTGTGATGTCTATGGAAATTACCTTAATGGTTGCTATTCCAAACGTCTATATCAACCATTATATCACTCTCCTGTTAACCATAACTTTAACTATTCTAGAAGCAGCCGAAACAATTATATCCTACCTAGACATCCGAACAAGAATTCTAACTATTGAAATAGGAAGAGAAGAACAAATACTAATAGATCATCAACAAGAAGGAGTCCTAGATTCTTTCCTAAAACAAATGCTCAAATGTTTTATAATCCTCATAAACCTGCTCAAAAATCTTTTAGAGAAAAACTAAAGCTCGCAAGTTTGATCAAATATGAGCTAATAAGCGAAATTGAAAACTAGAGAAATTTGGGAGAGAAAAGATGAGATATTACCCCAGATGAAATGCAATGTTGTGACCAGTGCCTTTAAAACTGAACACATAACGTCTGGATGGTATTTGGACTCTATATGTTCTGAACAAATAACCGGGGATGATACCAAACTTTAAAAACAAAACTAACTTCTTCGGAGGAAAAGTCTTATTTGTAGATGGTGTATCATCCCAGATCATTAGTAAAAGAACACTCCGTGAAGAAGGACTACCCATTATTGAGGATGTTCTTTTGGTAAAAGGTCTTAAAGCGAATTTACTAATTATATTGCAATTTTATGACTCTAACCATACTGTCACATTTTTAAAGAACAATTGCAAAATTTTAAATGAAACAGGTGATTGCATTATTACAGGACTTCGTACTCCAGATAACTGTTATACAATCAATCCAAGTATAGAGGTTTGTAGCATTGACATAATGGATGACAATGAGATATGGCATAGTAGGTTGGGTCACATTAATTACGACAACCTTGGTAAATTATGTTCCTAAAAGATAGTTAGAGGACTTCCTAAGATCAAACTAATTTCAAACATCAAATGTGGTCCCTGTTAAGAAGGAAAGATTGTTAAGGCTCCCCACAAGAAAGTCAAAGAATTTCTATCTACTAAACATCTAGAACTCATCCATATGGACCAAATGGGTCCTTCTCGTACTGTTAGTCTTTGTGGAAACAGTTATATTCTACTCATAGTTGATGACTTCACTCGATTTACCTGGGTTGATTTTTTAAAACACAAATCAGAAACATTCTATAAGTTTTTGAAAAATGTAGTTCATATTGAAAATGAAAAGAACTCCCAAGTAGATAGAATTCGTAGCGATAGAGGAATTGAAATTATAGATTCAGGTGTCATCGAATACTGTGACTATAATGGTTACAAACATGAAATTAGTGCCCCTAAAACACCTCAACAAAATGGAATTATTGAGCGTAAAAATCGTACTCTTCAAGAAATGTCCCATGTGATGATTCATGCGAAGAACTTATCTAAAATATTTTTAGGTAGAATCCATTCGTACATCTTGTCATATAATCAATCGTGTATACCTAAGGAAAAACACCAAACAAACATCCTATGAACTTTGGTATGGGAAGAAACCTAACCTAAAATACTTTAGAACCTTTTGTAGTACTTGTTATGTTTTCAAGGATAGAGAACATCTGTCTAAATTCAAAACTAGAGTAGATAAAACTATTTTCTTAGGATATTCTCCAAATAATAGACCCTACCGTGTCTGCATTCTATGCACCAAAACCTTGATGGAATCCATTAATGTGGTTGTAAGTGACACTAATAGAAAGAGTAAGATCAAAGTATCAACTATAGTAGATGAACCCAAATATTCTTTAACTTATGATTCTCCAGATATTGATGATTCTTTACCAACTGAGACCCCTGAAGTGCCTAGTTGGGTTTCCAAAGATCATCCTTTAGATAGTGTAGTCGGTAACCCTAATGAGTCAGTTCGTACAAGATCCCAACTACGTACTCTTGCTCATTATGCATGCTTTGTTTCTCTTATAGAACCAAAGAATGTTAACGGAGCACTGAATGACCCATTATGGATAAGTGATACGTAGGAGGAACTTCTTTAATTTTTCATTCATGATGTATGGTATCTTATACCCCGGCCATAAAATAAAAGGGTTATTGGCACACGTTGGATTTTTAAAAATAATTTTGATGAATCTGGGATGATTATTCAGACTAAAGCTATATTAGTTGCCCAGGGTTACTCTCAGATTGAAGGAATATATTTTGAGGAAACTTTGGTGCCTGTCACTCGCCTTAAGTCTGTTCACTTACTCTTTGAAATAGCTTATTATTTGTATTTCACACTTTATCAAATGGATGTGAAATCTGCTTTCCTTAATGGCTTCTTGACTGAAGAGACCTACGTAGAACAACCCAAAAGGTTCATTGACCCTTATCATCCAAATCACGTCTATCGGCTTAAGAAAGCTCTTTATGGGTGGTATGAATGTCTATTTACTATCCTTCTGAACAACTATTTTAAACGAGGAGGGAATGATCAAACTCTTTTTTTATCAAACACTTTGACATAAATATTACCATAGCCCAAGTATGCGTAGAAGATATCATTTTTGGATCTACCTACCCTATAGATGTCAAAACATTTTCAGATAGTTTGCATAAAGAATTCCGTATGTCACTTATGGGGGAGTTACGATTCTTCTTTGGTCTTCAAGTTAAACAAAATTCATATGGTTTATTTGTATCCTAATCCCAATACTCTTTAGAGATGGTCAAAAAGTTCGATTTAGACACAACCAAAGATGCTAGAACTCCCATGAGTACTTCGGTTAAACTATCAAAAGACGAGAATGGGAAATCCGTCGACTCAACCTTATATCGTGGTATGATAGGAAGTCTTTTATACCTTGCTACCTCCCGTCCTGATATTATGTATGTTGTTTGTATGTGCCCCCATTACCAAAATAATCCTAAAGAGAGTCATTTACTTTGCGTTAAAAGAATTATAAAATATGTTACTGGAACTCTTAACTTTGGACTTTGGTACACAAATGACACATCTAGCATGATAACTGGATACATCGATCATGATTAGGTTGGGTGTTCTGATGATAGTAAAAGTACATCAGGAGCATTTTATTACATAGGTAATAATTTGGTAGTGTGGAATAGTAACAAACAAAATTGCACTTCATTGTCCACAGTCGAATCTGAATATATAGTTGTAGGTAGCTACTGTGCTTAATTCCTTTAGTTAAAACAAATGTTAAGAGACTACGGCATTATTGAAGAACAATTACATCTCTATTGTGACATTCAAAGCATATTAATATTTCCAAAAATCCTGTTCAACACTCTCGTACCAATCATATTAAAATTCGACATCATTTTATATGCGAGTTAGTCGAATCGAAGGAATTCGAGATTAATTACCTGCCTACTGAATTGCAATTAGCTGATTTATTTACTAAACTGTTAGAAAATATTTGGTTTGAATCCTTATGTAAATCAATTGGAATGGTTGTGGCAGAATTGTAATGTATCATTAATATTTATGCTTTCATATCTCTCTCCTATCTATGTGCAAACCATTTGTCCATTTGAGACAAAATAGGGGAGAAGCTTTGAGTCCACTTAGACATTATTTTGATTACTTGAACTAAAAATCTTGAACTTAGTTATCTTATTTTCAAGAGATCAGTACATCATGTTATCAGAATGTTGTTAGGGTATTGGTTTATATTTAGTTGAGTAATTTAATTTTCTTTTCTAGGACTTGGGGTAGTTAGAATGTTGTACGGGAATAGGATTTTCTTATTTCTTTTGTATCCCTACGAGTCCGTGATGACTCAAAGGATATTTTTTCTTATATTTCCAAAGGCGGAGATTGAAGCACCCTTTATCTTTTACTCAATTGAGTCTACATTATATAGGAGATTTTCTAGTTTGGAAATAGTGACAAAATTGAGTGATATCCTAGTCTACCAAAGAGCCTCAGACACTACATATCAAATTCTTCTAAAAGCATCAAAGATAGAATACTAACACTGCACCTAAGATTGCATGCATTTGTTGCATTCTTTATAATTTAGGTGTGTGTGTGTTAAATCCCATAATAATGTTTTTTTAATAATTTTTGGGATATGGTAAATAATTTTTAGGAATTTATAAAATAATTTTAAACATTTTAAATTTGGTTTTAATAATGTTGTGGGTTGATTTATAATTACCCTTTTCTCCTATAAACCGCTTGGGTAGGATCCGAAATCGACAGAGAATTCTGTGATGGAAAATGAGATTATTTTAAACTTCAAAACAAACGTTTTAGGCTTAATCCTTGCCCTACACATGTTGATGTATGAGAGACTGGATTTGTGTTTGTTTACTCTCACAACCTTTATACGTAATCATGTCCATTGGATCATTTGCTATCTACGATCTACATGTCTTCACCTCAATCCTTGTGATATCGAAGAGAACCAATCACAATGCTTTTAATAGTGGTCCATCTTCAGTCGTAAGATTTACTTCGATATTGCTAGACTTAATCTCAGCCATTGATCTTATACAACCCTTCTAGATCCTTCCTACCTTAGTATAAATAGAGACCAACTGGTGAGTGTTTCCAATCTTTTTATCATTTTGAGTTCGGAGAGAAAATAAGAGAAGAGAGAGAGAAAGATAGAAAAGATAGGGAGAGAATATAAACCCTAATCAAACTCCGGCCATATCTTTCACTAGAAAACCTTTCTGCGAGTTTGAAGGGAGTTCAAAGTGAGAAGAGCCAGCCTCTCTAGTCTTTAATATCTTGTCCAACCAAATCGTGAAGTTTAGATTTCAATTTCTTTTCATATAAATTTGAGATCTCAAACTGTGTGATACATATCACTTAGATCCTGTTAAGTTTGATTTATTTTTTTAAGAAATCATATTTGTTGGTTGTTTTTCTCTTATATGATTGATTTCGAAATCATAATCAATAAACTTAGTTTTGTTTTCAATTTATGAGAAAAATCAGACTTAGATCTAGTTAAGATCTTGAATGGGGTTTTACACTTTCATGAAATATTTCACACTTTGTGAAATAGATTTATAAATAAAATAAATAAAGTGTTTAGGACCTTGGCTGCTTTTTATAGCAAGGTTCCCTCAAGTTCTATGGATAGAAATAAAGATTTGTAGTCTGAAACTATCAAACAAACTGTGATTCAGAAATCCTTACTACATCTTAGAATGATATTTGTAATTTTTTAGGAATATTGTCTGTATAAGTGCGTGTGTGTGTGTGTGTGTGTGTGTGTTTCATACATGTGATTAGGCACTTCACCACTTACACTTATCACACTACAACACTAAATAAGTGTTGGTAGAGATATTCATAACTTTAGAGCCGACGTAAAGCTAAAAGGAGAAGTGGATACAAAGTTGGGAGAATAACCTCAACATCAGCACCTTCAGAGGAGTCAGAATAATCCGAAGGAGTTGGTAGAAATTCTTGACTTAGAATTAGGTCTGCTTATGTGTTTGGTTTCTTATATAGTTTTTAATTTGTTACTCTATTTTAGTGGACTTTTCTTTTGAGGTGTAGAGACCTCCGTGGATGTTTCCTCAATTGGGTGGGGCTTTTAGGATGTTAAAATTTTGTGTTCTTGCGTACTTAGTCTTCCTCTCATCACCTTCTTAAGGTTGTGCTGATTTAGAACCTACACCTATACCTTAAATAACTCGTTCATATAATCTTTTATACACATCTTGTGTTAGCTGTTTGTTTTGATTAAAGAGTTTCTTCAAAAAACTACTCGGGGCCATTTAAATTGTTTAATCTTGAATTAAACGACTTAAGTGGTGATTTTTGAGATGTCACTTCGGGCCCGGCCTAAACAAATACAAAAAAAACCATGTTATAAGAAATCATGTCAATAGTCATTATTCCCTTACTCATAAAGAGTTGATGCAATCTAAAATGGCTAAAACGTGAAGGAAGAAATTAGTGCTCTAAGGATTTTTTAAGACTTCATAGGTCATCGTTATTTGCACTACACGCGCCATGTAAAAATAAAAAATATGCCTCAATGGGTAAAATACACTATCCCTATACAACTCTCTTGAGAAAAGGAAACAACAAAACACAACATATTCTGGATACAAAGGTGGTATTCCAGTTCCCATAACGTTCCCACTCTTAAATACGACAAAACCCGAGACAAAGATCGAGACAAAGAAACTAACTAAGGGCTCCCCAAAAAATGACACCCTATCTTGGAAGGAGGATGACACCCTGACTTAAAATGGCTATGTATAAATGCTCTTGCCCTATCATAGACTAGAGAAATTTCCCTCCCCCTCTCCGACATCCATTGAAACAGAGTTGCTCATTATCAAACAGATAGAGTTGCCTCTCTCTTAAAAGAAAAATCTCGGGGCCCCTTTGTTTTTAACCTATTTGATAGTGCAAATATAGCGCCCTTCCGCGGATAGTATTCAACAATACAAGTGCTAAGAAGCCACGGCCTAACAGAATACAGGGCGCAGACCTACCTCATACATGCTGCGGCCCTACCTCATATAAGCCGCGACCCTACCTCATACGGGGTGCAGCCTCTCATCAAGAAGTGCGATCACGATCAACGCTTCGCAAACCCACACAGTAAGGGGCGCGAAACCTTAGTCTTTTTACAGTATACGACGCTTAGGTTGTTTGCCTTACAAGCTGCATCCCTTACCATCCTAACTCCAGACTTCATGCGTCACGTGCTCATAGCACGTGAGCATATCTATTATAAATAGAGGTATACACCTCAAAATGGAGGGATGGATCCCACACGCACCCGAGACAGGATATATTCTCTCTAGACAACCCCAACATACGATTTGGAGGCCACACCTCTACATTGCAGCCACCTCTCCGGCACACAGGAATCCTCAATACTGCCATGTACTCTCCTTTATTCTCATTCTTGTACGCCTCTTTAGGCACGATTATATTGTACAATGCCACGCATATAATGATAACGGAGCAACACAGTGGATGTAGGCCTATTTTAAAGGCTGAACCACTCTATATTATGTCTTCTCACTGTTTACTTGCTGTACTTGTTTATTACGCACTTTACTCTTGACTTGCTGGTATGAGAACGTCTTATGGACGATTTCTCGTATCATCAATTTGGCGCCGTCTGTGGGAAACGAGATATTTCAATCTTTCTTCTCTATATATTTGAGTTCTCAAACACCTTATTCGATCCCTGAGGATCTTGTGGATCATCTTCTCACGGGTCGATTCTGGTTATTGAGCTCCGTTCTATATTTTCACCCTTAAACTGGGATTTCTTATATCCGGATCTGCTCTTGGGTCTTCATTTGATGACTTTAGATTTATTTTACATACCTCTGTGATATCATTTCATCTAGATAATGCTGGAAAGCATGATGGACTTCAGTCCCGAAAAGATGGATGATTAGGGAAGAATTATGTTTACACCCTTTTTGTGATTCTTTGCCTATGATCTGGGGTTTTATCATTATAATGGTGCCATTATGCGCACAGAGAGGTTATTCTCTCATGGATAGACCCTAGTAGGCATGCTCTCCCCATGTTTCGGGAGAAAAACTCGGTTCCTAGGTTTCAATTTTGGGGTTGCTTCCCTCCCCCTACCTAGCAAGGGATGCGACAGGTAGTTTAAATACCATCATGCCTCGGCCTGGGCTAGGGCAGTACTTACAGAACATTCAAAACATCAAGGAATGGACTTGGGTGGTCTCCAGATCAACCTTGGTGAATGTCATACAAAGGCCGCGACAGTGCACTTAGGTGTTATATATTGGCTGCGAAACCCTTCAATAGCGCAGCAGTAAAATGCTGTATCCCCATTTCCTACTTGGTGTTTCTGTGATTACTCACTTTTGTTAGTTTTTTCCCAGATTACACATACTTTGTAAAGACTAACAAAAGCAGAAAAATTGAGGGAGAGTCCAGCTAGAGCACAGAAATCAAAGATGAGATTGTGTAGCTGTACAATCACTTTAACCACCTCTACGACAGTCATGCCTCACTCCAGACACAGGTCAATTACCTAACTCAGAGGGTCCTAATGCTATAGGTCGCGACATCTCTTAATGTGGGTGCGACACCCATGAAAATAACATCAACATTCTTTGCTGCCGTGGCAGTACAAGAGGATCCGGTCACATAAGCAGTCAGCAGGAGCCCGAAAAGGAGAGTGGAGAAGGTAGAGAAGAAATCAGATCCTACACTCCATTGACCTTCTCGATTGAAGATATCTTTGAGTTCATCAAAGAGGACAAGCTGCTGAGATGGCCAGAAAAGCTGAGAGCTCCACCCCACAAGAGGAACAAAGCTACTTGGTGCAAATTCCATCAAGACCATGGCCATGACACTGAGCAATGATATGCTCTGAAAGATGAAATTGAAAGGCTAATTGGGCAAGGGATGCTGAGGAGGTTCCTCAAAGATGATTAGGGGATGCAGCCTCATCTCGCATGCCACATGCTCATTTTCCATGCTTATCTCTTATATTCAATCTGTCCCTACTTTACAGAGACAACTTCTGCTTAGTTATTTTAAACTAAACTTTATATTATCCTTACAAAGTCATTAGCTGGAGCATACATATATAAATATATGAATTAGAAAATTTTGCCATATCTGATTTCTCTCTTGTTTTCATAATTTGTCATCTCACAAAAAGACCTTTTGTCTTAAACAAATTCCAATAGAGGAATAACAAATTATTTCAGGAGATTATCTCACAAGTTATTATTATTTCGGGATGAACCTATGGAGGGATTGCGATCTTAATTATCTCACAAGCTCCCCTCATGATGTGCAACTATATCTTATCATATGATGATCATATTCACGAAAGCATCTGAGGATTCTAGTAGCTTTTATTAGCCACAGGGGCTTACAATGCCAATTTTTTGCTCTCGGAATGTTGTCATTAGCCATGGGGGCTTATAATGCCCGTTCTTAGCTTTGGGAAGCGTCATTAGCCACGAGGGCTTACAATGCCCATTTTTAGCTTTCGGGATGCATCATAAAGCTAGGAGGCTTATAATACCCATCCAGGGATGGCTTTATATATATCAGCAGCTGTGGGTGGCTCAATAACGCAACCCAGCCTGAGGAGGCTTGATAGTATCCTATATATTAGTTGTGGATGGCTTAATAACATAACCCAGTCTGAGGAAGCTTGATATAATCCTATATATTAGTTGTGGGTGGCTTAATAACATAACCCAGCCTGAGGAGGCTTGATAGTATCCTATATATTAGCTGTGGGTGGCTTAATAATATAACCCAGTCTGAGGAGACTTGAAAATATCAAGAATATGCACAAAGCCTCATGTTCGGATGAAGAGGCCAAAAATCTAAAATAGTCCTGTTAATTCAGTTGCAAACGTTAAAAGCAACCTTCGAAAAGTTTCAGACAGTTAAAGCGACTAAAGGGGTAGCCATGGGAAAAGACAGCCTACTCTATGTCCCATTTTGATCATGGGTCTGAAATAATTGAAGCTGCCGCAACCTTATTCAAGAGTCCGTTGCCTTATTTTAGAGCGTTTTCCCGCTTTGGCGCATGGGCAAAGGGCAGAATCCAAATGCTAACATGTCGTGGCCATGACTTGTGTGATGCCGCAGCCTTTAATAATTAATTGTGAAGGTTCGTAACAATTATTAGAGGGAGCCAGGGCAGTTCAATCAGAGCGGTTATTGCATGTGATGTTATAGTGCCGCAGAAGTATTTCTACAAACTCATTAACAAGGCAATTGTATTCAAGCCATAAGAGGCATACAAAGATTACTCAGTTAAGCATGGAAACGAGGAAAAAATAAGGCGCAAGAGAGTGGAGCCAATATAATTAATAAAATATGGCCACAACCTTGATATCATCAGTTAAAGATTACAAGCATATAGGATGCATCCACAACAAAAGTAAAGTAGCAGAAGGGGCACAGCCCTGTATTAATGATCAGTTCAGAAACTACGAATACAAGTTCAAGAAGCTGCGTCATCATGCTCATCACACTCCTCGCCATCCGCGACTGTCTCAGTTTCTCCATCCGCGGTTGTTGCTTCTACTTCTTCCCTTAGCCTCGCTTTTTCTTCGACCGCAGCCTTAATCTCAGCAATGCATTCTTGATGCTCTGCATCACTGAGTTTCCAGGAAAGGACCGAATCCTTGGTCTCAGGGAAGTTTTTTGTGAATCTCTGCCGAAGCTCCTGGTAGCCGCGGAGGTAAGCCCTGTTGTTGATGAGGAAGAAGTCCTTGGAGCCTTTGAATGACTCTACGGCGTGGTCTATGGCCAGCTGGAGAGAATCACCATGTTCTGCTTCCATCCTCTTTATTGCCGCAGCATGGTCTATGGCTTCTTGAGCAGACTTTGCCTTCATCTCTTCGTACTTCTTCTGAAGAAGGGCGAGCTTGCCGCTTGAAATCTCCACGACATGGGCAGCTTCAGTAGCCTGGGAGGCTTTAGGGGAGTCCACGGCCTATTTGAAATTCTCTTCTGCCTCCTCCCTGGCCTTATTTGTTGCTTCCAAGTTCATTTGGGCCGCCTGAAGGGCTGCGGTAGAAGACTATTTCCCAGTCTCAAATGATGTTGTTCGAGCAGTCTCAAGGTCTGCAGCGTGAACCCTCTTCGCGGCCTCTTTCAATTTATAAAGGGGCTTATACTTCCTCTTCTGGGCCACCATGACATCCGCAGCCTGAAATAAAACGAGTTATAGAATAAAAGTATGGGATGCAAAAAGTTGGTAGAAAAATGAAAGAATGATAGCACTTACCTTCAGAAGGATATGGAGACCACAGTCCTCCAAGTCGTTGTGGTCTGCCTCCACTAACCTGTCCAGGTCCGCGGCATCAAGAATTATTTTCATTCGTCTCGCAGCCTTTATGGTAGTGTCTGGGTCAGGCTGTCTCAATTAGGGTCGCGGTCTACCATCGGGACTAGCTTCGCCGCGGAACTGGGGAGGTACCAGATTTGCATTTACTGCAACAACAGGTGGAGGCGGCAGAGAAGTTGTATCTAGAGGGACATCGTCGGTCATCAAACCTGCCGCGGCCAGGTTGGCCCCAATGTCTTCATCAAATTCAGATGTCGGATGGGCGGCAACACCAGTTTTCTCCGCAACAGGAGCCGATTTCGCGGCCGCTGTTTCCAAATCATTTGACGAAGCCGCGGCAGGTGCCTTGGCTTTGGACCTTTTTCTCTTTCTGCTCCACGCAGTATTATTTAGGATGACTGTCTCCTCATCCATTTTTGATAGTTGGGCGGCCAGCAATTCCCTGTCAACTTCCTCACCTGAAAAAGCAACAGGAAATATTGGAAACAGAATTTAAGAGTATAAGTGACCGCGGAATAAAAATTATGACGCAGTGTATTACCTTTCGCACCCATAACTTGAGGAATGGATTTGTTGGGAAAAAATCCTACTTCAAATATGGTCGCTGATGTAACAAGTGTGCCGAACTTTTTATGTTTAGCAGGAAGTGCCGCGGTCTCAGCCACTCTCTTCTCCTGCCGCTTGTTCAAATGCAGACTATCAAGAACTGCAGAGAAGATAACTTAAAGGTTAGTGGAAGTTAACATACAAAATATGAAGAAAGGACGCAGCTATAGTCTTAATACCTAATTTCGACAGAGACCCCCATTGCCGCGGCATTCTATATGACCTTTCCCTCTCATTCCCCTCGGGGTGAATCTCCCAGCCTTTCGCCGGAGATGTAAAAATATTTCCCCTTCCAGTTCTTCACACTGGTCGGCCTTCCAGTGCAAAGTGTCTCGTCCCTTCCGCGGACAGAGAAGTAGTAGTAGTAACCAGCGAACTTCACTGAGTTCTCCTTTGGATGGTAGAAGTGAAATAACTCCGCGGGAGTTATGTCCCTCTTGAATAGATTCTCCCAAAGGACAACCGCATCAAGAATGGCTCTCCAACCATTGGGATCTAACTGGGCTAGAGCCAATTTCATTGTCTAAAAAAGGCGGTGGATGTGGACAGGAACGGGAAGTCGCAACCCGTAAATAAAGGCATGGAGTGGGAAGCAAACTCCATCGGCCAATACCATGCAAGGTTTTTGGTTCGCGACAGGTGCCGAGCACATCAAATTTTCTAGAAATTCGAAGGCCTCAGCCACCTGCTCAACCCAACCTTGGGTCATGGCACTGCAGATATCAAGTGCAGCTAAGGGTCTCTCATCCCTCCCAGATATACCAGCTGGGTTATCTCTAACTTCTGCGGCATCATCTCCTGCACCCAATGGATGATTACTTGAGTTGGCTTCTTCTTCCATCGGCACGGATTGAAAATCCTTCCCAGACGCCGAGTCCGCGGAGTTTAAGTCTAGTATCACACAGTTTGGGAAATCCTTTAATTTGCAAGGTCCTATTGATCTTAGATGGGACACGTAAGTGAGTTTAGGAGGAGAGGTTCCAAAGTGCTTTGCCCAAAAGCCTCTCAGAAACTCGTTTGGGTCAAAGCTCATATGGCTGCAGCAGTACCTGAAAAGCAGATTTCGCAGTTAGGCGCCGCAGCCAGTATGGTTTCGAAAAGACTTCAAGAAGCCACGGGAAGATTATATATAAATGGTGAATATTTGTTGGAAATTATTTCCCTAACGTAATTATTAATGGGCCAACTCTACTACTTGAACCTAAGGGATTGTCCTCTGGACCTACTGGTCGCAGCCACCTCCTAAGAAGATTTGAAGGCTATTCAAAAATACAAGGGTGGTGATTCAGAGCCTTAAAAGACTCCACCGTCGTGACAGAATAAGGAGATATGCATCAAAGTGCCGTGGAGGATAAAACCCAGAATTTAAGGGACCGCGACCTTTGGGAAAGGTATGACGCAGATAAATGCCAAAACAGTTCAGGGGAATGGATTTTTAAAATCCTATCATATTGCGGCCTCTCTCTCAAACAGTTAAGTACCTATTGTTTATCCGTTTTTAAGATCCAATATCTAGAATATGAAGAATTTGTATCAAGAACATCATGAACAGTAAGAACCCTTCAACAAAGGCCTTAACTATGGGATTCAACATGGGATTCTAGGGTGATTCAAATAATAATTACAATTATTTCTTCGTACGTGTGTTTGATTCTAGGGTGATGACAGTTCAATTGAAACCCTAAAATCATATCAAGCAATGAAGAAGCTTGTGTGTTTGATTATTGAAGAAATATTATCTACGAAGTTGATTAAAAAGGATGATTGATCAAAAAAGTTACCTGGAAATGAAGAAGTCGGCGATGCTCAGCCTCACACCAGCTTGGACACGCCACACACAGCCTAAAAGGGTAGCCGGAGAACGAATGAAGTTTTACACGCAGAAATTCGCTCTCGATATGCTCTCAAAGTTTTAGAAACGTAATGAAGTCCACGACCAGAAACAATTTATATAAAAGAGCGCGGAAGATGAATCGTCGCTTTGAAAAATACCGCGGCACTTAATGTAACTAAGCCGTAGCCCCAATCATATTCTCTTGGCACTACGACTTGGGGGCTTATTGATAGTGCAAATATAGCGCCCTGCCGTGGATAGTATTCGACAATACAAATGCTAAGATGCCAGGGCCTAGCAGAATACAGGGCGCGGCCCTACCTCATACATGCCGCGGCCCTACCTCATACGGGGCGCAGCCTCTCATCAAGGAGTACGATCACGATCAACGCGTCGTGGACCCACACAGTCAGGGGCGCGTAACCTTAGTCTTTTGCCAGTATGCGGCGCTTAGGTTGTTTGCCTTACAAGTCTCATCCCTTACTATCCTAACTCCATACTTCATGCGTCACGTGCTCATAGCACGTGAGCATATCTCTTATAAATAGAGGTCTACACCTCAAAATGGAGGGATGGATCCCACACGCACCCGGGACAGGATAGATTCTCTCTACACAACCCCAACATACGATTTGGAGGCCACACATCTACATTGCAGCCACCTCTCCGGCACACCAAAATCCTCAATACTGCCATGTACTCTCCTTTATTCTCATTCTTGTACGCCTCTTTAGGCATGATTATATTGTACAATGCCACGCATATAATGAGAACAGAGCAACACAGTGGATGTAGGCCAATTTTAAAGGATGAACCACTCTATATCGTGTCTTCTCACTGTTTACTTGCTTTACTTGTTTATTACGCACTTTACTCTTGACTTGCTGGTATGAGAACGTCTTATGGCCGATTTCTCATATCATCACTTTTCTTTTATTTATTTAATTATTTTACCTTTTTAAACTAGGTTTATTGCCCTTGCAAAACAATGTGTATGTAAATATGTCACCAGTATTCTAAATAGAAAGAGCACATGCTCACACTATTTCAAAGATGTATCCAACATTTGTTCCCCTTTAAATGTAAACTTCAAATATATTATCAAGATATCAACTATAGAGAAGCATAAAGGCATGAACGTTAGTGAAATATCTCCAAATGACATATAAAATCTAAAAAATATCCAACCCAACACCCCCAATAAAGAATAAAGAATGTATAGTAATGTAATTATCGAAAGAATGAATGTATAGATTAGTGGAGACAATCCCTCCACCTAGCCAGTAAAAAATCAAAAAGCTAATCGTGATGGGACTTCTTATCCCTCTCCGAATCATAACCAACATCTCCTTCAACAAGAGGATTATTAGGGCACATAGGGCTCGACTGGGTTAGAGGAAGGGTTTCACAAACTGTCCCTAGAATATCCACTGATCCATTAATAGAATCTAAAACCTCCGAATGATGGGTAGGTGCAGGAGAACGAGTCCAAGTATGGGGGGGAGATGACACTCGACCAACACGAGGATTCATAGGACCATGAATATAAATTCAATTATTTAACTCCGTGTATAAGGATGACCAATGGGCTATTAACCCCTATAAGCTAGATGATGACAAAACCACATCTTGAGAAACATCAAAAGTAACAAAATAATAAAAAGATGAAAATAGGTAGGTAAAACCAAAAAAAGAGAAGGAAAAGAGAAGCAACATATCCCATCCAATTTTAGAGTCATCCAAAAATTCGAGCCTAAACGATCCAAATGAAGGGTCGGTTTGTGAATCGAGAATCTTCTTGAAAAAATGTATGCCATAGAGTCCACCTCGAATGGAGACGTAGGAAGTTCTACCCTCCTATCAGGATCTACCCCTGAGAAGCCTCCCCTCTTTCACCCCTTAGATGAGACTCCTCCTCTAGCTCCCTCACCCTAGCCACCAAGGTAAAAATGTGAGCCACTGCTAATACTTCCACATTAGTTCTCCTACAGGCTATTCCATCCTTTGTAGGTTAGGCCCTTTCCTTCATAGCCAATGACGAATCCCAAACACCAAACTCAACTAATGCATCTAAAGAGGAAACTTTATCATAGGAAGGAGTCTAGATAATCCCTTAAACATGCCCTGAAGGACCCGCGATACCTCCTCTTAGCCATAAGTTACCCACCATTGCAACGCGTGTCCCAAGAAAGCTCCTCAACATTGACAAGAATTTTCTACTCGAAAACCAAGGATCCACCCTATATCCCTCCCCTTGTTATGTATCGGCCCCCATTATTCACCCTAAGCACTGTCCCCTGATCCTAGTTTTATCCTTGGGCACCATAGCCTCTTCATCCCCTTATTGGTCTCTACCTTCCCTCTTCGACTCACCCTACAAAACTACCTAACCCTTTTCCACGGGCACCTCCTCTATCGGCACCACACCATCCCAGAAAATCAAGACCGCCCTAGGCTTAAGGAACGACATCGACATTATCGGCCACCCAAAAAAAAAAGCAAAATCCTCCCACAAAACATCCTCCATGGGAAAACCCTCCACCAACGCATTTCTATCCACATCACTCATTCCCTTCGCATTCCGCATATGGTAAGAAAGAGGAATGATTCTTTGAACGGGGCATCCCATATATATTGACGAGTCAACCTCTTGCTCTGGTAAAGAACAACCCCGTATGGCTTATCCATCAGTAAAGTCATCCCCGATATCTCTTCATCGCCACCCTAACTCCTAACATGTGGCGGGTTAAGCCGAGGGCATCGAAAAATAAAAAATAAAAACTTCAAAAAGAGAAGAAAGTCAGTAAAACATATAAATACTGAACCATAAAGAAGGGACCAATGTATGAAAATAAATTCTAAAAGTACTTATAGTGTAAACGGTTATCCCATTAAGAAGTGCCTTATCTGCTCTAAAGTCATCAGCGACCCCAACCTCAAGTTCCCCCTACCATAACGGGTGAAAAGAGGAAAAATAGCCTCCATCGGCTCTAGAATCAAATAAGTCTCAAAATATTAAGCCACATAAGTAAAAAACCATAACTTCACAAATTTAGAGATAAGAAACGACATAAGTAACATAGAAAGTAAAGATTAACTAAAAAGAAAAGACATGTAGTAAACACATACCTCCCACATATAAGAAAACCTCACGAATATATCCGTGTGATACCTCGAGAAGAGGGACTTGGATCGATACATCTCAACCAACCCCAATTGTCCCCAAGCATACCCTAAAATCTGGGAAAAGTCCATAAAAATGGCAGACACCGGAGATGGATCCTACCAGTCCTCCCCAACAGAAAAAACTCTTCAATCATGAGCAACAACAAAATCTGAGAATATTATCTTCTTGCTATCACACCAAACCCCAGGTCCTCCACCACCCTCTCTAGATATGCAGACAAAATATTGGTTTTTACATACTCTCCACTAGAGGGAGGAACGACTATCCCCAGGGCCACCAACATACCCTCTCAAGAAATAGTCACTGTCCAGTCTAAGTTGTTCATCGTCATATCCCCACCGATAGCTAAAAGGTAGTGTTGGAATCCCACCAGCGCTCTCCCAAAGCAACGGTGATCGACCAACACCTCCTATAGTGTCCTACAATCAAACAGTCCACAAAGAACAAAACCTCATATCATATATAGAGGCACAGACAAAAGGAGGAGCCTCACTCAAGCCCTATCCACATGACCTACTGATTCCCTAAATGTTGCAACAAAGCATATCAATTATACAAACAAATTATACGTGCACACACACACACACACACACACACACACACACACACACACACACACACACAGATATATATATATATATATATATATATATATATATATATATATATATATATATATATATATATATATATTGCATATCCAGGTGTTTGGATCACGTTATTCCCACACTTAATATCCTAAATCTCGTTTCTTGCTAGCTAGGTAAGTTAACCAATTGTGAGGTGACCAGAAAACCCCTCAAAACTTTCTCCCTCCAGGTGCTTGGGTCCCGCGATTCCCAAAATTAATCTCTTAATCGTCAGTTCTAGCTAACTAGGAAGTTTAACCAATAGTGAGATGAAAATAAAATCCCCCAAATGTTTCTCCCTCCAGGTGTTTGGGTCACTTTATACCAACACTCAATCTCATAACCCTCAATTCTTGCTAAACGGGAAGGGTAATTAGTCATAAGGTGACAAGGAAACCACTCGGGGCTTTGTCCCTCTAGATTTTTGGGTCATGCTATTCCCACACCTGATCTAGTAAACCTTAGTTCCAACTAACTAAGACGGATAAACCATCATGAGGTGACCATTAAATCCCCTGGAGATTATTCCTTCCCAGTATTTGAGTCATGATATTCCCATACTTAATCTTCTGAACCCGTGTTATCACTATCTAGGAATGATAACCAATTGTGAGGTGACTAAGAATCCCCCAAATCTTTCTCCCTCTAGGTGTTTGGGTCACCCTATTCCTACACTTAATCTCCCAATCCTCCTTTCCATCTAATGAAGAAGGATAATCACTCGTGAGATGAATCGGAGGTCACATTATTCCCGTACTGAGTCTCCTAACCCTCCGTTTCATCTAACCAGAAATGATAATAAGTCCTGAGGTGACAGAGACAACAAGGGATACTTGAACCCATTGTGTTAAAGAAGGATTTTCCTCCCTATGGCTTGGGCTATCCGCCATCAGCAACATAACTCAGAATGATTCGTCAGCCTAGTCTAAAGAGAAGGTTAGAAATATCCAAGACCGTCTCGAGAGATTCCTCAAATAGAAGATTCATCAGAGAGGGTGAATATTTCCCCTTTTGCAGCTTTTTGGAACCCTGGTATGAGCATGTGGACAAGAAGATGAAACCTGGAATGGAAATATTTTTCCATGATAACTACTCATGGGTCGAGAGTTCCCAGCATTAAGTGCAACCATTCATTGAAAAGACCATAGTTAATACCAAAAATTTTGAGGGAAATGACTCCGAGAATTCATTCAATTTGCAGGCACTGAGGCTAACACTCTGCATGATCCACTCAGGGGCTACATCATCGGATCCATCCTGCCTGATCAAAGCTGTTGATGCACCTTTCCTCAATTGGAATGCTGCACTTATGCCACCTGCTGATATTCAACGTAACCCGGACGTTTATCCCATTTCCCTTTCTTTTTTTGTTCCTCCTAACTCTGACGTAATCTAAACCTCCTTTAATGAGGTTCTCAATGCTATTTTTCTTGTTAATGAAATAAACGAAAATTTTGAGTATCTTATTGTGGTTCACATTAATTGTCTTGATTCTAATCAAACTCTTGATGATGGTGATTTTGCAAATGAATAATTCTTAACTGATCTAAATAAAGTTAACAACCAATAACGTAGCCGTATCCAAGTTAATGAAGATGAAACTGTTATTATTAATCTCTATTCTAGCATCCAACTACACGAGATTAGGATAGGGGCAACCCTTGAAACGAATGAGCTCGCGCAACTTGAGGAATTACTAAAGGAATTTTTGGATGTCTTCATATGGTCCTATGATGAAATTCCCGAAATTGACCCTGAGATAGCTCAGTATGAGATTCCCACTCTCCCAGAATGCAAACTAGTCAAATAGAAAATGCGAAAACTTCGCATCGAATGGTTGCTAAAAGTTAAAAAATAAATAGTTAAATAGTTGAACAGGGGTTTCATTCATGTGATAGAATATCCCACATGTCTAGCCAATATCGTACCCATGTCGCAATTAGGAGGGAAAGTTCTCACGTGTGTTGACTACCATGACTTGAATAAGGCCTCTCCAAAGGATGATTATCCGCTACCCAATATCGATATAATTGTGGATAACACGACCAATCACGCTCTCAAGTAATTGTTTTATGGTTTTTATGGATATAATCAGATCAAGATGCACCCAGATCATCAAGAGAAAATTGCATGCATCACCCCTTGGGGAACCTTTTGCTACACCGCTATGCCATTTAGTCTAGAAAATGCAGGGGCTACCTACCGGAGGGCTGCCATAGCCATCTTGCACCATCTGATACACAAGGAAGTCGAGGTCTATGTTCATGATATGATTATCAAGTCTAAGACTAGGGAATGTTATATTTTATCTCTCCAAAAGTTCTTCGAACAATTGCGATAATATCAGATGTGACTTAACCCTCAGAAAGGTGTCTTCGACGTTACCAAGGGAAAACTCTTAGGATTCATGGTTAGTGAGATAGTAATATAAGTAGATCCCTCCAAGATGAAAGCCATACTTGAGATGCCACCACCCATAACGGAGAAGGAAATCCGAGGATTCCTTAAAAAATTACAGTATATCAGCCGATTCATCATCTAGCTGACTTCTATCTGTGAGCCCATCTTCAAACTCCTCCGAAAGGATTCGACCAAAGTCTAGAATGAATCTTGATAAGATGCCTTTGACTGAATAAAGCAACACCTAACCCGACCTACGATAAACATGCCACTGTAACATGGTCTTCCCTACTCTTTTACCTAACCGTAATAGATATCGTAGTTGGGGCTTTGATAGCCCAATACCTTGAAGAAACTCGAAAAGAGAGAGCCATCTACTATTCCAGTCGCAAGTTGGTCGGGTACGAAATTAACTACACAACCTTGGAGAAAGAATGTGTCGCCCTTATCTGGGTTACCCAAAAGCTACGTCAATGCATGCTCTCTTTCCCATCAAACTTTTATCCGGAATGGATCCTATCAAGTACTTGCTCAAAAAACTTGCTTTGTCAAGCTGAATGGCTCGTTGGTTGATGCTTTTAGTCGAGTTTGATATTATATATGTCACACACGAATGCATGAAAGTAAGATCCATCTTTGATTACCTAGCCGACTACCCTATAGAATAAGTTGATGTCTAGATTTCCAAATTCCTAGATGAGAACATCCTCTATACATCCTAAGAAGACCTACAGTGGTAGATGTTTTTCGATGGCGCTTCCAACAAGAAAGAGTACGGAATTGGGATCCTCCTAATAGCCCCTGATGACTCACGCATTCCCATTGCCATCAAGATGGATTTCATTGCACCAATAACATGACTGAATACGAGGCATGCACGGTAGGCCTCAAAGTTTCCCTCAATAAAGGAATTCGATACCTCGATGTCTATGGGGATTCAACCCTCATCATCGGTCAAGTACTCAGAAGATGGAAAGTCAAGGATGAAAAACTCTTACCCTTCCATGAGAACTTAAAAGAGTTAGCTTCCCAATTCTAAGAAATCACCTTCCACTACCTTCCCCGAGCAAAGAATAACCTAGACGATGCCCTTGCTACCTTATCCTCTATGATCGACATGCCCGAACGAATAACTAGGGCCCCGTTCCTTATCCAAAAGCAAGAAAAACCAACCCACTGCTATCACATTGATCTCATCACAGAAGAAGATCCCAAGATATCCAACTACTGGTACTATGTGTAAGAGGGTACTTTAGATTATAGATGGAGGCGTAACCCCTTTACGAGTATGGTGACGATAGGTTAATTAGCCCAAGACCTTGGATTAATGATAGGACACGCAAACACAAACCCAATGAAGATAAACTCAGTTTAAACTCACAAAACTCTCGTGTATAACTCAGGAAATAGTAATGAACCTTAGAAGTAGCTTAGCTAGAGGGAGAGAGAGGTAAGCATCCTATATACACCTTGGTAGGCAGGTACAAACACACCTAACACTCTCAAGAATCTCTATCAAGTATTAAAAGCTTTGTAGTAAGTAACAATGGTGGGTGGGTAAACCCTATGGTTCATAATAACTCTCTCTGAGTGTATATTTTTCTCTACCAATAACTTCTCAAACTCTCAGAAGATCATATCTGTCCTCGGGGGTGGTTAGGGTCCTTAAATAGCTCCCCCCCCCCCCCCCCCCCCACACACACACACCATCCCCGAGGCAAATCGGTCATTAAAACTATGTAAGACATCCCTCATACTTTATGTCACAACATTAAATGCCTGATGCACTAGTTGGCTCCACGTCATAAAAATTAAATGTCAATACATGCCTTTTGCCTAATCACTCTGTGTCAGGGGATTGTTGTCGCAGAGGTGGCTCACCAACTGCCTGACAGCCCCAAATACCACGATAGTTTACTCAAGTGAAGGTCTGACATTGTTTAGCTGGCTAGTGACATCCCCTACAGTAGATGTGACATTAAGTAGAGGGCTGTTTGGTTCTTAACTCAACGCCCGATGGAACTCCAAGCTGCTCCGCCTGAGGTTCCACGGTCAAGGTCCTTCGATGTTTTACCAAGTGTATTAAGATGGCCAGGACAAGCCCTAACGGTGCCTCACTTCTCAATCCTCCAAACTAAGTCCCTCTAAAGTTCCCACGGTGAGGTCATTCGATAGAGCATGAAAGCTCTCTCAGGCCCTGCCAAGCCTGGTCTCTCGCAAGTACCGTTTGACCTCACATAAACTCATTTATTATTATCGTTACATCATTACAACCGTTATAGCGTAAAGTCATCAAAAATAAGAATACAATATGACTAATGCAACAAGCTAAAATATGAGCTGCCACGCCAAGCCGCCTCGGTTGCTTAATCTCAAACAATATTGCCAATTTAAGGAATTATCCCTAATCTGATGATTACCTTCAAGCCCCCTCTACAATTGCCCCCTCGTGGAGAGATTTGTTGGAACAAGAAATGTCTGCACGAAACGTCTCAAACCGATGGACCTTTCTTTGTGTGAAAAGATTCAGGCCTCTTCTCCTTTATTCAGAACCAGAGCGTTAGAGTCTCTAGGAAAAGTAAAATTCTCCCCGATGTACCTGAGTCATAACTAAACAACCTTTTAACTTATGACGAGAGAGCATCATAGCTCTTTGGAATTTTTGGGACATCTTCTTCGTTAGGAGTTTATTGGATATGTCTGACAAAAATATTTTGGCGCCAAAACTCAATCTTGCTTAGGAAGGCAACGGTTTGTGTACACCAGGTGTCACTTCATTAATGATGTGGCGTTGTCTTTTCAACTGTCAAAATACTTCCCTAAGTGCCACGTGTTTATTTGAAATGATTGCAGGCGGCCTTGCATGTGCGATAGTGGGAAACTTAAACGACGAACTCCAAAATTTCAAACGTCTATACCCAAACATTTAAACCCTTTTTCCTCTTACTTTGTCACCATCTTCTTCAAACTTCCATTTTCTTTAGAGAGAGAGAGCCTATGAGAACTCCATTGTTATTAAGCTCTTGTTTACCTTCTTCCCCTCTCATCTTCTAAACCACCGCCTGTGGTTATGATCTTCATTTCTCGTTCTTCAAACCCTTCTTACTCAAAGCTTTCCTGTTACTTTATCGTTATTTGCCATGGCATCCTCAAGTAACCCCGCTGCGTCTGTTTCCAGTGCTCCGCCCACTGCATCTTCTATTACCACTACCCTGGATGCTGCCCGCCAGGAACAACTAAGGTTTTATCGTCGATCACCTATTTTTGGAGAAGGCGATGATTTTTCTGCTGCCTGTAAGACTATCCATTTTTCTTCTAAGTTTGACACCTTATTGTTGGGTGATGAAGACGAAGATTCTTCTGAGTGGGGCTATCTTCCTCCAGAGGGGAATGTTCGATTTCGCCTGGAGCGAAGGGACTTCCCATGGTCCCATATTGATTTCGAAGCACCCGGGGGATCTACTGCCCACTTCGCTGCCTGGAACTCCCATATGTAAAGTTCTTATGCCGATATCCTCACCAAGCTTGGGTTGCAATGGGATAAATGGTTTGTTCAGTTCACTCTCTCGAAGAATAATGCTGCCCTTTCCATCCTTATCTCTCGATGGAACGTTACTGCTCATACGTTCATCGCTACGTAGGGCGAGTTCACCATAACTTTAGAAGATTTGTACGAGCTCCTGGGCCTCGATTCAGCAGGTCATGAGCCCTATACCTATGAGGCTCTAGATGCCCAAGAGGCTGCTGAACGTTTGGAGTTGGATCGTATATGCCGAAGCTGCATTGGTTCGTCCAACAAGGCTACTTTCTCTCCTCTGATTAATTATTTCTTCAAGGGTTCTGGTGAAGGCAGTTCTTCAACAAATGCTCTTGGTCAAGGTACACCGTTGGAACTTCCAACCTATATTCTTATGATTCTCTCCCGTTTCCTTTTGACCAGAAAACCCAATGACTAACCCCGAAGGGACCTTATCAATATATCCATTCGTTTGGCCCGGGGCATCAAATTTCCCCTGGTTGTAATTGCCTTGGGATCCCTCTATACCTGGCTGGATAGGACTTTGCTCGTTATGGAATGATCGTTTGGCCTTTATAACTTGGCCAATTTTTCTAATTGCGTCCTTTTAACCATCTTCCTTTACTTTCGTTTTCCTGCCGTAGTAGCCAAAACCAACCGCCCTCCTTCGAGGGAAACAATTCTGCCTCCACGGTCCTTTATTTATCATAAGAGACAAAGCTGAAAGGAGTTGATATATGTGATTGATCGCTTTGATAACTTTGTGATGAGGCCTTATTAGGAGGATATCTTCTTCCACACTTGTGAATTTTCTCAACATGAAGCGAGGGTGGTACAGGCCCCTTCCGTGGATATTGAATATCCGTCGCTGGCTATGGTCCTCCTACTCTCCCTAGGATATCTTCCTTCTTACACTGAAAGGAGATATACTAGTGAGCACTATAACCCCAACCGATGCAGCCGCCAGTTTGGATTTGACCAGGGGGCTTCTCGTCCAGTGTTTCAATCGTCAAGCCCCAAGGTTTCCTTTAGCGAGGCGTGTTCTCTATTTTCTTCAATCGCTGCGTGGGGAATAAGTTCTTCAATGGCTGGGCGAGTCACCATTCCCAGCATCACTAGGCAAGGGGACGTGACACCTCTGTTTGCAACAAAATACTGGCTGAAACAACTAGCTGAAATTATTGAGTTCATTGAGAAAGATCCAGTGTATCCTCCCATTTCTTCATTTTCTGCCTTAGAGTTGGGGCTAAAAGGAAACTCTGTTCTTGGGATTCAATTCCTTCTAAGTACGACCCCCAAGGAACCTCCTACTAAGCTTCCACCACTCTGCTCCATGATCCCCGTTGCCACGCCTAAACCCAAAACCGCTGCAACCCCGAAGAAACCTGCCCGTTCAACTGAAGCTGCTATCGGTGAGGGGCATTCTCAACCACCCGCCAAGAAGGTGAAAATGGCCAAAAGTGGGGTGTCAAAGTTAAAATCTAAGTCCCAGAAGTCCCCGACTCCCGTAGCAGCCCTCCCCATAGCCTCCGTTCCTCCTCTCATATCTACCGAAATGGCTGAGTGATTAAGGAAGGAAGCCCAGGCGGAGATAGCTCGGATAAATGCTGAGTATCAACGGCATGCTGTCGTTGTTCCTCCTTCGGTTTCTTTTCCCACGGTCTTGGTTGATCCCACGGAGCCAATGGCAAGGAGGAGAAAGAGTTCAAGGGTTCTTCGAGCTGTTGGCACTGATACAATGGGAATAAGGAAAAAGACTCTGAGTACCAAGTCTCAGAGGAGGCAAGCTCCTGAGGTGCATCTCTCTCCTGCCCCCTCTGTTGCTACCTCCCCTCCTTCTTCGCCCATGGTTATATTTTCTCGTTCTCCTTCCGAGTATGAGGTATGTATACTTGTTTTACTCATTTCTTCTTTGCTTAAGGCAAGCTGCATTTGCTTATTTTTTTCTTGACAACTGTGGTGCAGGGGGTTGAAGAGGAAAGGCCCAGTCCTCCCGCGAGCCCTTTTGTGGGGGGGGGGGGGACATTTTGGTACTTCACGACCTGATGTGACTCCTCCCCGTTCCCTCATGATGGGCCTTACGTATTCTCGTCGTTCGGCCTCCCAAAGTGTGAGGGAAGTTTCAATGGGTGATGTTATTGAATATGTGGGCATTTCTTCACAATCAGAGACAACTCTACCCATCCCTTCTAGTTTACCCTCTCCATTCGAGTTTCTTCTGCCCATTGTCCTGGCTGAAGAAAAAGAGCCCGAGGTATGATTTCCTTTATAATTTATTTGGTATAATGTCCTTTCAGTCTTACCTTTTTATTTATTTATCAGGCTGAACCTTGAAGTTTTGGGTGCCCTAGGTTGAAGTGTCCTCGTTGTTAGCTAACATTCTTCTTCCAACGATGCTGACGAGACCTTTGGCTGTAATTCCCCTTTTCGGTGCCATAACTGAGGTAAGTAACACCTAGAGATACTTCTCCCTTTTTCTATACTTATTCCTCTTTTCTAACACTTGCTTTCATGTTGCAGTTTTCCCCCGATCTTGTACCACCTACTTCTCTTAGTGGTCTTTATGCACACAAGGCCAAGGTTGGTGCTTCTGCCCAGTATAGTGGCTCGTCTGCACCCTTTCGTGTTGGGGCTTCATTTGGGATTCCATTATCTTCTACCGATGAATCGCATATGCTGTCCTTGGTGCCTTATATTAGTGAGGGATTTTTGTCGACCGTTGAGGCTTCTATGACCAGGGACCCCGTTGTGGTTTCTGAGGTGATGAGCCCGCCTCCAACGGTTCATGTCCCTGCGGCTGCCATGATGACTCCCGTTCTTGCCCCTGTTATGACTGAGGTATTTCTGTTACTTCTCATAAACTCCACCTTATAACGGTGACTTAACAATGAAAATGTTTGTTAAGATTTTCCATAAACTCCACCTATAACGGTGACTTAACAACGAAAATTCTTGTTAAGATTTTTCATAAACTCCACCTATAATGGTGACTTAACAACGAAAATGCTTGTTAAGATTTTTTCATGATCTCCACCTTATAATGGTGACTTAACAATGAAAATGCTTGTTAAGATTTTTTTTATGAACTCCACCTTATAACGGTGACTTAACAACAAAAACGCTTGTTTAGATTTTTTTCATGAACTTCACCTTATAACGGTGACTTAACAACGAAAACGCTTGTTAAGATTTTTTTATGAACTCCACCTTATAACGGTGACTTAACAACGAAAACGCTTGTTAAGATTTTTTCATGAGCTTCATCTTATAATGGTGACTTAATAACGAAAATGCTTGTTAAGATTTTTCATAAACTTATTACGCCCTCCATCTTTCCTCAGGTTGCTCAGGAAAATTCTCCCCCGGTTCTTTTGCCTATGGGCTCACCCCATCGGGAACCTGCTATTTCGGAAAACTCTGGTCATAATGATCAAGGTTCCACGACCGGTGCTGCAGCAGAGAGCGAGTCTGGGAGCGAGCTTCCTCTTCCTGACTTGGCTCCTCACGCTTTCTGCCTAATAGTGCTTCGATATTCTACTAAAATGCCTATCAACCAACGCTTGGTGATTGAACAACTGGTGAATCATCATCCCGAGACCTTCACAGTGGATTTCCTACGTTCCAATATTCATGTGATGAGTCACAGACTTCAAGGCATGGCTATCGTTGTTGCTGAAATTGCTAGTACTCCTACTGCAAGCGTTACCAGATTCCTCCTTAACCAATTTCTGGGTTTTCTGATAGAGTTGGGTCGTGATGGTTTCCGTTTTGACTGGATTATAACACACTTAAAGACTTTGAAGAACCAGCAACTGATCAGCTAGATGGAAGTATTGCGAAAGCATCAGGAGGACCAGCGGGCTGAGGAAGTTAAGTTGGCCTCTTTAGTACCTCTTTTAGAAGTCGTGGATAAAGAGGTAAAGGATGCCGAAGAAGCTTTGCACCTAGTCAAGCTGAAACGAGAGAGACTCCTCATCGAATGTACACAAGTACAAACGAGGCTAGAAGTTTCTATCAATGCCCAACGGTCTTTCACAGCAACTTCTTCGGGCCTTCCTGGATATTTTTTCCCTTCTTCAGATCTATGGTTTCTCTTAGGCTAATGGCTTTTTTTTTGTATTTATCCTCCATCTGCTTCTATCTATGTAATTCTTGGGCGATAGCTCCCAATTTTGTAATGCTCCATTGTTTATGAATGAAGAATGTATATTTTACAATTCTTCCATGTGCTGTGACTGCTTTTGTATGTTATAAATTTCTACATTCCTACAATTCTTTCATTGTGTTCAAGTTATAACTAAAACTTGTATATTCATAACAACAGCCAGTTACAACAATGTTTCAAACTTGATTGTTTACACATGGTAAACATTCAGCCATTTATTGTTAATCTTAAATGGCTTATCTTCCTCCAACCTCGAAATTAAATAATAACCTGAATCATGAGCTTCCTTTACAACGAAAGGTCCCTCCTAGTTAGCTGCAAACTTTGGTAGAGGAAGCCCCTTGATGTGCTTCACTGATGCTTTCAAAACGAGGTCTCCTTCCACGAACTTCTTTGGTCTCACCAAGTTATCATATGCCCTGGAGAGTTGTTTCGTATACATTTGAAAGTGTTGCATCGCATTATCTCTGTGTTCATCCAACACTTCCAACTGCGCATGTCTATTCTGAGGGAGCATGCTACTTCGCAAGGCATATCGAGTAGAGGGAACTTCCAACTCCACCGGAAGGATTGCCTTAGCCCCATAAATAAGAGAGAACGGAGTGTATCCTGTGGGTTTCTGCTTGGTTATTCGATAGGCCCATAATACAGCTGGTATCTTATCATCCCATGCCCCTGGAAAGTCCTCCATCATCTTGGCCAAAATATTAACCAGGGTTTTGTTAGTCGCTTCGGCTTGACTGTTTCCCTTTGGGTATGCAACTGTTGAGGTGTGATGAACAATGGAGTACTTGTTCGTGAGCATTGTTACTTCGGAATTGATGAAGGGAGTCCCGTTATCTGATGAAGTTGCTCACCACCCCAGCCGTTTCTCTTCTAAGTGGTATCACTTCGGCCCATTTTGTAAAACACTCCATTGCTACCAGTATCCATATCTTGCCCCTCAAAGAAGGATGTCTGCCCCTACCAGGTCGAATGCCCAAGTATGAAATGTATAGGGTGTTGACAATGAGTGTAAGTCTACCGATGGGGTATGGATCAGATTTCCATAAAGTTGGAAAGCTTTGCATTTTCGGATGAACTCGACAGAGTCTTTCTCCATTGTTGGCCAATAATACCCCAACGTCATTAGCTGATCATACAACTTAGCTCCTACTATGTGGGCTGGATCGTGCGCTTGTTTGAGGACCTCAACTACTTCTTCCTTCGTGATGCAACGCAATGGCCTATTGAAGTACCCCCTTCAATAAAGCTTCCCCTCCTGAACATAGAACCTTGGGTACCTTCGCCTCAGGCCCATCGTATCCATTTTCTCCGTTGGGATAGCTCCATCCTGAATGAAGTCGATATAGGGCTGCCTCCAGTCTGTTTGAGTTTCAATGAAATGGCACTCAGCTGCTTCGAAGAATAGCTGACACTTATCGCAGTTTCATTGTAGCTCTGCCGCATCTTGCTTCATTCTAGGCCAGAAATACCCCTCTCTTTGAATTATCCTATATAGAGGTATCTCAGTCATTTCGCAGTGCTCCTCATGCATTTTCTTCAACCTTCGCTTTGCTTCCTATGGGCTGATACATCTTGACAACCATCCCCCAACATTTCTGTAGTAAAGATTTCCCTAGTTCATAAAGTATTGGGCTAACTCTCTTAATCCCATAGCTCCTTCGCTAGACTCCAGTTGCTTCCTAATATCTCCCCTCCAATTCGCGTCCTCCTTCATCGGTAGTATTTCCTGTATCACCGAAGGAGATGTCCTTAGTTGGATCACAACGATAGTCTTATCGTTCTCTATGACCATTTTCTAGGAAATAGTGGCATAGGCATCTAGATGGCGTTTCATCGTTCTAAGGAAGTCTTCTGATCTTGGTTCGATGGAACTGGTTGAGAAGCCTCTGAATAATTATTCTGTATGGCGCCAGACTCATGTTCTTCAACGCATATTCTCCATTTACCTGCTGAATCACTAAGTTCGAGTCACCCTTAAGGAAGAGTGAACGAATTCCCCCTTCGAAGAGCCTCCAGCAGCCCCAGTACCAACTCCTCATATTCTGCTTCATTATTGGAACAAGGGAAATCTAGCTTATAGGAAAGGCAAATCTCCTACATCCCTTTTGAAAGAATAACCCCTGCTCCTCCCATCCTTTTCGTTGAAGATCCATCGAACTGCATCGCCCATTCCTCATCAGTTGTATCCTGATAATTAGCCTATAAGTCATCTCCTGGAATTTCTTATTTAGGAGGTTCAAACGTTCCTGATGGAAAGATTGCCAACAGATCGGCATACGCCTGGCTCTTGATCGCACGAGGCACCACACACTTCAAGTCATATTCTGAGAGGATGAGGAACCATCTGGCTGCCCTGCCAATCAATATAGTCCTTACCAACAAATACTTAATAGGATCACATCTAGTTACAATATGAATTGTAAAAGACATCATATAATGTCTAAGTTTTTGTGCTACAAAGACTAAGGCTAAATAATGCCTTTCTAAGCTACTATATCTAATCTCTGGTCCATGTATGATTCTGCTGAGGGAGTAAATTGACCGTTTATGCCTGTCCACTTCTTGTGCCAGCAGAGCTCCAACGGACCTCGTGGTAGACGTGAGGTATAGCTGCAATGGTACTCCTGCCTGGGGAGGAACCATGATTTGTGGTGACACGAGCAGTTTCTTCATCCCAACAAGGGACTCCTGGTAAACCTCGTCCCACCTAAATTTTAGGTTCTTACGCAACAGCTGCATGAGTGGGTGTGTTATTTCGGCCAATCCAGGCATAAATCTTCTAAGGTAGGACACCTTACCAAGGAGACTCTTTATATCCTTCGTCGTTCTTGGGCATGGAATCTCCAAGATTTCCCACTGTTTATCCTAGTCCATCTGCACCCCTTGTCGATCAACCACGAAGCCTAGAAACTTCCCACTCGTTACTCCGAAGACACATTTTAACGGGTTCATCCTCAATTTATACCTCCTGCACCGAACGAACACCTTCCTTAAATCATTCTGATGGTACTCCTCCTTCTTCGATTTGATGACCAAGCCGTCCACATAGAACTCTACAAATTTGTGGAAGAAGTCATGAAAAATGGCCATCATTGTCCAATGGTAATTATCCCCAGCATTCTTGAGTCAAAACGGCATCACTTTGTACATGAAGTTGCCCAACGGAGTTCTGAATGTCGTTTTCTCTGCATCTGTGGGGTCCATCTTGATCTGGTTGTACCCTATGTACACATCCATGAAGCTATACATCTTATGACCAACCATGGCATCTATCAAACTGTCGATGGAGGGTAACGGAAACTCATCCTTAGGGAAAGCCCTATTCAAATCTCTGAAGTCCACACAGATCCTTGTTTGGTTTTTGTCTTTCTTCCCCACTAGCACAATGCTAGATAGCCAAAGGGGATGTTGTATTGGTCTGATGAATCCTGCTGTCAACAAATGTTGGACCTCTTCCTTAATCTTCAAGTCTAGTTTAGGTTTGTAAGTCCTTGTTGCCTGCTTCACCGAAATAGCTGAAGGCATCACGTTCAGTTTGTGGAAGCTTACTTCCTCATCCAGCCCTTCCATTTCAGTGTATTTCCACGCGAAGACATCTATGAATTCCCTAATTAGCTCTACCAATGCTTCTCGTATCTCCTTACCTAGATCTTTCGAGATAAAGATAGGCCTTGGATCTTCCCCTTCTTTTGCTAGGTTCAGCTGCTCCAACTCTTATACCTGGGGATTCGGTTGATCTGCCATGTAGTCTGGTTCTTCGACAACATCTTCTATGAACTACTGTATGTTGGAGTTGTCTATTACTATACACTGCCCCTGTTGATCCACCAAGAAATACTCATATATCGGGTCAACCTCATCCTTAGTCTCTTTGGCCTCCCGTTCACACCATTATAAGCGGTACACCACTTTTCCCTCTTCAGTGATGATTTTTTTGCATTGCCTGCTGGTAGCTGTTGCCACGGCCTTCCTCTTCTTCTCTCTGGAAGCCCCAACGATTCTCTCCCCTGAAAAGAAATTCAACACGCTTTGCCATTGGACCTCATGCTCCACCGGGTTTGTTCTAGGCCTCCTCCTGTCTTTGCATTACTTCGAGATATTTTGGGGTCAAGGGATCACCTGATGGGTTTCTTCTGCCCTCACTCCTTTGCTACTTACACCCTCTTTACTTTGCTCGTTCAAGGGCCCCATTCTCTCTCTAATCGAGGGAACCCATGCTCCCTCCATTCTCCTTGTCAGGACCCGCACATCCTCCTCCATCTCTGTATAAAATTCCCCATGCACCAAGTGTGCTTCTTCGATAGCGAAAGGCCTCTTCATAGCCCTAATGGTCACTTATGTTCCCTTGATATTTGCCTTGGCACATTGATGATAGGTTGAAGGGACTGACCCTTGGTTGTGCATCCACACTTTCCCTATTAGTAAATGATATGAAGTCGCACTTTCTATTACATGGGACTTGATGTGGGAACTCATATTTCCCATCACAATCCCAACATTCACATATCCGATGGACTTGGAAGATTGGTTGTCATACCCCGAAATTACCAAAGGCATGGGAACCAACCTTTCTTTCGGAATATTAACCGCGTGGAAGGAGTTGATCGGCATAATATTTATGGAAGCACCCCCATCCATAAGAGTTCTTGCAAAGCTAACCCCATTGACGCTAGCGGTTACATACAGTGGCCTGTTATGAGGAAACCTTACAGCTCTATCTACATCGCTGAAGGTTACTTCTGACGGGAACTTCTTCACCAGCCTAGCCATGGGTCCCCTCCACCTTAGCGAGGGGACTACGTTCCTCCTTGCAATGTCCAAAATCGCCTGAGTTATCTCCATTATGCTCTCCTTCGGGATCCCCACTTGATCGAAGAACCAAGTGAACTTTAGAGATTTTGAAACTGCGATATACTCTATGATCGCGTTTGTTTCCTCACCTTCAACGTTGCATACATCTTCCACGTCTTTAGAGTTTTCTTCATCGTAGGCTAGAACTACGTTAGCCATTCCCGTGGTGCAATGTTCTAGGGCTTCTTTGAGCTCCTTCTGCTTCATCGTTAACCTTCCTCCTTCTCTTTCTGCCTCCTCATCATAGGCCATCACCAGATTGGCCCGGTGTGCTGTAAGCGGGTTGTTGTTAATTTTCTGTGGGGGAATTTGCAATGCCCCGCTTTCATGTACTTGTCAATTATTCTTCGCAGTGTGAAGCAGCTTTCTGTTGGATGCTGGATCTTTCGATGAACCTGGCAGTATTTTGGATCCGCCCTCGTCGCAGCATCGGGTTCTTCCGTTGGGATCCCCTTTGGTTCATAAATCGTTCCACCTTAGACCATGGATTTATAACAACTCACAACCTCTTATATCGTGCAAGGCAATGGTGGTGGGTCTTCTCTGTCCCTTCCAAACTTTCTCTTGTTGTCCTTCTTCGGTGCCTTGCCCCCATCCGTTCCTTCGGTGTAACCCACCCGTGGAGGGTGAGGCCTTCCTCCTCCAGGTTGCATCGGCTGTCTGAACATCATAGGTACCACCACCGGGTTTGGTCGTACAACCAGTGAGATGTTCCTTGCGGATTTTAGGAATGCTAAAAAAGTTCCCTCGCGCGTCTCGTTGATCAGGTGGCATATGTACTCAGGGAGCAGCCCTTCCGCACAGATTTGTAATAGTTTAGACTCCTTGGCCTCCTCTCTTACATCGAGGGACCTTTCCCTGAACCTTCGAATTTATGCCACCACATCTTCTCCCAGCCTTTGTCTCTCTCTCTCTAATTGGGTCAGAGTAAACTCATATTATGCCAGAAAGAACTTCTGGATGAACAACACATGCATCTCTTCCCACATAGAAACACTCTTGGGGCCCAAGGGGGAGTACCAAGTATATGCTTTATCGGTTAGGTATTTGGAGAACTCCCTCAACCTGAGTTTCTTATTGTTCCAATGTTCCCCCAAGTGTTCGATAAAACGTTTAACATGCTCCTTCGGATTTCCCCCTTTTCCTATGTATTTTTCAAAGATAGGAGGAATATAATCCTTTGGATAAGGCTCGTCGTTGTATTCCTGAGGGTAAGGTGTTCAGAAGTCGTCGTAGACTGAAGCTACCCCGCCCACAGATTGCGAGGAAGCCTGCATGAACTTCAGCATCTCCTTTTGCATCTCCCTTCTCATTTCTTCCATGGGCGATGCGGCAACGACCAATGGGGTCATAGGCAGTATGCCCGTTACAGTTGGAACCATCGTTATTGTTGGCGCCGTTGATACTCCAGAGGTTCCCACCACCAAATTCACGACGGAGGGTATGCTTGCCGGGGATATTCCCGTTACGCCTGCACCCTGTGGGGCCGTTGGGGCTGCTCCTGGTGTGATGAAGGAATTGTCTTCGAATCTTCCCAACACCGTTGAAGCTACGGGGGTCTGTAAAAACTCATAAAACTTACTCATGAGGAGGGTCACCTGAGCAGGTCCCAGCCCAGCACTCGTGGAAGCTTGCATTACCCCTGGAGCGCCTATTGCTATTTGAACTAGAGGCACTTCTATTCGAGGAGCCCCGTCCCTTAGGGCCTCCAGTTCTCTTCTCGCTTGCTCTTCACTATATTGAATGTCATCAAAGTTGAACCTTCGATTAATGTTATCTTGCGCCATACTCCTTTCTTAGAAGAATGCCTCCCCAGCTGAGTCGCCAAATGTAAGAGGGTACTTTAGATTATAGATGGAGGAATAACCCCTTTATGAGTATGGTGACGATAGGTTTATTATCCCAAGACCTTGGATTAATGATAGGACACACAAACACAATGAAGATAAACTCAGTTTAAACTCACAAAACTTTCGTGTATAACTCAGGAAATAGTAATGAACCTTAGAAGTAGCTTAGCTAGAGGGAGAGATAGGTAAGCATCATAGATACACCTTGGTAGGCAGGTAGAAACACACCTAACACTCTAAAGAATCTCTGTCAAGTATTAAAAGCTTCGTAGTAAGTAACAATGGTGGGTGGGTAAACCCTCTGGTTCACAATAACTCTCTTTGAGTTTATATTTTTCTCTAACAATAACTTCTCAAACTCTCAGAAGATCATATCCCTCCTCAGGGGTGGTTGGGGTCCTTAAATAGCCCCCCTCCCCCCTCCCCCCCACACACACACACCATCCCCGAGGCAACTCAGTCATTAAAACTATGAAAGACATCCCCCATACTTTATGTCACAACATTAAATGTCTGATGCACTAGGTATCTCCACATCATAAACATTAAATGTCAAGACATGCCTTTTGCCTAACCACTGTGTGTCAGGGGACTGTTGTCGCAGAGGTGGCTCGCCAACTGCCTGCCAGCCCCAATTACCACGGTGGTTTACTCAAGTGCAGGTCTGACATTGTTTAGCTGGCTAGTGACATCCCCTACAGTAAATGTGACATTAATTATAAGGTTGTTTGGTTCATAACTCAACGACCGATGGAACTCCAAGTTGCTCCGCCTGAGGTTCCACGGTCAAGGTCCTTCGGTGTTTTACCAAGTGTATCTAAGATGGTCAGGACAAGACCCAACGGTGCCTCACTTCTTAATCCTCCAAACCAAGTCCCTCTAAAGTTCCCACGGTGAGGTCATTCGATAGAGCATGAAAGCTCTCCCAGGCCTTGCCAAGCCTGGTCTCTCGCAAGTAGCGTTTGACCTCACACAAACTCATTTATTATTATCGTTACGTCATTACAACCGTTATAGCTTACACTCATAAAAAATAAAAATACAATATGACTAATGCAACAAGCTAAAATGTGAGTTGTCGTGCGAAACCGCCTCAGTTGCTTAATCTCAAACAATATTGCCAATTTAAAGAATTATCCCTAATCTCAGGATTATCTTCAAGCCCCCTCTACACTCTGATATTTGGCGCCTCCTCAAGCATGGTAGGTACCCCTAAGATTATGACAAGAAAGATCGAGAAACCCTCCGCAGACTGGTTGCTTAGTATATTGTCTGTGATAAAGCATTATTGAAGAGAAACTTTGATGGAACCCATTTGCACTGCATCACGGGGGTTGACGTTGGAGAGATGATGCAAAAAATTCACAGCGTGGAATGCGGTTGCACAACCTACGTCTGGAGATGCCTTAAATGCTAGAAATTTTCCAACCTACAACACGTGCCTCCGCGATAATTATACACTATGACTTCTCGCTGGCCTTTCTCCATATGGGGGATCGACATCATAGGGAAGGTTATGCCCAAAGCCTCCAGAGAACATGAATTCATTTGAGTTGCCATTGATTACTTCACTAAATGGGAGAAGCTGAATCATATGCAGTGATGAATGCTAAGAAAGTGGCTAAGTTCATTCGAAGGAACAACATTTGCTGATATGGGGTCCCGCACGAGCTGGTATCAGACAATAGGTTACACTTCGAGGTAGAAGTTATAGAGGTGGTCGATGAGTATGGGATTCAGAGACACACATCCTCTTCATACCGACCTCAAACCAATGGAGCAGTTAAAGCAACCAATAAGAACCTCAAAGCCATCATTACCAAGATGATCAAGATTTTCCAAGATTGGGAAGACATGATCCCTTATGCCCTCTAGGGTTACCGCACTTTAGTTCGAACCTCTACTGGGGATACCCCTTACTCTCTAGTCTACGATATGGAAGCAGTCCTATCCGTGGAGCTAGAAATCCCTTCACTGAGCGTCATGCTAAAAAGCAAGGTCAGCGAGGAAGACTACATCAAAGCCGTCTCAACGAGTTTTCACTCTTGGACGAAAGGAGTCTAAAGTCTCTATATCACATATAAGGATACCATCGTCGTATAACACGACCATTCAATAAGAGATTCAAGGATCGTTGTGTCTCAAAAGTGTAATTAGCCCTCAAAGAGATACTAGAACCCATCTGGGACCCCAGAGTGAAATTCAAGACCAATTAGAGAGGCTCCTACATTGTGAAGAAGATCATGTTCGGTGGTTCTGCTATGCTCACCTACCTTGATGGAGAAGAAATAACACATCCAGTCAACCTGGATTGTCTCAAGAAATTCTATCCCTAGTCCAAAATCACAGCGCGCTATGACTCTTTTCCTCTCCCTTCTATTCTGGAAAAACAATCTTCATTTCCCTCTACTTAGAAGTACGTGCGACCTGATGCTCTAACAAATCTTTTTTCTTGTAAAAAAATGAATTTCAAAAAAAAATTCAAAGCCGTCAGAGGTACATAGGCAGACCATCCGTGTTACGTGAGCACGACCCCCTTCTTTTTCACAAAATGCTATTCTTTTCTTATCCCCGAGAACGAAGTTCATTATAACATATACATGAACAAAAGGATTATGTATGCCTTAGACATTGGTATAGAAAATTCAAATGCAAAACTCACTAAGAGGCACAACTAGATGATAAAAACTCCTTTAATTAATTATTCAAAATTTAAGTACGATTACATCAGCATAGGAGTCAAATGACTTCCCTTCTCAGCCTACTCCTACTTTCCTAAAACCAAAATAAAATCAAGTCCCATTACTACTAAAATAACTCTCAAATTATTCTGAAACACAGAACCACATCCATTAGAGAAGCTTCGCATATCCTACCCGTAGCTGTCAGAGGAACCAGCCCCATCATTACCCACATCCTGGGGTCCCCAAATTTCCCATGCTTGAATGGAGTGCCGAAGATTCTCCATAAAGAGATAATCCCAGACTAGCTTGGGGAAAACCATAACCCCTCCTTCCATGGTGTCAGATATAACAAACCACCTTTGCCCAGTCTCCACAGCTAGTATCTTAGCCACTACCTTTCTCTATAACTCCCCTGATACATGCCAGACCCTCCGAGTGGACTGTAAAGGATGAGATAATGGTCAATGATTCTTCCATAAAGAGCCAAGCTTCATATGTTCTGTCAGATCCTCTATAGGAAAAAAAGTCTAGTGTTCACGGTGGCATAATTTGTTACCAGCCAAATTCGCGCAGTAATCGCTAGGGAAAGTAGAAAGAGATATTCCGGAGGCCTACTAATTGAACATACTGGTATTCTCCGAGTTCCAAAATGGGAAATAACTCCCCCCATAAGGCACTGACCATCGCAAGCCTCGAGCCCTATGCTCCTCGAACTAATTTTCCCAGCTCTCGATGTCTAGGCCTACACTGATAAAATAGCGTGAGAAAAATATTGGCACCGCCGGTAAAGGATACTTAGGTGGGACCACCATATGGAACCTCCTTGATAGCCACATGAAAAACATTACGAGGCTACCCCTAAGAAAGTGGGACTGACCTTCCCGCCAGGCATCTACACCATTCAATGTCTCTGCCAGTATCACCGCTGTGGGATTGTGATGGCACGCCATCTAAGAAATAATAGTTACAAGTTGGGGGTCCACCAGTACTTCCCCAATTACCAATAACAGTTTTGAAACCATGCCCAAAATGACGGCCCAAGCATAATCATCATCGTCGACATCCTACAAATGCACAAAATGCAGCACTGCAGTAAGAGAAATCATTCCTCTCGTGACCAACGACCTGGATGCCGAAGGTGAAATATGGAGAAGTTCCACCAACAACTCCCTAGGGGAATGGAAAAACTCAGGCATAGCTACAGCAATGCTTGGATTTATCCCCAATATGGCAGAAAAATCTTCATAGGTCGGGTAGATTTCTTCCAATCCGAAGCGAAAGACATGGTCTTCGTGGTACCAGAACTCAATTGTCGCTATTCCACTCTATGGGTCTATTGCGCCACAAAGAGACTCATTGCATATTGAAAGTGTGATAGTAAACTTTGCAGAAACACATTGTTTCCAAGGTTTCGAGGTAGTTTACAAACTCAACACTACCAGGGAGAGCCATATTACCAAATAAGAAGATGGTGAGCAAAGAATAATGTATAGGAGAAGGAATTTGGAAGTGAAGAAAAATCTCCATCCACACCCATATTTATACTTGAAAACTCTCATACCAGGACAAGGAACCCTACAGAAATCAGAGGAAAACTTACCCCACCAAGTACCAAGAAAGGGAAGAAAAATGCAATAAAATCCTTAGATTGATTGGACTGGACTGATATGCGATAGGCGGGACAGGGGTCATGTCGATCAGTAACACCCTATTTTTGGGGAAATTCCCTTTTTCCATTTTTGTCAATAACACAAAACATTTATTTTAAGGGAATTCTGAATTTCCTTATCCTTATGTTTTTACTTTTCCCATTTTAAAATAAAATCCTTCTCAAATCATTTTTAATTCTTTTTACGGTCTCAGCAGCAACCTAAAAAGGGCATGTGCATTAATCACTAAAAACAAAAAATTCTCAAAAAACTTCATTTTATTGGCATAGATTTTTGCTATGTTACGTCAATTTTGTAGGAAAAACAAGGAAATACAACGGGGCTCAGCCCAAACCCAATTCTCTCTCTCTCTCTCTCTCTCTCTCTGTCCCACTCACATCTTCTCTCTCTTCACCTACAATCAATCCCTCTCTATTCTTTCTCTCTTTTATCATTATCCCTCTCTCTACGAACCTCCTTCCCTGTAACACGCTCTCTTCCTTCTGTGATGAGACGACATGCCACCACTTTTCGAGCCCGAGCCTTCCTCGAACAAGGCAGATGACACCAAACAAGAAGGAACCAAAATCACTTCCCATATATGGGCATTATTCGAAGATATCCAATCCATAATGTCCCTCAGCCAAGTGGTCTACACTCGAATGTGCTGTGAGAAAACAGAAAAAGAGAAAATCAGTCAGTTTGAGGCAAAGGAAGAAATCAGGAAATCAAAAGATAAAGAGACAAAAAGTATACCACAGGTCGATGGACCTCCTATTTCAAGCCAAACTCCTCCGGGTCCATCACATTAGGATAGTGCAGTATACGCATTGACCCTCCACCAGTTCGCCGGATGGTGAAGCTATGGGAGAACAGGTGTACGAGGAAAGCCTCCGAAGTCGTCGTCGCCATTGATGTCATTGCACCGCCAGCACTGTGGGAGGACCCCACCTATCGAATTGAACCTTCATGGGGAAGAGGCATCACTTGATATATTCTAGGTGGCATCAACCAGGTCGCAACAAAGTCCATATAATCATACATTACCCCTATGTCGGTATATGACGAATAAGGCTGACCCAACATCGCCGCTACCCGTGCATCGTTCGACATCTCCCGCACTTGACTTATATACACCGATTGCTTTATCAGTGTCACCGTAACCTCATCCTCCATAATCTATTGAAATACTCTCTCCCCGAGGTACCATGAGTAGCCAAACTTATGCGCCAGCAAATGCCACATCTCCTCATGTCCCCCAGTCAACCTCGTATGCTGGATAACCGTCCAAGAAGGATAGAAGGTCACCTGAAAATTTCACAACAAGAGCAGAAAGATCAATATCAAGAAAATACCATTAAGGGAAATACAATCTCAAGAGAAAAAGGGGTACTAATCCGCTCACTCGTCAGGCCATTTAAGACCTGACGCACCGTCTCTAGAGAAAGGAACTTCTTCGATTGTCGATTGGACTTCTGCCACCCATACATCGGGAAGAAGTCCACAACAAACTCTTCCTTCAAAGATATCAATTAAGTGTTAAACCCAATCACCTCATACAACCACATTTGCAAAAGTTCAGCAATTAAGAAATCAAGAATAAAACGCATAAAGGAAAATGCGAATGCATAAAGAAAAATGCAAAAAAAGAGGAATACCTCAAGAGGATACGTGGATCTAGTAAAAGTTTGTCGGCAGCACCGACTGAATGCATTAAGATAATAATAAAGGGTCACCAAGGTTAGGCTCCCCCGGTCATAAATACGGATGTCGAAAAATACCCTCAAGAACGGTAGAAACCACAAGGGAACGAAGTCGCCACTCGTTGCCACACGAATACTCCCAACACCAGAAAAATAAAAATACAAGCCGTCTATCGCACCTATCGCCCATCACTCTCATCAATCCTCCTTCCCAAAATAACTCTCTCAAAAGAGACAAGCGATGAGAATCCCAGAGACTACCCTCTCCACATCACCCAATGATATCGTCACCGCCTCCGACGTCACTCTCAGAGTCCTATCCACCTCAATCTGCACCCCTCCCAGTCCAACCCCAGCAGTTCCTACACATCTATGGGAGTCACCTTCATCTCCCCAAAGAAAAAAAATGAAAGGTGTAGGTGGTGTCCCACCACCTCTCCCCGAGAGCACAAAGAACAGTCGTAGAACGAGGCGTCTCATCCAGAACAAATGTCAATTTCCCAAAATCTGCTAATGACACCATCCAACGCACCACCGATGGAAGGTGCTCCCAAACATCCTTAAGCCCTTTCATCCCTTGGGCATGCATAGTTGACATAGAAACATTAAACTGTCAGAAGAAAAAAGTAAAAACCCTTGTCAAGTTTAAGAAATAAGGAAATCCCACTAAGAAAAAGGGAGAGAATATCAAATGTCATCAATACTTATATAGTCACTAGGGTTCACCACCCTAGAAAAGTGATGACGTGAAGGCTCACACAAGAGAGTTCGATCATCCTCTACTTGATCGAATGCGTCAAAAAAGTTTATGTTGTCCAAAGCAAGGGGCACCCTAGCCCTCCATTCTAAGCCTTCCCAATCGTCAGCATCAAGCCACACCACGTGTGTGGCGCTACTCAAGACCTCAACCATCTTCTACTTTAGAATGTTAGAAAAATTTGAAAAAGGTAATTGCAGGAGAAGGAAAGTCAGAAAGCTATGAAAAATGAGGAGAACTCACCCCCTTTTTATAGGAGGTTAAGGGGAATGCTGATCGGCATCTCCTTGCCACCTACCGATCGGCACTATCCTTGTACCTACTTGAGGTACCTCAAAATATCGTGCCACTACCGTTTGTCACCCTTCAAACCATGCCGTTCGGCACCCACTTTAAAATTTAGTACAAAAATTCCCCAAAAATGCCTGAAAATCCCAAAAAATTCTAGAAAATTCCCAAATTTGGCAATTGGATTTTAGAACCCTTTTTACCAAGAAAAACATTTTTACCACACTCATTCCCCTAGTAGAACTCTTATCTCCCGAGAGAAATTCCCAAAATTGATTTCATGTCTCCCTAGCAATGTCTCCAAAGGACACTACAAAATTCAAAAATTCCCCAGCTAAGAAACATCCAACCCTTAGATTTCCCCCTCTTCCCCAGCGAAACCTAAGATCAAATACTTCCCCAAATCCCTAGAAGTAACTATAGGATACATATCCCAACCATGTCTCTAAATTCCTAGAAGAAAACTTAAGCCCTCAGAATTGGCTTCGACCCGCAGAATCGGTCACCTCTACTTAAGCCCGCAGAATTGGCTTCGACCCGCAGAATTGGTCTCTTATCCTTATTCCCTTAGAATTGGCTTTGACCCATAAAATTGGTCACTTATACTTAAGCTCTCAGAATTGGTTTTGACTCGCAAAATTGGTCGCTTCTACTTAAGCCCTCATAATTGGCTTACCGATAGAATTTGTCGCGTCTACTTAAGCCCTCAGAATTGGATTTGACCCACAGAACTAGTCGTTTCTACTTAAGGCCATAGAATTGTCTTTGACCCGCAGAATTGGTCACACCTATCTTAAGCCCGTAAAATTGGCTTCGACTCGCAGAATTGGTTGTTTATACTTAAGCCCTCTGAATTAGTTTCGACCCATAGAATTGGTCACTTCTACTTAAGCCCTCATAATTGGCTTCGACCCGCAGAATTGGTTGCTTATACTTAAGCCCTCAAAATTGGCTTCGACCCACACAATTGTTCTCTTCTACTTAAGCCCTCAGAATTGGTTTCGACCCACATAATTGGTCAACCCTATCTTTAGCCTGTGGAATTGGTTTCGACCTGTAGAATTGGTCGCTTCTACTTAAGCACTCAAAATTGGTTTTGACCCGCAGAATTGGTCACCCCTATCTTAAGCCCGCAAAATTGGCTTCGACCCGCAGAATTGGTCGCTTCTATCTTATGCCCTAAGAATTATATTTGAATCGTAGAATTTTTGACATCTATTTAAGCCCGCAGACTTGGATTTGACCCTCATAATAGGTTATCTCTAACTTAAGCCCTCAGAATCGGCTTCGACCAACAGAATTGGTCACTACAACTTAGGTTCTCGGAATTAACCTTGACCCACAGAATTGGCCACTCCCTACCTTTGAACTTAGTCATCATCCCCTCTTAGGTCCTCAGAATCGTCCATCCCCAGCATCCCCTTAGGTCCTCAGAATTGACTTCGACCCTCTGAACCATACATCCTTGTCCCTTAGGTCCACAAAATCGACCTCTTTCCAAAACCATCATGTGGTGTCTATTCAACGGCTTTCGCTTATTCTAAACTCACCCGTCGAGGGGTTCTATAGACACGACATCCTAGGACCCCTAATTCTCTCCTTAGGTCCCTAGCACCTATTCATTTCACTACAAACCTTAGGTCGCACTCCGAGTATCAATCTAGAGGCCATCAGGTGCTCTCGAGCCTCGTTTCACTCCAATCAACTCTACCGTTAAATAAAAATCTATTTGAATCTTTGAATGGTACTTAAACCCCTTTCCAACGATTTGTCTCGTTCACAAAATGGCATAAACGTTTGCACAAACGATCAGTTTTCCCTCAAAAATTGATTCGGAGGTCATCAGGCGCTCCCGAGCTCCGTTTTGACTAAGTAAACTCTTCAGATCTAATGAGACTGAATGAATTTCCGAAGGGTACTGAATACCCTTTCTAACGGTCCACCCCATGCTTGATTCTTACTTACGTTACGGACGAACCATCTATTTTACTCCGAGAGGTCACTAGGCTCTTCCGGGCCCTCATTGACCAAGGTCAATTTTCAAACTAAGCAAAAATCTTTGGAATGTCAAAGTACATCATCTAACCTTTCCACAATTCTAACTTACCATACGGACGAACGTTCCATTTTCGTCCGACGACCTCCCATCAAAAGCGTCGACATGCTCTTTCGAGCCACATTTGGCACAAAGTCAACTCCTGAACCCGGGAGCGCTCCATAGGACTCCTAAAGGTCTCTGAATTATCTTTCTAAAGATATGTCACGTGCATGATTCGAATCAATGGATTACATTCTATGATAGTTTTTTTAAGAAAAGCTGCACGAGAGTGCCAATTGGCATGTAGAGGTCCGTGCCTATCGGCAATTTGTCTAACGTCACCTGCTGATAGGCAGAACAAGGGCTGTGCCGATCGACAACCACCTGAACCAATAAAAGGAGGGAATGAACTCACTACCAGGCACACCAACACCTCAGATCCATGAGCATCAGTGATATCAACAACATTCTCTCGAAATCAGTGAAGTTCCGTAATGTGAAGTTCTATTTAAGTTTACATTCTCTTCCTTTTCATACCCAATTTAGTAAATCACAATCTCTCTCATCTAATATTCATCTTGCATTTAAGGGAGTTCATCCAAGATCAAAGAAAAAGTTTCAAAGAAGGTCCAAGTCTTCCCCCTCTCTTTAGATTCCTTGTTTTTGCATAAATTTCATTAGATTCATAATCTAGTTTCTACTTTAATTCATACACATTAATATCTACATCTTTATTAGTATATTGCACATACCTTATTTTCTATTAAAAAAAAAAGTCAAACAAAAAGAGGGTTACGCCCATAAATTCCAAACGGGATTATCCATCACACTTTTTCAAAACTAAAACATATTTTTATACACACACACATATAATAAAATCTAGTTCAGATCTATGGGATAAACACCATTTCCATGGCACATTCAAACTATGAGGACTGTGATGACCTTATAGGCTACGTAGGCATTTCGTATTAAAAACGGAGACTCGGGTCCAATTTTCCAATATTCTTAATTTTCTAATTTATAAACTTCTATAAATCCTCAAATTTCCCTAAATTCCTCATTTTCATTACATTTTTTCATTAATATACATATTATCCTTATTAGCATTTCAGCCAACACATATTATCGTTTCATAAACGATCAATATCGCGATAAACGAACAAATCATATTTTATATATATATATATATATATATATATATATATATATATATATATATATATATATATATATATATATATATATATATATATATATATACACATTATTTTGGGAACATTCCTATGGATGAACTCACTCTACCTTTCCCATGTTATGAGTTGAATGATGTCGATATCCATTATATATACACGCACACACACTTCACGGAGAAATAAAGTAAAACAACAACACTAGCCCATGAGAGACCAAAAGGTCAGGATGGGTGCCTAACACCTTCGTATTCTGTAACTTATCCCCCGAGCCTTTGAACTATTGGTTTTGTATGCATCAATTTGTCTTTAGTGCCTTTATCTCTAGGCGGTAACATGTTCTTTTGCCTATTTTGTTCCAAATAGGCTAGCGACTCCATCTCTTTACATTAACCCCAATCGAAGTGCTCCTAAAAAGGGGGCACGAGACCTTTCAGAATCCTCTCCCGGGGTGAGCGATCTCGATCAGGATGGCCACAGTAGGCGTAATACTGAGTCTTTCTCATGAGCTCAAGCCTCTACAATATGTCTCTTCATATATTATCTCCACCGATATGCACGCATATCTCGACCCTCATCCATTACACTTAAATTATTCAAACGAGATATCAAACTATCTCAAGGCACGAACTCCCAAAGATATCTCTACATACAAGAGTGCAAACATATATACACTGGTTATACAATACAATTATGTAGGATTTTATGTGCATAATATCGAGTACTTCTCATAAGTTTCGGCCTTGATAATATATCACATGATATATTGTCCCTAAAAGGAATGCTACCATCTATTATCTATTATCCCACACTGCAAATGAGATATCAATTTATCTTAAAGATGTGATCTCTCATTCACCCATATACAAATGTGAAAACACGTATACATTATCCACTATAGTGGTGCACACAAATCTCACCTTTCTCTCTCTCCTCAGACCTCAAATGAGATATCAAACTATCTCGAAGTCGATAACTGACCATCCATTATATTAATAAAATAACGGAGTCATAAACACGCAATCTTGTGTACCTTCATTGGTTGTGACATTCCTACACCTCTTACTTATACCATTTTCCAACCTAAGAACCTATCTACATTTTAAGGGATTCTCACGCTATGGTCTCTAAACATGTTACATAATAAAAAAGTAATCAAGTAATGTAAAGAGAAATAATAAGCATATAATTAAGGAAGCCTATAGAACTAGTGGGGTGTTTAACACCTTCCTCACGCGTACCTCAAATCCCGAACCATACAATAAGAATCTCTAGGCAAACTGTAGACTTTTAGCCCTTTATTAGGATTAGCCCGAACTTTTTATTTATTTTTATATAAAATAATTGGCAACTCCGAACACCCTACGTAACCCCTTTTTTATCCATCATATCCACACTTACCAAAGTGGCATGCACCAAAACTTGGACATTGCGTCGAACTACATGCAGGGGAAAAGCCATTGAGGTCGGATTATCGGTTCGACATTTTGGATTCTCTACTTAAATAGGATAAAAAAGTATAAAAAGGGGCATTTGCCTCCAATAAAAATGGAATTTTCATCGAAATGCTCCTCATCTCTCCTGAATCAGGGTGATTCCCCACTATTATAAAACTCACCTATGAATGTATAAAAAACATGGACGAGTACAGGGCATGCATCAAAAGTCTCAAAATCACCCTTGAAATGGGAATCACCGACCTAAAATCCTATGGAGATTCCAACTTAATCATCAATCAAATATTAGGTAATGGAAAAATCTTGGATGATAAATTATAATCATATCTTGATTACCTAGAGAGGTAGAATCACTATTAGAATATCTCAAATTCAATTTCCTCTTAGGGGATAAAAATAATTTTGTAGATTCACTTTCCTCCTTAGCTGTCATGATAGACATGCCAAAAGGAACTATGGAAACCAAGTTTATTGTGACCCAATAAAATCACCCATTCCTATTACTTTGAGGTTGATGACATCAAGGATACAATTGAGGGACCCATGATATGGTACACCGACTTTTGGAACTTACTCAAGGATAACCACTAACCACCCAATGCTTCCTCAAATGACCATCTGACCCTAAGACGACTGGAAGCCCAATTAATTATAAATGGGGGGGGGGGGGAATTATACAAAATAGGGTTCCATGGAATACACTTACGGTGCATCACCGAAAACAAAGCCCTCGAGATAATGGGCATAATCCATAATGGAAAATGTGGCCCATATATGAGTGGACACACCCTCTCCCAAAAAATCCTCAAACAGTCATACTATTGTATGACCATGAAAAAGAATTGCATGGACTATTTAATAATGTTCCTCTGATGTCAATCGTATGCCCCACGGTAGCAACTACCTCCCTGAGAACTCTATTGCATGACCTGACCTTGACCTTTCTCCACCCGGGGAAAGACATCATAAGGAAATTAACTCCCAAGGCCTCCACCGGGTAAGAATTCATCCTCGTCACCCTCGATTATTTTACCAAATGGGTCGAAGATGGATCTTATGCAATGTTAAATGCTAAGAAAGTGGCCAAATTATACAATAAAACATCATCTACTTCTTCGGCATACTCCATGAGCCTGTATTAGACAACGGGTCTCACTTCGAGAAAGAGGTCTTAAACCCACTACATAAATATGAGCTTACATAGAATAAGTCATCTCCGTAGAGTCCAAAAACAACCAAAGAAGTCGAAGATGCTAAAAAAATGTCAAAAACATCATTAGGAAGTTGGCTGAGACTTACAGCGACTCGTCGGACAAACTACTCTACACCCTCTGGGGCTAATACACTACAAAGAGAAACTCAATAGGGACCATCCTTAATCTTTAGTCTGTGTTATGGACGAATTCCTACCCATAGAACTCGAGGTACCATCCTTATAGGTTATAAAAGAAATCCAAGGGGATGAAATCCACTTGATTCAAGCTCGTTATGACGATCTAGATCTCCTCAAGGAGGGGAGATTGAAATTCGCCTATCACAATCAGGGTTACCAAAAATGTATAGCCCGATCATTCAACAAATGGGTTAAGAAGTGAAACAACGCATATGGTGACTTAGTCCTAAAAGAAAATCTCAATCCTTCCCGAACTCCTGGAGGTAAATTTGCACCAAACTAGGGAGGATCGTACCTTATCACCCAAATAAAATTCAACGAGGTTGCTACCTTAGTTGATCTCGAAGGAGTCATATTATCCCAACCCTTCAATCTCGAACAATTGAATAAATTATTTCCTTAAGCCCGCTAAAGATGAAAATGAAAAGGCCGATTTAAACACCCAAACAATCAGTCGTAATGGGCAGGTAAGGCTATACAAACCCATACACATTCTTAATCCTACATAAAAAAGTCCACTTGTACCACTAACCTTTTTCTTGAACTTAACTAAAATACTTTTAAACCCCAACAACTTAATTGAGAGAAATAAGTAAACCTAGTTATTTGTTATATTATTATCGTAAACATTCAATATAAACACCCAGTTATCCTTGAATCAAATATAGGTAGGAAAATCGAGATCGCAATTTGGGGTTGATCTATATAATCACTAAAAAAACCATTTTACGAGAAATCCCTATTTATGGTCATTGTTCTCTCACTCAAAAAGAGATAGTGTGGTTTAAATAAAGTAAGCATCGGATAATAAAACAGTTCTCTAAAGAAATTTAAGACTCTGCATGGTCATCCTTATTTAAACACAACACATAAGAACTGATGTTATGAAATCAATGGTCAAAAGAACTCATAAGGATAGATTACACTACCCTAGGCACTTCTTTCTAGAAAGAAAACACCAAACACCATCCCCACAAATCACATCTCATCCCAGGACAAAGCCTCAACATGCAGAATTATTATGGACTCCACACAAAACGACACCTCATTTGGGAAAAATAACGACACTCCAATTCTAAGGCTACGTTAAAAGGCTCTCGCCCAATCACCAAGTAAAGAAAAGTGATCTTCCTTCCCTCACCGCTTCTTCAACGTTAGTATAGAAAAATGACTCGCCATCGAGCAAATAAAAGTTATATCTCTACAAGAGAAAAGTCTAAACAACATGGGGCATCTTTGTTTCCATGTGTATATATCTTTTGATTTTCCTCTTTTCTACTTTTATGTTATTTTTGTTTTATTTTTTTCCTCGCATAAAAGGTTTACACTCAGTGTCATTGTCATTTTAATAAAAGAGCGTCGTATTGTTATGTCCATATCCACACCATTCATGCATAAATTAAAGAAAAAACAAAAATACAATATGCACAATTTAAATCCTCAAAATGCGAAGTGCCATTATTTATAAACATGATGTATAAGCGAGATTCCCCATATAGACCAAAACTTGTATTGAGGATTCCTCGTGTTTTTCCTACATGAACACACTACAAAGGTGCTCTATAGCACACCTGAAGTCTAAAAACCCACAAAACATCTTTTTGGGTAGGTTACATCAAATCCCTCCTAAAAGATACACGAAAAAAACTATAATGCCGATCATTATATATGAAGTATATCCCCGAATGACCACTTATGTAACTCCCCCTATAGCCCCATGCTTGGAACCCTACACGCCATCCCTGAGAATCATGCACCAACTGGAGGAACAAAACTATATTAACACTAAACAAGTCCTGTAAACAATCAGATGTAATCATTAGTAATGTCCCTTAACACCTCATTGGTCCATTGGTGTAAAGATGGGTGCGTAGATTACCAGCGCGTCAGTATCTCCCTCAAATGGACATCATCGACCAATACCTTTGGAAAATTTATAAAATAAAAATTCTATGAGATGTAAGGAACAAAAAGGGCACAAGAAAATGCGTAATGAGAAAAAAAAAGGAGACTCGTGTCATTTGAGATGAGGGCAGGTTCCTAGATCTGCGCCAACATGCCAAAAGAAGCTTTGCTTTAACGAATATGTATAAAATGATCCTCGCCATGAGGTGACTAATACCTTCCTTACTAGTAACTCGATTTCGAACTTACATAATAAGAATCTTAGGATTAGCACGAAAGGGCTTAACCAAATCTTTTGTTTATCACTAGCTCGGGGCCCATAATTTCATAACAGACACAACCCTCAGTCCTCGATATCCATTGAACTATGAAACGGATGCATCTAATCATATATCCACTGTAGATTCGAATCCCGGCTCACCAGACTAGTAATCGTGCCTTGGATACCAACCCAAGTCAATCGACTCATCAATATTCAACCTCAGCAAGCTTTAATAGCAACCAAAGCCAAACCACGACATATTTTATCATACTATGTGGGGAAAATCTAATTTAAGAAAACACCATTCATATCTTCAATTAATTATTACTTTGTTCTTAAATCATAAAAGGAACCACAATGCCAAGCAGTAAACTTGTGTGATTTTTAGAGTTTTAAGGATCACAAGAGGTTCTGCATAAACAAAATTTAAGGTCTTAAAAAACTAATCAACAAATTATATTTTTTATATCAAAATATAATTTGTAATAGATTTTTGAAAAAACACACTTTAAAAAGACTTTTAATTTACTCAAAATGCTGGCCAAAGTTCAAGATTTTTAATCAAACAAAAACCAACATGTGGACCAATCTAAAAGAGCCAGGTGCAGACCTCCATAACCGCAGGCCAAAATGTCGTGTCCTTTTCATTATAAAGATACAAAAATTGGACACATTTCTATAAAAATTATAACTACTTATGGTGAGAATACTCGCCTTTTGTTTATTTCAACACTACCAAGTAATATGATCACTCTTACCCCAAACGGTTACATTTGAGATTTAGCCGTAACCTCCCATTTTTCTTTCAGGAAAGAAGTAAAACTCTTCTCACCAACTAACACCACACCTTGACTAGTGATGTTTCTCAATCCCATATTACGAAATGAACCATCATATTTAGTCTAAAGAATCTTTAGTTCAATCAATGATGAAAATTATTTTTAAAACATGATTGTTTCTTGAGAGTCGTCAACCAACATTAGTGTTTAAAAATTCCCATCGTTAAATTCTTTAAAATTAAAATGTGCAAGTAGAACTTCCTTGATGGGGGGACCGAACACATGCAACATTTAATTTAAAAAATTACCATACATTTTAAAAGTACCACGATTCCGTTATCAATGTCCCCTGGTTGGAGGCAAGCCGAATACTAACATGAGAAATCAATCACATGAAAACTTTGAAATGTAGACGTGAATCATGCATTAAACCAGTTTATAATACCAATAAGTTATCCAATTTCCTTTTTAATCCTTGAATTTCATTATGTTAAAAACTTAAAAATTAAAACCAGTGAGTAAAAGTTGAATTTATTTTACAAATCATAGAATCATTATTGAGAAAAATTATTTTCCAATTTAAAAGTGAGAATTAATTCGAATAAATTTTAAAGTGAAATTCCTCTACTGCCAATTTAAAACTTATCCCATCAGACATCCTATTTCCCTTATGAAGTAATATTTCTTGATCGGAGATAAGTCACATCACCTTAACGTAGACAAATTTTCATCTTTCATCATGTTATCCGGACAATCCCCAAAACTTTTATCCAGTGTAATGAATAGCCGAAATCTTTTGATCTCACATAAAATGGCAGTGACTCCGATGGGGAGGATATCATTAGTTGTGTTTAAGTGTATATCGTCGGCTTATTCATTGAAATTAAACCCTCATGTGATAACATCCTCGATAGGAGGAAAAAACTCACTCATATTCAATTTCAATGAAATATTTCTTAAGAGTCTTGAGAATATTGGATGTCATGATTAAAACCATCTGATGGGGGCCCAAATCAAGTTGACACGAGGAAATAATCATCACATCCTAATAACATCAATGGAGATCGGCGGGTTAATGTGAAAACCCCTCTCCCATTTAATATTTTAAACTTGAGGGTATTTTTGAAAAATAATTCATTCAACTTTAAATACATGAATTAAATCCTTGGTAATTTCTCAATTTACTTGTACAAATAAAATTATCTGATCTCACTATTTTAATTTATCAAAAATAATACCATATTTAAATTAAAATAAAACTCGAATATTAAATTTTAATTTTTACATTTAAATTATTGATCTAATTAAATTCAAATGAAAACGGGTTCTCCCGAAGAAAAAAATCATGATTTAGGCTGGTCACAATAAAATCTATTTTGTTGGTATACCCAAGTATACCCTCGTCCATGATTGGGACCCACTGGGCCAAAGTCGGCCTTGACAATCATCCGATAGAGAGATATTATGAATCGACCTAGGGGTCGGCGTAAGAGGCCTCAGCCTCTACTTTAATACTGGCCCATAACTCCCAAGTATTATCATACGGTGACAGCATCGATGACCTCAGGTCTCCTCGACCTCGACCATGACAACATTTCCTAGGATCTCAGTACCAGCAATCGTCCTACCAGAGGACTAGCTCATCATCTCAGCCTCGTCCCAGACTGGACCCCCTCGGCCAAGGCAGACCAACAGCAGACCATCAGACTGTGCAAGTAATGACTCATCCGTGCACCTGTCATCATAAGGTCTCATCCTCGCCCATACATCCATCTTCATAGGGCCTCGTACCTATCTCAGATCCCAGTCAAAGATTCCATAATTAGTGAACTCATAGCACAGGGGCTTTTCCTCAGCCTCGTCTCTCTTCCAGAGGCTGAGACTCGAGGAAGATGGCTCAGTATAACTACTATCTGGAGAGACCATTAGTTTGGAAAAATAGTGACTCGACCGAGACACCATCATGAGGAGACTCATCCTCGGCTGTATGAGAAAAATTAAAAATATAAAAAATAATGCTCTTATACCTCAAGTACCCTTGGCCTCGTCCCTTCCTAGGAGGACAGAGGTCGAATGAAGATAAATCCATATGGAAGACCTCATCATTAGAGCATCGAACTTCATGCCTTGGCCAAGGCTTACCATAACTAATCCATACAGAATGAGGAGTTATGACTCGGTTCGAACTGACTCATCCTCGGCCAAGGGATAATCGCAGGGACCCTCAACCTTCTACTGGAAGACCAGACAACATGCCTTGCCTCATTAATCTCGTGAACTATCACCCTCGTCCTCGGCCATCATGCAAACCATGAAGATAGGACAAGATAGCTCAACAGGACACGTATTAATCACTTAGTGGACCATAGTTCAATAGCTCAACCTCGACTTGGACAGACTATCGACGGTGGGCAGTTGGTTAAGCGCGTGGATTGGGGAACGCATAAAAGTGTGCAGATGGGTTGCAGATCCCACGCATACCAAAACTATTATAACAACATCTACCTCACACGTGAGGGAATATTTGATCATCATGACCTACATATATTAGAGATAGCTAACTCCTCCTCATTGGCTAGGAACGTTCTACACATGCTTATTACATGTATGGGGTTTACACTACACCCCTAGACACTATATATACTTGACTTATCCAATATTGTAAAGGGTCAATTATTGGAAACCCTAGCAAAAACTCTGTTAAAAACACAGAAGAGAGAGAAAGCTTGGGTGCTTGTATCCCAAGGCCATTAGATCCCGTATTTAGTGGATTTCTCACACACTCACATAGTGGACGTAGGCCCTTCAATGGCTTAACCACTTATATCTGGTGTTATCTTCTTTTTTGCCTCATCTCTTTTTGTACTTTTATACCTGTTTATACTCCATTATTTTGCTGCTTTGCGCTTACTTGTCATACTTACTTAGTGATATCAATTCTGGTATGATCAATCTGGCACCGTCTATGGGAATGAGATAGCCATATTCAGTGCTTCATTCGTAGTAACTCCACTAGATTTTCTGGTGATGGTCCAATCTCATCCTTGGTTGAGCTTAAACCACCATTGAAAGAGTTATGTCTTGAGTTTCAGCTCATTTTCTACTTTTTCAGCACACTTCCAGCCTATCACTTGGTTCTTTCGATCACTGAAAGTCTTTAATGGCATCAGATCCTCCTACTATAAGTGGACCTTAGTTAGAAATGACTGAGGTGGTGGTGGATCTACATTCCTTGGTGGATAGTCAGTGATAGATGTGGGCAACTCTTACTGCAGTCAGCCAAAGCATGGTGGTTAGACCTGCCTATATTGGGGGTGAGACTATCACTCTGGCCTCTAGGGAAGGTGATCCAGATCTAATGGATAGGGGACTACCTCAGGCCCCACTCGAAGATCTTCCTTCTCAGCACAGGCGCAGAGACGTGGCTGACCCTAGGCATTTTTTCCTGGGGAGGCTGAGTCAGGAATGCCCAGGTGATGAGAATGAGTAGTATGATGAGGAGGAGGATGGAGAATGCTGGGAGCTATATAAAACTATTAGAGGCACTGTGCCACCAATTTTGCCCAGTCGAGGATATAGAGGCAGGCCGAGCCAAGACTGCAGGCCCAGATCATCAGCGTTAGACAGACTAAGCAGGGGATACAACTTTGATAGGCTAGGCCTAGCAGTAGATGATTTGAGAAACTACCTTTTCAAATCTTTAAGTATTGCTGGTTCGAGAAGGAAGGATAGGTGTGATGATCGTCGACCTCTTATAGGCCGAGATAAAGAACAACAAGAGGTGAGTAGCCGACACAGGGAGGCTGTAGCTGCAGCTGAGAGGCCTTGGAATGATTCCATACAGCGAATAGAGGATAAGATATGGGATATACTTAAGATCTGAGACCCTTTTCATAAGGGTTACACTAAAGTCTCCCCCCTTTATGGAAAAGGTAGTGAGTTATCCAATCGTGGATAAGTTCAAGCTGTTGGTAGTGACACATAAATATGACGGGAGCACTAATCATGTCCATCATGTGGATATGTTCCAATCCGCTGCTAATATCTACTTGGTCTCAAATGAGATTAGGTGTCAGGCCTTCTTTAACACACTTATTGGTGATGCTCACGTATGGTTCACCACTCTCCCCAAAAACTCAATTGAAAACTTTAAGAAGTTGGAAGAGAGGTGCATACATAATTTTTAAGTAGGGAAAGAATGAAAGTATGAGGGAGTACATGGCTCGCTTCAATAAGAAGAAATTAGAGGTTGAGGACTACGAAGATATTATTGATATGACCGCCCTGATGGGAGGATTACAGAAAGGAAAACTTCTTTAGAAGATGGTTGAGGATCCTCCAAAATCTATGGCAGAACTTGTGGCTATGGTGGGGAGAGTCGTGAACATGGAGGAGGCCATGGAGGCGAAAGGAGAAGATGAAAAAAGTGAAAGTGGGAGTAAATCCTAAAAATACAATGGTAAGGGAGACAAGAAGAAGTCAGTTACGAATAAATATAATGACTACAATCCACTCACAGTAAGTCCTAATATGATTTTAAATGAGACTAAAGAAGACATAGCCTTGAGATGGCCTGAGAAGCTAAGATCTCCCCCTCATAAAAAGGATCAGAGCAAATGGTGAGAGTTACATGAGGACCACGGACATACGACTGGCTAATGCTTCACCCTCAAAGATGAGATTGAGAAAATGTTAAAACAGGGGAAACTGAGAAAGTACATTGATAAAGTGGTACTAGAGGTGAGAGGGACGTCAATAGAAAAAGAGAAAATAACAAGCTTAGACAAGAGGTTCAAGCAAAGAGAAATGATAATGATTCTGGTGATGATGAGGAGGAGGACGAACTTGACCTCCCACCAAAGGATATTGCTCCAAATGGTTGGTGTCTTGGCCGATATGAGGAATGAAGCCAGCCGAGATGATTCTCAATAAAAAGCCGACATATCTTCTTGTTGAAAGAAGTTTGGTAGAGGTCGCCCACTTACACCCATCAATTTTATCTCAATAAAAAATGTAAGTGTAACCTCTTTCAAATGAATCTCCATGTATCAGCTATTTTTATTATAACGAAAAGTAAATAAAAAACGCGTATTTATTCTCTCATATTCTTCTCATATGAAGTGTTCAAATGCATGGTTTAAATTTTCTTAAACTACAAAACATCATTAAGTTGGTGAAAACTCTCTCGGTGAAAAGAAAATGTAGGACAAGACAACTCTCATCCATACACTCTCAGAACAATGAGAGGGGACATGATCAAACACCACAATTTGGTGACTTTAAATTTAAAAATCATTTAATTATGGTTACACTCATCTCGAACAAGGACAAGAAGAGATTAAATCATCATAAAGTTGGCGAAAAACTCTACCGGTGAAAAGACAGTGTAGGACGAGACGCCTCTCATCGGTACACTCTTAAAATGACGAGAGGGGACATGATCAAACATCATAATTTGATTCAAATTCGAAATCATTGATTTGGTTACACTCCCTCGTCAACGAGGAGGTTGACCTTGAGATAAACATCATTAACTTAGTGATCTCATATTTGAAAAACTATTGACTTGGTTAGAGATAAACATCATTAACTTGGTGATCTCATATTTGAAAAACCATTGACTTGGTTAGAGAAGAAAATTATTGACTTAGTCATCTTATATTTGAAAAACAATTGGCTTAGTGAGAGACAAAAATCATTAACTTGGTGATCTCATATTTGAAAAACCATTAGCTTAGTTAGAGAAAAACATCATTAATTTGGTGATCTCGTATTTGAAAAATCATTTTATGGTTAGACTCATATCGTCTAAGGACGAGAAGATATTATAATCACAAGTCAAAAGCAAGCACACTCAACACAATGAAGATAGTTAGTAAGAAAGATGCAAATATTTGTATTTAAGTCAAAATTAGTAGCAACAGCTGAGGGTACAATTCAATTGTTCAAGGCCAAAGATTAACAAAAAGGGAATTACAAGACAAAGAGGGTATCGGCCACAGACAACCACCCAACTGAGTCGACTCAACATTAACAGCCGACTCATTACCATCATCCTCAACCAAAGACATCTCGTTAATAACGGACCTCTGATACATTATCCCTCAGCCTTCCATTCACATTAAATATTAAGGGCTATGGGGTAATTGATATACCCAACTATACCCTCGTCCAAGATTGGTACCCACTCGGATAAAACCGACCTTGGCAATTATAAGATAGAGAAATATTATGACTCGACCTGGGGGTCAGCGCAGGAGGCCTCAGCGTCGGATTTAATGCTAGCCCATAACTACCAAGTATTATCATACGGTGATAGTATCAACGACCTCATGTCTCCTCGGCCTCATCTATGACAACACGTTCAATGATCTAAGTTCCAATAATCGTCCTACCGAAGAACTAGCTCATCATATCAGCCTCGTCCCAGAGTGAACCCCCCTCGGCCAAGGCCGACCAACAGCAGACCATCAGATTGGGCAAGTAATGACTCGGTCGTTCACTTATCCTTATAAGGTCTCATCCTCGGCTATACACCCATCTTCCCATGGCCTCATCCTCATCTCATATACATGTTAAAGATTCCATTATTAGTGAACTCGGGGCACAAGGCCTTATCCTCAGCCTCGTCTCTCATCTAGAGGTCGAGACTGGAGGAAGATGGATCATCATGATAACTATCTAGACAAACCATTAGTGTGGATAAATAGTGACTCAGAAGGGACACCATTATGGGGAGCCTCATCATTGGTCGTGTAATCATCATGATAGCCTCACACTTGGCTATATAAGAACAATCAATAATATTAACAATAATGATCTTATGCCTCAAGTACCCTCAGCCTCGTCCCTCCCTAGGAGGATAGAGGCCGAATGAAGATAACTCCATATGGAAGTCCTCATCATTAGAGAATCAAACTTTATGCCTCATCTAAGGCCGACCATCACCAATCCACCCAGAGTGAGAAGTTATGACTCTGCTCGAACTGACTCGTCCTAAGTCAATGGCTCATCGCAAGGACCTTCAACCTCATACTAGAAGACTAGACAACATGACTTGTCTCATTAATCTCATAAACTCTCACCCTCATCCTTGGCCATCATCCAAACGATGAAGATAGGACGAGACATCTTAACAGGACATGTATCAATACCTTAGTGGACCATAGTTCAACATCTTGTCCTCGGTATGTACAGACTATCGATGGTGGGCTACTGGTAGAACGCATGGATTGGGGAACGCATGAGACTGTATGCGTGGTTTGCAGATCCCACATGTACCAAAACAATTATAACAACATCTCCCTCACACGTGAAGGAATAATTGATCATCATGACCTACATGTGACAGAGACAGCTGGCTCCTACTCATTGGCTAGGAACATTCATGCTTATTACATGCATGGGGGGTACACTACACCCCCTAAACACTATATATACTTGTCTTCTCCAAAATTTTAAAGGATCAATTATTGGAAACCATGGCTGAAACTTTGTTAAAAATACTGTAGAGAGAGAAAGTTTGAGTGATGGTATCCCAAGGCCATGAGAGCCCATATTTAGTGGATTTATCACACATTCACATGTAGACATTGTCCCTTCAAAGGCTGAACCACTTATATCTCGTGTTATAAACTTCTTTGCCTCATCTCTTTCTGTAATTTTATACCTATTAATACTCCATTGTTGTGCTGGTTTGAGCTTACTTATTATTCTGACTTAGTGGTACCAATTCTGGTATCATCAGTTGTCATAATAACATGGTATCTTAATTAATTAATTAATTAATTTGCACACAAAAATATCAACATTCAATAGACGATATAGGCATAATAAAACATAACAACATGTAATCAAAATTCAAATAGGAATAAATTTCGCATCCCATCATAGCGTAAAGTCCTTCTTGAATTAGATATCTTTAAGAACATGAAGCCAACTTGAAGTAGACATCCTTTCATGACTTAAAGTAAACTTCTTTGTATCGTGGAGTTCTCCACATGATAAACCCTTGGAAACAATCCATTCTAGTTAGGGAAATGTTGGGAGGAAAAACATCTACACAAATAGATCTAATATAGAATTAAATACATTAAACCACCATAATCTGTTAGGATTGAATCAATCTGACCTGGCTCGAATCCATCTGACACTCCTTCGGATCAATCAGATGTGCTCTAGGATTAATCCAGCCTTGTATTGTCACCTTCCTTTATTAGGTTCACCAAAAGCATGCAAAAAGGGTCATAACTCATTTGGATATTCATAAAGCTTAATGAAACTTTTGTCTAACACCCAAACCCATTTAAATACGTAATTTAAAATGTAAGTAAACCTTACATCCCCTCACAAACACTTACAAATATATCGATAAATAAATAATTATAAAAACCTCATTATTTCAATAATATTAAATCTTTGAGTGAAAAATAACTACGGATAAATCACTATAGGATCCACTCACAAAAAATAATATATGCGATCATGATGGCAAGGATATAATCATATAATCTATGCAAAACGTATTATTATGATATAATACACAAATATGCATAATGATAAAACATGCAAAAATTGGAGTTTTCAAAGTTGGATAATATGGACCTTTCCAAAACATGATCACTTTATAACCGAGGCCTCTGATATAAATTGTTGGGAAATCTGGATTGACATTTAAAATGAGGAAAAATTTCATCCTTAAGAACTTTGATTAATCATGCATTGGAAATAAAACAAGAACTAAGTTGAAAGAATGAAGCTAGGGTTTCAAGAAATAATACCATTGTGGATCTTATTGTGGTTTATGTGTGGAGAAACATGTTTAATAAGTCTATGATCTTATTGCCCTCCCAATGTCTCCAAAAGCCTTATTAGAAGGCTCGAACATCTCGAATCTTCTAGTATATGATCCACCCAAAGTAAGCCTTGTATTTGGGCATTCTTGAAGATGAAACCTTGATGAAATATGAGAGAAATCACTTTATCTCTCCTCATCCCTTCAGAAAAACATGAATAGTATCTTTTATCTCCATGTCTAACCATCCATAATCAGATCATTAACATAAAATCATAACTTACACTAATATAATGAGGTATAAGTCATGGGCCTAGCCTTAATTTGGCTTCTAGATTTTTTTAGCCTAATAATAGGGAATTAGAATATACTAGGGATCCAAGACTAATAACTAAATTGGGTTCCAAATAAATATCTAGAAATATTAGTTATAATTACCGTAATTATTTTCTTTATTTATTTAATCATGATTAATTCGACTAAATAATTATGAGTGCACTCCATTTTAATTATCTTTAATTCATAGGGAATAAAATGATCTTATTTTCAAAGTTGATGGTAGTTACACAATATGAATCCTCACGTTAAGTGTCTGGTAACCGCTTGGTAAAATCAATTAAATGATTTTAACTAACATCTAATCTATTTCTTAATACTTAGACTCAACTTAGCTTTTCCTCCACCAAATTATAAGATAATCCAGTGACTAAGTTTTTATTATTGAAAACAACATATAAGTCAATCAAGGGGGTATTACAATCCAATATAACTCTTGGATGCAGATTATTTCGAATCAGGATCTCTGACCCACTCAAACAACGATTGCCCAACTAGTGGGGATCTATCGACCCAATATTAAATTGAATCGTACCCATAGCAATCAAAGAAACAATTGTGCAACATTACAATCCTCAAAATTACTATAATTAAGAATATATGAACCCTTTGCAAAAGTTATGAGATTACCTAAGTCTAATCAATCTAGTCCTTAGACTTAAATCTCAAGGGTGGTCATGTTCAATACATTTCGGATGTACCGATCATAACCCTCTTTTGAACTATCTCACAAGTTCTCTAACAATCAGAGAGGTTCTCGTAGTTTGATATAAACTACTAGGATTTTGCACGCAACCATACTGATAATATGCCAACTCCCTATCTAGGTTATGAACATTTTAATTGTACTAGAACTGGAATTCTTATATCCTGTGATTAAGCCAAAACCAACTCATCGTAATTCTTACTAAGTTCAATTTTCTGACATTATATACAATACATTTAATCATAAATATAAGTCATTCTCATAACCACGATCCTTATTTCAAAATGAACCAACACGCCTTTACCAGAAAGTATACGTCATACATGGTTTTAAGAATAAAACCCTAACACTGTGAACCTCCATTCGATCTTTTATTATAAATCCTCCCATGTTTCGTGGTCAAAATAAAAAAACATTCACATAGTCTTAAGGAAAAATGGTTTATCTTCTCAGCATCTTGCACAATGGCTTAACAACCCAATCGTGGCCATCGTCGACTTTGGAGATATATAAAAAAAATAGTTCAAAAATCACACCATATCCAATAAGTGTTTGGATAAGGGTTTAAATGAATCCACCAATAATTTAATTATCCAAACCATTCTCTCAATATCATCTAGATTAATAAGTTCAACTTTTCACAATTATCACGGTATAATTTTTACCCAAATTCTGCAATTCACGGTTAGGGTATGACCAACTAATAAGTGTTACTAGATTCTACACAACATGAAAGTAACCATATAACATGTGTTCAAGGATAAATATAAAAGTAATTAATATAATAATGAAACTATATATATATATATATATATATATATATATATATATATATATATATATATATATATATATATATATATGCAGAAAGTATCATGTAAGGACTCCTTTTGGTACAAATCTCGGTACATACCATTTTTTTAAAATAGTAAAAAAATTAAAGGATATGATGTCCATGATGAGAAGATCACCTCCAATTTTTTTCATCAAGAAATTCAATAAAAAGAACTTGATATGAGGTGATATGTAGAAAAATGGTATAAATATTCATTTTCAACCGTTGAAATGTTGGGTCGGCGTCAGCCACTTTATTGATTGAATTTTTTGATAAAACTTCATGGATATAATTTTATCACTTCCGAGATCATATCCATGAAGTTTCATAAAAAAATTCAATAAAAAAGTGGGTGAGATGATCGCCAACATTTCCATGATCGAATAAGCATATTTATACCATTTTTTTACATACCACCTCATTTCAGCGATTTTTATTCAATTTTGTGATAAAAAAATTGTAGATAATATTATCACCGTGGAGATCATATCCAAGAAGTTTTATAAAAAAAATTGAGTTTGTTACTATTTTAAAAAATTGATATGTACCGGGGTCTGCACCATAAGGAGTCCTTAGAGGATAGGGCATCTCTCTCTCTCTCTCTCTCTCTCTCTATATATATATATATATATATATATATATATATATATATATATATATATATATATATATATATATATATATATATACACACACACACACACACACACACACACACACACATGCACACACACATAAGGGCATACATATAAATAACACTAAATTACCATGGGAGAATGATCCTACCTTAAATCACTAAAAGGTTCTAAAGTCGAATCAAAGCACAAAAATAATTTAAAACCTTGAATTGTTAATATTTATAATCTTATTATTATTAAAAAAAAACTCATTTTATCTCTCTCTAAAATTTTCTCTCATGTTTCTACTATTTTTTCACATTTTTCTCTCTTATCTTCGCCTCAAATTCTCTAATTATCTCAAGCCCTAATCCTAGAATACATTTATATATAACTAAGAAGAATTATAATACTCTTAGAAACCCAAAAAATATGTGAATACTTGTCTTACACTTGCCTCTCTTTATTTATCCTTTTAACCTTTTACATTTCTAATAAATACCCCTTACTATTTCCCTTTAACTACTAATATTCTTCTCAATTTTATTTATTTTTAATAAATTTAAACTCATAATATACGCATAAAATTATTTTATATATCAATCCACTCATCCCACTCACTAAATCTTGCTCAATCTCACCGTAAAGCCATATTAACTAACATATTATCCCGAATTAATTACCCAACAACTAATATATTATTAATTTTTTTCTTCTGTTATGTTTATAAAAGAACTATTAATATTTCAACCCTCTCCATTTTAGCATTACCATTCCAATAAATTAAATTGCACCTTCTCTGGCATGTCACATACTAGTTAATTTAAAAATAAATTCAATACATTATAATTGATTAAAACATGCGAATATAAATATAATTCACACTTACTTTGGTGAATTCATACATTATTTAAATAATTTACAAATTTATTAGTTATCACGTGCAACCTATGCTTCTATTTCCTTTATAATGATTTTAGCCTTGGTTAGATGGTATTTTTGTTATGACTATTTTTTTTATAATTTCAACTATTTCCTAGTATATTTTGGGGAAGAGGCCATAAATTTGCATGGGCTTTGCATGTATTTTTCTATGAAGTTTCTTAGTTCTCACCATTAACTTTGACATATTATAGAATTTTTGTTTTTTACTTTTTGGTATTTAAAATAGGACTCCTCTTCCATATGGAGTTTTAAAATTAATGTTTCAAGAAAAAAATATTTTAATTTATGCCTTCAATTGTTCTTGAAATCCTTCCAAGGGAGATAATTTATCTATCATAACAACAATCTAAAATTATTCATCATTTTTTTTATAACCCGGAACCTCTACACGAATGAGCCTTTTGGACTCCCCTGTGCAAGCTAAAAGAGGGGGGGGGGGACACTGTGCAAGAGCCACCCTCACACACTCCTTGCTTCAAATTAGGTATTCAGGGGAATCGAATCTTGGAACGTACATGTATCCACACAGTCCAAAGGTCATGCTTACCACTAGAGCAACCAGGATGAAAAATTACTCCCTTATAAATCATCTTCGTAATCAATTTTCATTTCATCAAATATTATTACATGAATAATTTTCATTTAGTTCATGGAAATGAGAAACGACAAATATACTATCAGTCATACGAAATTTAAGATATTGAATTTTAAGGTATTTTATAACACCGACTTCCTTCTTGTCATATTTTTTGCAGCTCTTTTCGTAGGTTGATTTTATCAGATAATATTGGAGTAGTAGTACAGTTCCTCAATAGGCTATTGATAATGAATTTTTTGACTTGTAATCAAATTTTGCCCACTTCTTAGCAACTATAATTACAACATGGGCCATCTCTCTAATATCCTTAAGGTTTGGTTCTTGTAAAGTGTAAGTCAACTTCATCTCACAAGATACATTATTTAAATAATTCTCCATCGAATTTGAAATTAATATTTTGGTTTATAGGTGTTTGCGTTTGTTTCCATGGCTAAATAACCTTAGTTTGTCGAATTGGAATAATTGGATGAGGCGTAAACTAGTTTATTCTTTTTAAGGCTATTATGTGATTCCATGAAAAGTTAAATGATTCAAAAGAGGGACTATAACCCCCATGATATAAGAAGCTTATACTGAAATTTATTTTCTCTCGTTTTCCCCATAAAATAGACTTTAAGAAGAAAGATGCATGCATCAAATTTATCATGCTCTAAATTAGTTCTAAAACACCATCCAAAATCTGAAAGTTAAAGGAAACTTTAGAGTAAAATTTGGGCAATTTAAAATTAGAAAATTTTGGAGGTCAAATCAATCAATACATAAATTTGAACGAGTTTAAACCTTCATAATAAATTCAATTTAATTTTTGAAAAAATTAATAATAAATAAATTAGATTAATTATTTCTCTAAAAAAATATTTTTCCCATTAGAAGGCACCATTTTGATCTAGGAAAATAGGTGGGAAGCAATAACGTGAACATGTAGTCCTTGGTCCAAGTCTCAACATAAGTAAATGGTCCTTTCTTTAAACACTTAGGATACCCCATGGAGAACCAAACCCAAGTTCTTGAGTGGTGAGTATTAATGCCACACTTTCCTTACATACTTATGACATGGGAGGAAGTTAAAAAGTGAAAAGGTTAAAAAGTTGCCATAGTGCTTATAATTTTAAACATTATTGGTTTTTAATTATGTATTTGGATTTCCATCATTTGTCGATTTTATTTCTTAATCAAGTATACCATTGGCGTATTTTTCCTCCGAAATATTGTCATTTTAATTTTTCTCTACCAAAGTAATAACAACATGTAAAATCCTAAAAAGTATAGGTGGATCATACTTTGAGATTTGTAATTTTTTAAGGACTATTGAAATCTCTCTCTCTCTCCACGCACACACACACACACACACACACGTGTGTGTGTGTGTGGATTCAATCATACAATAACATTAAATACCAATTTTACCCATAAGTATAAGTGCAAATTAGAGAAAGACACAAGGATGTAAGTGGAGGAAGGGAGATAGATATTTTTGTTATTTAGGGGAGAATAAGATGACCTCAAGTGCTAGAGAATTTTATTTGAGAGTCCACACCGTGGGTACAATATGCTGCTTATTGTCCCTTTTAATCAATAGGGATAATCAATTTATAGATACAAGATTCATAACAACATAAATAACATCCTAAGATATTTCTAATATATTTGCCCTTCATCTTTAATCTTGTCTCTGAAGTAGTTAAGTTATAGTAGGATTGTATCCAGTCATATATATTACAATCCTTGGTCACTGTCCTTTAACTAATTCGTGATCTCTGGACGACCAGATTATTATAGCTCTCAAGATTCAACATGGAATACCCGACTCCCAGTCCTTTCAATTACCCCAATGATTTGGGTGATCAGTCTTTAGGCCTATTTGGCCTAATTCTGCTTTAGTATATTGTCCACATGAAACGTGAATTTTCTTGTAGGAGATTATTAACTGTCATGCGTCCCACTTAATCTTAGTGGGGTTGTAATTATGAAATTACTCCCACATAATCCCTAATTTTAGGACTTCATGCTTCATAGGTTGGCTTGCCCTAGGTAATCATTGCGCATGAAGTGCATAACCTGAGGCGCATGGCAGTGAGGCTCTCTTTCCAAGAAATATGTCACTTCAATTATAATACCACGAATGATATTAATTGAAATGGGCATGATTAATTAATAAATACATGGAATTCAAGTAACTTAAAATTAATTCTCAACATGTGGAAGAAAAATGAGACAAATTCAAACTTTTCATAACAAGAATAATAGATAATAAAAGACACGATAATAACCATTTATAAAAAAATCATTTACTGAAAAAATCTAAATACATTCAGTTTACTATCTCCAAATAGTACACTCTGACTAAACAATAAATATGTGTCTTACATACAATTATTAGAAGGAAAACTAAAGAATAGAAATAAGAAATCTGAAATCTCCGAAGTGTACCAACACTCCTAAATACTGCTCATGTGTCTCAAATCCAACATTGCTCCACAGGTGCAATCCAAATCTAACTCAAACCTAAAATGTTATTCAAGGAAAGTGGTTAGAACCCCGTAAGTATACTAACTATGTGAAAAGGATTTCTAGGAGTAAGAGAAGAGTAACCTCGCGGTCCATTTTTCTATTGGTATAATAGAAAATTAAATATATATATATATATAACATCAGCATATCCTTTTGAAATGATCCTTGTATTATTATACAATTGTATATTTAGAAATATATCACTTACATATATAATCACAAGTCCCATAATCATGACAATTACTTAATCGAGTTTCCCTTATTATAATTTTCGTATAACATCAAATTCACTAATTAACTATATTTCATTCCCAACTTTATCTTATCGTGGGATTAATAATTTGACCATTATAAAACATCATTATCCATCATATATAATCCTATTACACCGCCACCATTATTTTCAACTCCTAATTGGACTAGACATTTGGACGTATCATAAATAAAAAATAATGAACCCTCCCGATACCATACCATCTAACCTAGATAATTGTACAAATCTAAGAGGTGCCAAATATCATGTGCCCCCATAAGCACTATACCAAACAATCCATTATACGTATGACAATTATAAATTTTACTCGCGTACTAGTATAATCTTATTATTTAATTTTAAACATTTTTTTCACGTTAACTTTTACAACTATATTGAGAACATATCGTATTAATATAAATTTAATCTTATTGATGTAGTATTCTATTTGGTCCCACCATTACTCTCCTTAAGTATTCTAGTGTGGCTTAGGGATATGTATACAAACCATACTCATTTGTGCTACCCAACATTTGTATAAGTCAATCAACCTCCCTTAATTATAGGTACATTTAATATCTTGATGATTCCTATGATACAATATTCACTTCTCACTTTAATCTATCATAGTTGACTTTAAATTTCATCATTAATACTTGTGATTTACTACATACATCATTATTTAGAAATTACTATGTTTATATAACCACTTGATTATTCAAACTATTTCCAATCATTTTAGAGTCCTAAATATCCATATATACTTATCTAATTTTATATGATTCATCGTAATATCCATGGTTTAGATATATTATCGAATGATTAAGGATAATTATACTTCAAGGTTTTATTAGACACATTTGTAATATCCATGGTTTAGATTTATATGATTCATCGTAATATCCAGGTCACAATTCGATTATCACCCACATACTATGCTAGAAAATTATAATACCATGTAATATAAAGTAAATTAAATTACTTTGCTAGGGGGGATAATGTAATACCTTGTAATTTAAAATAAAATAACTTCATTATATTTAATTTAAATTATTTTACAGTTATCACCAGTTACATTGATGTCACGAATTTAAGTGTAATTGTTTGAAATTGAATTAAAATGAAAATATATTAAGACATTAATAATTATTGTAACAAAAGAAAATAATTATGTTGGGCTATTTGCCAATGAATTTTTGTATGGTTAGAAAGTCCGATTACACAATAAAATATTGTGTTTTAAGCCTCATATTTTAGTATAGGCCTTGGGTTGGATCTTGGACCACATAGAATTGGCTTTGGAATTAATGGGTTGTGCTCCATGAAGCAGATTTCATGGGAGATTAATACAAAATGACGATTAGGTTTAGGTTAAACCGTTTTCACATTTAGGAGAAACCAAGGGCTGAGGAAGAAGCCTAAGGAAATAGAAGAAAAGTAAATGGTGGTATTCATATAAGGGAGTCGAGAAGTAAAGAATAAAGGCACGTTTAACTAGTATAATGTTATAGTTGAACTATTTTTATAATATAATTTCCCATTAATTCATAACATAATTCTATTAATATGATTTTACGATCTAATCAATCAATTAATTAGGATATTAGGTATATAATGATTTTTTATAACATTTGGACTAGGTTCATCATGTAAATTGGGCTGGTTTAATTGAGAATCATTAGATTCGAATTTGATACTGAAATCATATTAAAAGCCCTTTGATCTACAGATGAATTGATGATTATAGGAATTCAGTTTATCAAAGGTTTATAAACTAGGGTTGTTGAGATATAACCCCAATTTAACCATATAGATCGTGATGGGATTGGTTGGCACATGTTAACATTGTTCATTCTCGTTGTTATATCACTTATATATTAAGGGGAAGGGGTTTTGTTGATGTTTATAGGATTTAGGATGGTTTGGGATGATTCTGGGAAGCCATTAGAGCATAATGAAAAGTTTCTAAATTCAAGGGGAGAATCAATTTGGTCCTTGGTCAAATCAATTTGGTCCGTGAAACTTGAAAAATTGAAATGGTCATAACTTCTTCGTTAAGAGTCGGATTGTCGCACAGTCAGAAGGGAAAGAAAGTTAATTTGATTCCCTAGATCTTAGTTAGGTAAATTATAGATTGATAAATGAATTAACTTCTCTTAAATATAAAAAAATATCTTGAAACTTTCCTCAAATATGTAAAGACATAATCAGTTTCGACTATGGGTATTTGGGATGGATTTTGAGGTTGGGGTATATTAAGAAGGATCTTCTTTTAGGTAGTTTAACTCATCATAAGGAGAGTTTAATTTTATTAAGATGATTAATTATCTTAATTATAGATGTTAATGGGTTAAGACTTATAAGATTTGGGTGTAGTTTTACCTATGTGGTGTATTATGCGCAACGACATACCAAGAGTGTGTATTCGCATGAGATGTACTAGATGGGATATTCATTTAGTCCCTATGATACCATGACTATGACGGTACTCTAATGCAATAACAACGTGTTATCAATATGAGATGATTATGTACGACACTAATGCGATAAGACGGGTCTACTTTGGTTGCGTTACCAACGACACTACACGTTGATGTTCATTATCTCTAGAGTAAGATACACGATCTAATATTTTTTTTATGGCCTTTGGTATGGGGCGTATGAATGGCGTGGTTAGGTTTAGTTCTTATACCTTTTTGATATTTTATAGTGGATATAGGTATGGGACAACTTATAAATAGGCCTAGTATGTGTAAGCGATCCCCAAAGGCATTAAGATAAGCCTTCATTATGTGTGTCTTGTGCTAGAACCTTTCATGTAGCACATGTATGGGAAAGTACCGGCATTATGTGGATATATTTATAGTTCCTAATTTCCTTGAGATATCATACACTTGTGATTTGTAGATGTCCAAAGCAGATATTTGTGCAGAATAATCGAAAGAACTATTTAAAACTTATTCGTGGGGGAAACATGGTCTTGGTATCAGACTCATGAGAAATTAGGACTGCTTTGGGTTGGGTTAATTTAAAGTAACTAAAATAATGGAAGAAGGTGTGTAGTTGTATCATGGCATTAGGTCAATTATATCGTTATCTTAAACTTGGTGTTAATGTCCTCCATTAACATTTTTCATGACATAGGCCTCATGTGTAGCCTCACCCCTGATCCAATACTGAGCTATATTTAGTTGCGGACTTCTTAGGTTGTAGGTGTTGAGAGAACGTGATCTTATTTCATGTTCATACTTTATCTTTATGTCAGACTTATATTTTACTCAGATATTGTTAGTACTCAATTTGGCATGTATTATTTTAGTGATAGTTCTCGAGGATTATATTACTTTATGTTATGTTGGTTTATTATTAGTGTATTATGGTTCATAATGGTTTATTTATTCAGTTCTTAATTACTCTAGTTATTTATTCTCTTTTTAGATAGATCTCATATTGTTTAGACTCTTGTTTTATTTATTTTAGACCTGGACAATCCATCGTAAATTTTATGGGGGTCACAGTTGGTATAAGAGCATTCCAGGTTCTAATGTCCTATGGATACTGAGTGCATCGAATCCTTTTCCTCATAGCATTCCCCGATACTTTAAATCGTGTTTATACTTGTATTATTTTTTCATATGATTGCTGATACACTTTATCAACTATCCTTTGGATAGTGAACACTAGGAGACTCTCATAAAGATGATGACTGGAAGCTAGAACCAAGTCTAAGGTAGAGGAATCCCACAATAGCCACAACAACAATAACCTCCACCACTAGAGTAGGCAGCATCACTGGCCATGCCACAGGGTGACTTGGAAACCATCATTGCACTTACTATTGATGTGACTATGGCAACTATGCAGCAACACCACCACCACCACCACCACTGGTGGCACATGTGTCAGTTCCTCTAACTATGTCTTTATAAGAGAAGATCATATGTGCCTTTGAATAGAGGCGCCCATCAAATTTTACGGGTTCGACAGATCGAACTATTACGCTGCAATAGAGGTGTGATATTGAACTCTATCTTAGACTTTTAGAGTGCACTGATGTTTAGAGGCATATTCTTTAAAGCGTTTGGCTTTTGGTAAACGCACTATAGTACTGGGCATTATTACCACCACAGAGCAGAGGTTGCAGTTGACTTTGTCACAGTTCTAAGATAAGTTTGACGGTAAATACTTCCCTCCAATATAGCTAATAGCCTTAAGGCCTAAGTTCAGTAGACTGAACCTGGATGATCTCTCTATTGTGAATTATGCGAAACAATGTACGAGTCTGGTATACTTTTCTCCTGATATTTAGAGTTCAGAGTTAAAGAAGATGGACATGTTTATAAATGGATTTAATGGGGGATTCAAAGTAGATAAATGGGGAACCCGACCTTTACTATATATACTCAGGTAGCGGATGCTACCTTTCTTCACTGCCTTGAATTCAATGAGTTTTAGTAAGAAAATGAACCTAAGAAAGAGAAAGGGGGTAACGGAAAGAGTCAGAAGTTTGTTGAGGAGAGTGGGTCGACCAATGGGCAGAGAGGATCATAGTTTCATAAGGGGACCAGTCAGGGAGTTTACGAATGTGTTTGCGGAGGTACCGAGGTTATCTCCTTCTAGAGAGATAGATTTTTATATATATTTGACATTGGGAACCAGTCCCATTACGCGATAACCCTCCCATATGGATCCATCAAAGATAAAGGATTTATGGGAATATATACATCAGCTATTGATCCTAGGGTTCATACGAACGAGTACATCTCTATAATATCTCCAGTGTTGTTTTGAAGAAGAAGGTTGGTTCATTCCATTTATGAGTTTATTATAGGGAGTTGAGCATGGCCACGATACAAAATAAGTATGTGTTATCACGTATAGATGATTTATTCGACCAGTTGAAGAGAGCATCATTCTTATCTAAGATTGATTTTCACGTAGGTTATCATCAGTTACATATTCGAGAGGAGGAATTTCTGAAGAAATCTTTTTTGATGCGTTTTGGATTGTATGAGTTACGAGTTCTTCCATTTGTGTGGATATGCTTCGATCACGTGTATTGGATTTCAAAGGAGGGTGGGACCAACACTTACCTCTCATGGAGTTTTCGCACAACAATAGTCATCAACAAACTATTGGTATGGCACCCTACGAAGCATTACATAAAAGACTGTGTCATTCTCCTAGTTGTTGGATGGAGTTCAAAGAGCATGGGATTTTAGGGCTCAATATTATATGGGACACTGAGAGCGTTCAAATGATCAAACCATATATAAAACCCTTTTAACACAAACAAACCCTAAACATGCAGTAGTATGTGATTGAATAATTAGATAATCTACGCAAGAACATTCAAACACATGCAATTAAGGAAAAATCCCCCTCAGGGGCAAAACCATTTATTTTCACTATAATTTGTAAGAAAACGGCTTACAATCGGATTACAATGAAAATACAAGTTGACTAAGAATTACCCTCGGGTATCGGATTCGGTAGTCGCGGCTGGAATTATCCCTTTCCAGTAGGGCTGCAATGAAGAAGAAGAACAGTCTCCTCCACAAGGGTTGAACAAACCAAAGTTGTGTTCTTGGGTTGCAAAAGGATTCACAAAGGTTTGGCAATGATGTGTGAATCAAAACATGAGTCTTGGGACTCAAAAATATGAAGACTAGATGTATTTGGACTCTCAAATTCGTCTCCTAAAGTCTTGCAAAACAACACCCCCGAAGTTGGTATTTATAGGAAAAAATATGAAGAGTCCCATGTTCTTAAAACTCTAAAATTCTATCCAGCGTACAAAAAAAACAGCATTCTTTAAGGAATTTTCTCTATCTTCAAAAGGTCATAACTCCTTCACCGTAGCTCAGATTGAGGTACCGTTTTTTCCAGTATCTTCGTTGAGGCGAGATATTCAACTTTATAGTTGACCAGACCTCCGAACTATGGATGTGAAATTACGAAAAGGCCCTTGAACTCTCCTATTATGCCTTTTTTTCACTGTTTTGACTTCCCTTGTGTACCACTTGCATTAAGTCCCTAAAATCTTGGAACGTGAAGTCATTGAGGCAGATGTGGGAAATATTAGTGGAGATAATGCATGCTTGATTACCGGAATTCGGATAGAGGCCGTCATGTGAGATCGTGAGGAGACGTGCCAAATGTAGCGCCGTACGACATAAATAAATGAAACATTTCGGACATGTGAAAAATGTCCTTACAAATATCCCCCTATGTCTATGCCGGTACATACATAAAAAATCCGAATTATCAAATATGAAATTGCCTATACAAATCTACCCTCCCATGAACCCAAAACTGGAAAAGGTACAAATGAATAGTCTTCATCGTTTGTTCTTTAATTCTTCAGGAATCTCAAAACTTTTCTCATCAGGGTGTGCAACATATAAATTTGCAATATCATACCTACACACATGAGACAAAGCAAATACCACGTGACATATCGAGTTTGAAATGAGATAACATGGATATCAATATATGATAAAAACATAAGCAACATCTCAAAAACTCCCCCATAATATGATAATTCTTTCTCCCCCTTTTTATGATGTCCCCAAATGGACAAATTAGAGAAATAAATCAAATAAGCAAGTGCGGGGTGTCACTAGGATAAAAACACACCATGAATAAACACTAAGCAACCAAGTCAATGATAGCGTAAATGAAGTGGTGTGATAAAATTCGATAAGAAAATCAATGCATACAAACATGACATATGTGCACGATGAATATTGGATATTCCTAGCGAATGAACTCAAATGCTTCCTTTGGTGTAAAAGAGTGACAGTATAAGATATTGACTCAATCAAATCAACAAATCAAAGCTCAAAATGATTTTCACACCAATAACGTCCAAAATGATTTTATGCTTTTTCAGGACTTTCAAGGAAGTGCAAACCCGTTTAGATTCTCCAACCAAACTCCCTCAGATATTGTATTGAATAGAGGCATTCTAAATTCTCAAACTTTGGAGAATTGATGGTGAAACCTAAGTGGCCCATATTTGGCATGAATTGCTTTTTATTGCCTTTAAATTTTTTCGGGCTCTTTTAACATCTTTGGACCTCGGATATTAAAATTCCTCCATTTTTTAGGTCTTTTTTAACGGTGGCTTTTGCGCAAAGGATAGATGATTACCTTTCGCAGCCCATCCCCGTTATACAAAAACACACAGTCTCACCAAAACGGTTTTTACATGCATTCCAATCTTGTCAAGTTTTATCGCATATTGTACATTTTATAGATAGGATTGAGATGAAAACACGCAAGCCAACATGAGATAGACAAGTGCAATAATCAAATATAGTCGTGCATGTGTGCAATAAAGGATATAGGAGTCAAACATGTAGGAAGATATCACTAATTACATCTCAAAGACTCCAATCAATGTAAAGCACATGGATGAAATGATGTAGCCTCTCAAATCTCTATCAAACAGTCACATGGATAAATGGAATGAAGTTGTGACTTGGCTATCTTACATGCTCATCCATAAAAGAAGCAAAATACAAAAATCTTTTTGGATTTTTTCAAAAATTTGGAAAAATAAAATCTTTTTGTGCTTTTCTCAAAATTTTTCTTAAAGGAAAATCTTTTTGTATTTTTTTCAAAAGAAATATAAAAAGAAAAAAGAATAAAACAAAGCTATACAACAAAGTAATGGTACATATAAAACAGACTAGCAATAGGAAGCATATGATATGAACATGAAGAAGCATCATATTCTAGACATAGACCAACCCCTCAGTCAACTGTGCAAATCCCTAAAATTTCCTAAGACTCTCAAATCTAAGGGCATCTAAAGGTTTCGTGAAAATATCGGCTAACTGACGGTCGGTAGGAACAAAACTCAGGGATACGACTTTCTCTTCAACTAACTGACGAATAAAGTGCTCACGTATCCTGATGTGTTTTGTGTGCGAATGCTGAACTGGATTGCGGGATATGTGTATCGTGCTCGTGTTATCACAGGAAATGGTCATGGTGTCCTGTGATATCCCATAATCCTCCAGCATTTGCTTCATCCACAAGAGTTGTGTGCAACAACTCCCGGCGGCTATGTACTCAGCCTCCGCAGTGGACAAAGAGGTGGAATTTTGCTTCTTGCTCAGCCAGGAGACAAGAGCAGAACCAAAATAGAAACACCCACCAGAAGTGCTCCTACATCCATCTACATCCCCAGCCCAATCAGCATCCGAGTAGGCGGACAGACGGTCATCGGTATCAAAGGAATACCAAATCCCGTATGAGAGAGTCCCACTTACGTATTTAATAATACGTTTTAGAGCAAGTAAATGTGACTCTTTTGGGGATGCCTGAAAACGCGCACAGACTCCAACACTAAAGGCGATGTCGGGACGACTGGCAGTTAAGTAGAGGAGACTACCTATCATACTCCGATATAAGGTTTGCTCTACGTCCTTGCCTGAAGTGTCCTTACTAAGCTTGGTAGTGGTACTCATAGGTGTACGTGCATGCTTAGCGGAGTCTAAACCAAATTTCTTCACTAGGTCTCTAGCATACTTGGATTGGGAGATGAACATCCCATCCTCTAGCTGACGAACCTGGAGACCAAGGAAGAATGTAAGCTCACCAACCATGCTCATCTCAAACTCACTTTTCATCTCCTCCTCAAAGTGGTGAGCATGCTGGGAGCATGTGGATCCAAAGACTATGTCGTCCACATAGACCTGGGCAACCAAAATAGCACCGTCATCTCTCCTGACAAACAACGTCATATCTACTCCCCCTCTCTTGAAGCCACGAGCTAAGAGATAGGAAGTAAGCCTCTCGTACCAAGCACGGGGTGCTTACTTCAAACCATACAAGGCTTTCCTCAGATAGTAGACGTGCTCAGGGTGCTGAGGGTCTTCAAACCCTTTTGGTTGTTCCACATAAACCTCCTCCTGTAGAATGCCATTCAAAAAGGCACTCTTGACATCCATATGATACACCTTGAAGCGCAGATGACATGCGATGGCGAGCAGAGGATGGACGGATTCAAGCCTCGCAACAGGAGCAAATGTCTCCCCAAAGTCTACACCCTCTATCTGTGTGTAGCCTTGAGCGACCAACCTAGCCTTATTACGGATTATGGTACCATTTTCATCCATTTTGTTCTTAAAAATCCACCGTGTACCTATCACATTAATCTCACTAGGTCGGGGGACAAGTTCCGAGACATCATTCTTTTTAAACTGAAGCAACTCATCCTGCATAGCAGATATCCAGTGTTCATCCTTGAGTGCTTCTTTATGGTTCTTGGGCTCGACTTTGGACGTGTAGCAAAGATGGCTAACAACGTTCTCTAGCTGAGAACGAGTCTTGACCCCTAGAGTGGGATCACCAACAATGGCAGAAGGGTCATGACTCTTGCGAACCCAAGCAGGTGTGTCCCCTAACACAAGAGTAGGGTCCACAGAGTGTGAGAGAGGAACAGGTAAATCACTGTCAGAACAATCCTCATCCTCACACTGAAGGTTAGGATCAATAACCGTCGGAGGTTCGTCATCTTGCACGGTGACGTTTATTGATTCCATAATCTTAGAGCTCTTAAGGTTAAAAACCCGGTACGCTCTGCTATTTGATAAATATCCTAGAAATATTCCCTCGTCGCTTCAGGAGCCAAACTTTCCTAATTGCTCTTTATCCCGTAGGATGTAGCATTTACTCCCAAAGACACGGAAATATGCCAGGTTGGGCTTCTTGCCAGTCCACAACTCATAAGGAGTGTGAAGTGTGTGTGGACGCAGATACACCCTATTCACCGTGTGGCATGCAGTAGACACTGCCTCTGCCCAAAATCTCCTAGAAACTTTACGACCTAGAAGCATAGATCTAGCCATCTCTTGGACCGTTCTATTCTTTCTCTCAACAATCCCATTTTGCTGAGGAGTTCTCACAGCAGAAAACTCATGTTTGATCCCAAGGCTATCACAGTACAAATCAACCTTTGCTTCCTTGAATTCAGTGCCGTTGTCACTACGTATTCTGTTAATAGTGACACCATGTTGATTTTACAGGACACGGAACTTGGTCGTTAAGAAATCTACAGCATCGGATTTCTCTCTCAGAAAACCTACAATGGAGTATCTGGAGAAATCATCTACCATCACGAGGATGTACCTCTTACCACCTAGACTCTCGGTACGAGTGGGACCCATAAGATCCATGTGAATCAACTCCAGAACACGAGAGGTGGTAATTGAATGTAACTTCCTATGAGGACTACGAATTTGTTTTCCCAACTGACAGGGTCCACAAACGGTCGAAGTTGACTTTCCAAGAGATGGTAAGCCACGTACTAGGTCCTTTTTAGATAAACGATTGAGATCTCTAACGTTCACGTGACCTAGACGTTGGTGCCACAGATCCATAGGAGTGATCGTGGCGCTGTTGCAGACAAGTGAGGATGTGGGCTCAGTCCCATAGCAATTATCCTCGGTCCTCACCCCTTGCATCAAAAGTTTACCGGCTTGATTGTAGACTTTACACGCGTCCTGGTCAAACTTTACTGCAAAGTTAGTGTCGCACAGCTGGATAATGCTGAGAAGGTTTGCTTTCAAACCTTTGACGTACAAAATATTTTCTAGCTTAGGAAAACCAGGTAACTCGATAGTACCTCGTCCTATAATGCTAGACTTACTCCCATCTCCAAAGGTGACTCTGCCATATTAATAATCCTCAGGAGTAGTAAAAAATGAGGCATCACCTGTCATGTGTCTGGAGCACCCACTATCAAAATACCACTGTGAGGTATTATGTGCTTTGAGAGCAACATGAACAACAAAGGCCTTTTTATCTTTCTTAGGATCCTAAGCAGAGATGACCTTTTGTTTGCCTTTGTTGGTTTTAGCTGGAATGTAAGAAGCATTCACTAACGGCTAAGACATCCGTCGGAATTCTTTCATCAAGCTCTGAGTCGTGGCAGCTAAGAACTCAACTCGCTCTCTCAGACTAGAAAACTCATCAATATGTCGTGGTGGAGCAGTAGTACGTTGTGTCCGACCTATGCTATAGCAAGTTTTCCTAAGGTGGCCTTTTCTTTTGCAATAAGTACAAAAGAGCTCAGTCAAAGGCGGACCTTGGTTTGCTTTTCTTGGTCGAACTCTCCTTCGAGGTTTTTTACGGTGACCATAAGGAGTTGTAGTAAATTTAGGAACTGGTCCAGGTGCAATTTGGGACGTGGAGGCACCATCATATCCAATTCCTTGACGATCACCAAAACCTAAAGCGGGGACGAGGATCATCTTTCCCATCTTCCCAGATCTGTCCTCGATTTGTACCTTGACTTCCCGTGCTTTCTCAAGATCATGAGTCAGCTGGGCAACAAGGGCTTCAAGTTTCTTCCGAGTCTCCACGGAGGAATGGAGCTGACTCGTAAGACTAGCCACTTGCTTGATCAAGTCCCCTCTCTCTTTCTCTAGAGTACTCTCTCTCTCTCTAAACAAATTCTCATTCTCGACACAGGTAGATTCTCTCTCTCTCAGGGCGGTGCAGGTGGAGAACTCTCTTTCTCTCGCTTTCCTTAAATCTTCCTCTAGGCAAGTGATCTTAAGAACTAACGCTTTGTTACGCTTTTTAATTTTAAAAGACTCAGAATATAACTCAGTGTAGGCGCGTTGTATATCACTCTCGCTCTCACTTGTGTCATCCTCCCCCTCACTCACATCGATATCACTGTCGAGGTGTCCCTGTGAAGCATCATCCTCATCGTCGTGAGGATAACTAGGAGTGCTCACTTGGCTGGCCATGAATGCGGTGAAGTTACACTCATGCGGTGACTCATCTCCAGAATCCACCGTCTCGACCTCACTGTCGTCACTAAGGGTAGCATTAAGGACAGCCTTCCCTTTCTCTCTATTCAGACGATTGGCACACTCAAAAGCTCTATGACCCCTACCATCACACTCAAAACATCTCTCACTTTCTTTCAGAGAAGGATTTTTGGAAACTTTTTCATTTTTCTTTTCAAACTTATTTTTCTCAAATTTCTTTTTATCTTTAAAATTGCCATTTTTCTTAAATTTGAGAATCCTCTTGAAATTTTTTGCGAAAAGAACCAAATCATCTAAGTCAAAATCGCACTCAGAATCTGACGTGTCAGTCTCTCTCTTTCTAGATGACTTTACCCTCTTTCTAGCTGACCCCTCACTTCTTCTCTCTTGGGCTTTAAGAGCAATTCCCTTATCTTTAGATTTAGAATTTTTAGGGAACATATCAATTTCATAAGTTTGCAAATCTCCTACAAGTTCTTCCAATTTTAGCGTATTTAAATTACCCATAGAATTTAGCATAGTGACTTTAGGGATAAAACGCTTAGGCAAAGAACGAAGAATCTTTTTAACAACTCTAGCATTCGGAATATGTTCACCAAGATTAAAACTAGTATTCACAATGTCAGAAAGTCTAGCATAAAATTCATCAAAGCATTCAGAATCATGCACGGTGATTGTTTCAAATTGAGTTGTCAAGTTTTGCAACTTAGACTCTTTCACAGCATTAGTTCCTTCATGGGTGAGTTGTAAAACATCCCATGCCTCTTTTGAGGTGGTACACGTCATTATGCATTTGAACTCATCAGGTGTGATAGACCCAGAAATAGCACTTAGACCCTTAGAATTAAAAGATGACCATTTAATTTCTTCATCAGACCAAGAAATGTCAGGTTTCAAGTTGGTCACATTATCAACAGTCACGGTGGGAGGATTCCACCCTCGTTCAACCAAAATCCAGACACGTTCATCAATGGCTTTTAAAGCCGACCTCATACTGGCTTTCCAATAAGCATAATTTGTCCCGTCAAAAATAGGCATTTTATAATATGACTTCTCCATTTGAACACGCACTTTCTCAAAAATCAATTTTTTTAGAAAATTGATATCTTAGAAAAATTTTGCGGAAAAAAAAAGGAATACGCGATAGATTAGCGTAACCTGCTCTGATACCAATTTGAGAAACGTGTGTGCTCGCGTTCAAATGATCAAACCATATATAAAACCCTTTTAACACAAACAAACTCTAAACATGCAGCAGTATGTGATTGAATAAATAGATAATCTACTCAAGAACATTCAAACACATGCAATTAAGGAAAAATCCCCCTCAGGGGCAAAACCATTTATTTTCACTATAATTTGTAAGAAAACGGCTTACAATCGGATTACAATGAAAATACAAGTTGACTAAGAATTACCCTCGGGTATCGGATTCTATAGTCGCGGCTGGAATTATCCCTTTCCAGTAGGGCTGCAATGAAGAAGAAGAACAGTCTCCTCCACAAGGGTTGAACAAACCAAAGTTGTGTTCTTGGGTTGAAAAAGGATTCACAAAGGTTTGGCAATGATGTGTGAATCAAAACATGAGTCTTGGGACTCAAAAATATGAAGACTAGATGTATTTGGACTCTCAAATTCGTCTCCTAAAGTCTTGCAAAACAACTCCCCCGAAGTTGGTATTTATAGGAAAAAATATGAAGAGTCCCACGTTCTTAAAACTCTAAAATTCTATCCAGCGTACAAAAAAAACAGCATTCTTTAAGGAATTTTCTCTATCTTCAAAAGGTCATAACTCCTTCACCGTAGCTCGGATTGAGGTGACGTTTTTTCCAGTATCTTCGTTGCGGCGAGATATTCAACTTTATAGTTTCCCAGACCTCCTAACTATGGATGTGAAATTATGAAAAGGCCCTTGAAGTCTCCTATTGTGCCTTTTTTTTCTCTGTTTTGACTTCCTTTGCGTACCACTTGCATTAAGTCCCTAAAATCTTGGAATGTGAAGTCATTGAGGCAGATGTGGGAAATATTAGTGGAGATAATGCATGCTTGATTCCCGGAATTCGAATAGAGGCAGTCATGTGAGATCGTGAGGAGACGTGCCAAATGTAGCGGCGTACGACATAAATAAATGAAACATTTCGGACATGTGAAAAATGTCCTTACAGACACCTCAAAAAAGGTGTCACAAATCCAAGAACAAATGAAAGTGACACATCATTGGCAAAAGAGTTATCTTGTAAAGAGACAGACGAAGTTGGAATTTCAGGTGGGATATCAGGTGCTTGTACTAGTCTCACCAATAAAAGGGGTTGTTCGATTTGGATCCAAAGGGAGTTGAACCCCATTAAGTGGGTCCATTCACGATCTTGGACAGTTTAGGCTTGGAGACATATCAATTTTCTTTCCCTGACCATCTTCGATGGGTATATGATGTCGTTCATCTATCGATGTTGAGGATGTTTCTAAGGCCGGATGACACATACCAGGGCATAGACCTCAATGAGATTGAGCTACACGTCGATGCGAGTTAGGAGGTTCCTCATACTTGACTGACGATAGCAGATATTGTGATCAAAGGTTATACCGTGAAGACGAGTTCAGTGGGGACATAATAGTGAGATGGAGTCCACATGGGAGAGAGAGGATGATATGCGGGAGAGATATCCAGAGTTATTCTAATCTTGTATAATTTTTGAATTTCGAGGACTAAATTACTTTGCTAGGGGGAGAATGTAATACCTTGTAATTTAAAATAAAATAACTTTATTATATTTAATTAAAATTAATTTATATTTATCAACTATGATTGGATGTCAGTAACTTGTGTGTAACTGTTTGAAATTGATTTAAACTGAAAATACATTGAGAAATTAATAATTAATGCAACAAAAAAAATAATTATGTTTGGCTATTTCTCAAAGAAGTTTGGGATATTTTGAAATTCTGATTACACTTTAATATATGAGTTTTTAATGCTCATATATTAGTATAGGCCTTGGGTTGGACTATTTAGAATTAGCTTTGGGCTTAATGGGTTATGGTCCATAAAAGGGATAAGACTAATTCATCAAAGATTAATATAAAATGAGGATTAGGTTCGGGTTAAACCAGTTTCACATTTGGTAGCAACCTAGGGCTAAGTAGGAAGGCTAAGAAAATTGGAGAAAAATAAATGGTGGTTTTCATCTAAATGATTCAACAAGCGGAGAATTGATGCAAGTTTAACCAGTATAATTTTTTAATCGAATTATTTTTATAGTATAATTGCCCATTTTATCATTAACCTAATTCAATTAATTTGATTTTGCAATCTAATTAATCAATTAATTAGGATATTAGTATATAATATTTTTATACCATTTGGGCCAAATTCTTCATGTAAATTTGGCTAGTTTGTTTGAGAATGAATAGATTTTGATTTGATATTGAAATCATGTTAACAATCCCTTGATCTACAAATGAATTAATGATTATAGGAATTAAATTGGTCAAAGATTTTTAAATTAGGGTTTCTGAGATAAATCCCAATTAACCATATAGATCATGATGGAATTGGTTTAAACATGTTAATATTTCTTATTGGTATATTACTTATATATAAAGGGGAAGGGTTTGTGTTAATGTTTACAAGTTTTAGGATGATTTGAGATGATTTGGAGAAGACATTAGAGGATTGGGGCAAAGTTGTTGAATCTGAGGGGTGAATCAATTCGGTCCTCGAAACTTGGAAAATTGAAATGGCCATAACTTCTTCGTTAGGAGTCGAATTGACATGCGGTCAAAAGCCACATAACGATATTATTATGATCTAGATATTGGAATTAGGATATCATCCAAATGATGGATTAGGAAATTAATTAATTTATCTTAGTATTAATTATATTCTGAAACTCTCCCGAGATATATCAAAACATACGCAATTTTGAGTATGGGTCTTAGGAAGGATCTTGAGGTTGAGATAACCTAAGATGAACCTTATTTTAGTTGGTTTAGATCAGTATAGGGAGAGTTGTGATTCTGTTAAGACGAATAATACTCTTAATTATTTAAGTGAATTAAGTAATAAAATGGGTAAAGACTTATAAGATTTAGGTGTCGTTTTACCTATGTGCAACGACATATCGAGCATGTGTACTTGCATGATACGTACTAGAGGCGATATCCATTAGGTCCCTATGATACGAAAACTATGACAGTACCCTAATGCGATGATGATTTGTTATCAATATGTGATGATTATGTGCGACCCTAATGTAATGAGACGGTTCTAATTTGGTTATGTTACCCCAGACAATATATGTTGATGCTCATTATATTTGATGTTAGCTACAGAGTCCGATCCTCTTGTATGGCCTTTGGTATGGGGCGTATGACTGGTGTGGTTAGGTGTAGTGATTATCCATTTTTGATATATTATAGTGATTATAGGAATAGGACAACCTATAACTAGGATTAGTATGTGCGGGTGTAAGGACATCTTTGTCCAACATACTTGTATATGTCATTAGCCGTAACACCGTTGCAAAGATTCAAAGTCCATTTATCATCAACGGAATTCGAAGATCAAAAGAAAGGAAGAAATCAGAAATCTAGACAGACGGACCGGTCCGCCCGAAATTAAAACGAACCGATCCGCCTAGACGGACCGATCCGCTGAGACCCGAACCGATCCGCCTTGCTCTTTTGAAGCCAGTGAGCCCCGAACCGAATACAAACCGAATCAGCTTCAAATTAAAAGAATCAGTCCGCTATCGGACCGATCCGCCTAAGGCCCGGACCGGTCCGCCCTGGATAGAATTTTCCAGATTGTGATTCAGATTTTTTAGGGTTCTGACTCCTTATTTAAACCACGATCAGTAGTTGGTTTCGATAAGACTTTCCCATGATTTTTAGAGCATATCAACCCTAAAGTCTTCACCTATTGAGTCCTATGATTCTAGGTTTTTAGATTCACACATCTTCCATATCTATGTGAATCAAGTTTGGTAACCCAAGAACACCATTGCTGTTGTTCAACCCTTTGTGAAGTGGACCGCTTCTTCCTCTTCATTGCAGCCCTACTGGAAAGGGATATTCCAGCCGCGACTACAGAATCCGATACCCGAGGGTAATTCTTAGTCAAAAACTTGTATTTCAGTGTAATCCGATTGTAAGTCGTTTCTCTTACAAATTATAGTGATATACAAATGGTTTTGCCCCTGTGGGGGATTTTTTCTTAACTTTGTGTGTTGAATAATTCTTGCATGATTTCATATTGTTTCAATCACACCTAGTTGCATGCTTAGGGTTAATTTGGGTTAAAAATGGTATTTATTATATTATTTCTTAATTGAACGCAAGCGCCAACTCTTTCAGCGAGAGATCCTGGAAGGCATTAGGATATGCATTCATTATGTGTGGCTTGCAATGGAGCCTTTTATATGGTACATGTATGAAACAGTATGGGTATTATGTTGATATATTTATAAATTACTCATTTCCCTGAAATATCATACACGTGTTATTTGTATATGTCCAATGTATATATTTGTGAAAAGAAATCGAAAGAACTATTTAGGAAAATCCTGGGAGAAACATAGGCTTGGAATTAGACTCATGTGATATTAGGACTCTAAGTTAAAATAAACTAAAAAACTATAGAAAGGTGTTTCTTTGTATTATGGCATCAGGTTAATTATATCATTACATCACTTAAACTTGTTTTTTACGTCCCCCATTAACATTTTTCAGGACATAGGCCTCTATTACATACTCAACCCTTGTCCAATATTAAGTTATCTCCAGTTGAAGACTTCTTAGAAAGTAGGTGTTGATCTTTCATTCTCTTCTTTATATTCATATTTATCTTTATGTCAAATTTATATTTCAGTAAGATATTGTTAATATTTAGTTTGGCATGTATTACGTTGGTGATGATTTGCGAAGATTCTATTACCTTATGTTATGTTGGTTTGGTATCAGAGTATCGTGGCTCATCATGGTTAATTTATCCAGTTCTGAATTACTCTAGTTACTTATTGTTGTGCTTAGAATGAAACCATATTGTTTAGACTCCTCTTTTATTTATTTTAGACCTGGACAAGCCAGTGTAAATTTTATGGTGTGTCACACATATATTCTACCCTTATAATACTATGGCAACCTACCCTTATAAACTTAATAGTAAAAAACTTTATTAATATCCCCAACCTTAGATGTACTAAAGCCCGAATAACACTAAACGCAATTCAATGATATATAAAAGTCCACCATTTCTTAACCGTCATTTATTTATTTTCGACCTAATATATCTACATGTTCATTAAGTCTCTTTTCATTACCTAAGTTTAGTAAAACTAGGTTCATGTTTCCATAATACCATTTCCTATCAAGTATTCATAATACCAAACATATTTCTATTTCTCATAGAGTGTCTACTCTCATCTAGTTGTATAAAAGGAAATTCTCATTTTACTTTCATAAGGAAGTCGTGTTCTAGAATGCTCACTAAACTCCAAACTTTATCATTATGAGTCCAAATTAACAATTTCAAATTCCTACTCTTATGTCTAACTTTATCAATTCAATTCAACGATAAGAATATCAATAATTAGGTTTTTCTTCCTCTAATTAAGTTTCTAATCATTTTTAATCTCGGTTATTAATAAAATTTAGGCAATATTTAATACATGTAATAGTTAAGGATAAGAGTATAATTATTCTTACCAAATATATAAATGATGATGATGATGTCCTTGAAACTATTTTTAAATATTATTTCTTCTACCTTCATCTTTCTTTCTTTGATCTTCATCTTCTCAACACTACATCAAAACTGGCTTTTAGTCACAGTATTATACCATTACAAAAATAATTAGTAACGGTAATTTATTATTAGAAAACAATGGCATGGAGAACAAGATTAGTAACATATATATACCGTTACTAATTCTAGATTTAGGAACGGTATTTTACCTTTACTAATAATGGATTTTCCAACGATATTTTATCGTTACTAATTCGAATTTAGTAACAGACTTTTTAGCTACTATTTCTACCATATTACGTAAGTTTTTTAACGCTTTTGTATGATTTTGTAATGGTAATGTTCCATTAGTAAATATTAGTACACATTTTAAAAAGATATTTTTCCAGATCCGATATCCTGTCTTGAATTTAAACAAACTCAGTTATACTTACCACACTATTCAAATCCAAAAAGCATAAAAAAAATAGTTACATAAACAAGGACACTATATTCAAATTTACATTTTATACAAGTTTCAATAAAATCTCAAATGTTCAGTAACTTCCCTAAAATTGACAATAATTAGGCGAATGTTAGTGAATAACCTCACACTTCATTCTGAATAACAAAATGCATTGGTGAACAACCTCTATTCATTGTGAATAACATAATGCATGCCGATAAATCTTTATATGAATTCTCTTCAGTCTTTTCTCTATGGTACGCCTTGGAAGACAGGGTCAAACATTTCCTTATTACATATGGTAGTTTATCTATTCATGTTCTCTTTTTACTGTCGCCATGAACGGCCACAAATCCCTCGCTTGCGAGTGTAGAAAGTTCATCTCGCGACTAGCATGAGAGTGAATTTATTATTACAATCATATTAGATAGATAGATAGATAGATAGATAGATAGATAGATAGATAGATAGATAGATAGATAGATAGATAGATAGATAGATAGATAGATAGATAGATAGATAGAGTTAGAGAGATAGAGTTGCTTATATTCAAGTAAAGTCACAACAAATAAGGTACTAGATACTATCTCTTGCTGCCACTTGAAAATCTTTCAATAAGATCTCGGGAGGTTGCCCACCACTGAACTGGTGCTTCCATTAATCTTCCAAAGAACAACCTTTGTAAGTTATTATATACAAGTAGCTTTGTAAGTTAATATATGATAGGTACCCATTATTATAAGTGAAGTTATCGAAAAAAGAACAAGTATTTCTACTAATACAAAGCTTATAAACAATAATTAAAAGATGAAAATCCTTACATAGGTGAATATCGAACTTAATATTCATTTTTAGACTTGGTAATGAAAAAATATCATATAGTAAACCGAATTGCTAAAAGGTCACAAAATGCATACATAAAGAAAAAATTACAAACTTGAAACAAATTGCTGAAAGTGCACAAAGTGCATACATAGAGAAAAAAATTCAAATATACAAATAGAAGCAAATAAATATAAAAGCACCACAATTTAAAACATATAAACAAACTATTACCTACTTCTCTTTTATTTCCCTCATTTCAATAATTAACCCTTGTAGAATAAAATATAGCACAGTAAGTATATCAATAATGGATTAAGTTAATTATAAACTGATTGGCCAATGCCTTAAACAAACAAAGTGGGCAATAGAAACTCAAAATAAACTGAATCATACCTAAAGCATCACATTTATACCTACATCATCATATCCTCAAACCTAATCCACGTGTATCAGATCAAATTTGAAATGAAATAAGAGAGTACTGATAATGGAATAAGAGAGTATTATAGTATCTATATTATTTAAATTAAGTGGGGTATATAATTAAAATAATTTCACTAACCAAACCAAGATCTAGAATTTTTAGAGGCTAATGTAACATAATATATTTACATTATATAAATTGACTAGCGGAATGCCCTTTCCAAAATAAGTAATCACAAAACGGCAAAAAATTTCAAAGTACGTAACTACGAAATGGCAAAAAAATCGTCTCCCAAAAAAATAATGTGTAATTTTAAAATCAATGGCCACAATAGCATTTATTTATAGAACTTTGCACCTTGTGTAACAAATAGAAAATAGTCCAACAACATTCAAACAGTATAAATTTACCCCCCAATATTAGCACTTGGACTTCCAACACGACGTCATCGCCAAGTACCACAAACACACCAACCAACCTTAAAATATTTTCCAAAGTGTTTGAATTCATAAACAATTTTCACCATACAAATTAATGCTAATACACATCCATATAATGAGCATAATAAAATTTACAATTCACTTCATAAAATTTACAATTTACATCGTAAAATTACAACAATTATAGTCCATAACAACAATGCATCTCAATATATAAGAAATTCATCTTAATATAGGGGAAGAGTAAGACTCTTTTGCTTTCTGATGATCTCCAAGCTCAACATACAATGAACAATTTCCTGGATGATTTTCCCTTGGGATTGCTTCAAATTTGTTACATTTTCTTCCAACTTTGTCCTTTGCGTGATTTTGACAATCCTCTCTTGTTTTTATTGCCATCATGGATTTTTCACTTGTTCTAATTATTTTAACTGATTTTGCCCTCGATAATGATTTCCAAATGGGTGCAAGTTTCACATTTGAGTTCAAAGAGACAATGCTGAATCGTAAATTTTTTAAACTAAAGAATGATCTTTAACCATTTATGGATTCCACTTATGAAATTGAATTTGGCAAGGAAGACCTATGAAAAGCAAATATAGTCACACATATAGCCCCAAATTAAAGTTGAACATACAATAAAAAAAAACTCGACATAGAAAAGAATCAATAGCAATCAGTACCTGACCATAGGATGTCCTAGCAGTGTAATCGGTACCTGAACATAGAAAAGAATCAATAACAATCAGTAGGGACCATAAGCCATCCTAAAAGTGTAAAATGTTGACATTATAAAGGGCCTATGTTTTGTATTACCTTCCCATGAATCAAAACTCCAAAACATAACAAATACCTATTGATCACCAAAATAACAGAAGATAAAAAAAATCAATGTTAATTCAATAAACCACGATATTCTAAGTTTGCGTAGATAAAGGAAACCCCTATAGATTAATAACAGCAAGATATAAGTACACAAACCAAGTAAACTTAGTTAATTAAAGGATAACAAAAGGACTCCTCCTCTTTCAATCCGAATAATCCACCATCGTCGTTGTACACAAACCAAGATATAAGCCACCATCGTTGTTGTCTACTCTTCCTCTTTTGATCTTGATTCGTTTGTGGTTGTAGTATTATAGGCTAAGGAAGGATACCATTGTCAATCTTCTTAATGTATGGTTGCACCTTCTCCTCCAATATTTTGTAGAGATTTTCTTGACGCCACTTCGTTTCCCACTATGATTCCAGTAATTTATCAGCAATTTCTCTTTCGTCATTAAGAAGAACTGTCATCTCAAACATTTTTTTGGGATAAACCCAAATCACTATATATGCTCACAAACACTGTTAGTGCAAGTGCAATCCAGGTTCCTTTAGATAAAGGAATGGAAATTAGGAAAACAAACCTCGATAATGAAAGGGAGAGAAATGTTACATGCGAAAATTGACTCACATTTTTCGTAAACTGATCTAACCAAAAAGAGTTCCCGCTAAGCCACAATCCAATTACGACAGTCCTGAAACTACCTGTTTCGAGATTATCGAGATGTTCCTACTAAGCCACAATCACATTACCACAGTTCCATAGATGCATCTCAATAAAACCAAATACTCCAATAGATAAGGAATGATGTAATTTCATATGTAAATGGAGGTACATAGAACATCAATAACAATGCGTACATAAACTATTTACAAAAGTAAATTGTTGATAACATTTTGAAAAAATAATTACTAACAGAGCAAAAATCAAATAAAAATCTTTACAAAAATTAATGCGCTCCTTGGATATAAAGATCATCGCCAACGACCAACCTCACCAAAAAAATATTCATAACGACTCTTCAAATCCTGTGTGCCAGCTCCATGTATTTTGCAAGACCAACTACTGAATAATTACAACTCCACGAAAAAAACACAATTAATTAGAAATTAAATAATCATAAACAAAACAATAAACACTAAGGCTCGATCAAATAATACAACTTCTAAATCAATTCTAATAAAGCTACAACTTCTTAACAATAAAAGTCTAAAAGATAGTGTGAACAATAAAATTGCAGCAGGTGTATGTAAAGGAAACTTATCAAATAACACATAATAAACTTATAAAATAGCACATAACTCATTTATAAGACACATAATATATTATTTCCTCTAACATATCGTATCGCCATGGTTGCATCAGGGTAAATGTTTTAGTTGCACCATGGCCATGTAACAAGAATTAAAATCGGTCCATCCAAAAGCATAATCTGATCAAGGTGAACTTAAAAGTAGAATATGACGTACGAATCAAGTTATTATATTTTTAAAGAAGGTTTCTATTTTAATGGAATCCTTTGTTTTTTTTGGAGATGGGTCTCCATTAGATAAAAAATGAAAAAATCCCCATTTATGTTTTCGACCTCAAAAACTAAGGACAATCATGTAGAACCAACTCTTCTTTACCTTGTTAAACATCATTCCAAAACCATAGATTCTTGCTTCCACCTCAAACCTTAAAATAAACCTGCAAATGTCCAAAAAAAAAAACGTTAAAGAAGAAAAAGGGAAAGAAACTCGTGCAATTGAGGATTTTGTATTTGGGTTCGATTAATGACACCGACAGAAATAAAACCTAAATAAAAACTTGCTCGTGAGTTTTCTTTTTCGGAGATGTTAAAACTGCAAATTGAAATAAAAATCAAACCCAAACCATAATCAATTTTCGACAAAAATAACATGAAACTGTTAAGGAATCTACAAAAGAATCTCATGATTCTCATGTTCCTATTAAAAAGGAACACAGTTACAAACGGCCAGAATTAGTCAAATCTGTTACCTAGTCCACTGCCTTTTAATTGTAACTATTATTACTCATAGGCTTACACCTGTTAGCTGTTGTAATAATATAAATACTGTACGAATGATAGAATGAAAGTATCTAAGTGTTTTGGCTACAAACAGTTCATAAATTCAAGAGTCCATACTATTATTTCTCATCCTGAAATTCTACATGGTATCAGAGCTACAAATGGGTAATCCCTCGTCATCATCATCCGGACTCAATCTCTCCATAAACTCACTTCATCAACTTATTGCGATTTGCTCAATCAAGTTGAAACCTTCAAACTATCTTGTCTGGAGAACTCAAATGCTTCAATTAATGGAGTCTATGAAAGTCACAAATCTAGTAACTGAGGATCCACCTACAGTTAATGAAGATAAGGCAAAGCTTGAAGATTGGAAGGAAAAAGACGTGTTGCTGAGAAGCTGGATAGCAGGCATGATGACGGAAGAATGCGTGTACGTTATTGTTGGTTGCGTAACAGCCAAACAAGCCTGGACATGCTTGGAAGAACACTATTTGCAAGCCACCAAAGACAAAGAATTCCAGTTAAAAGATCAAATATCCAATGCCACCATAAAAGGTAAGACATTGGATGAATTTATTAAGGAATTCAAGGGTATTTGTGATGGTCTTGCTGCCATAAACAAACCTATTGATGACGACCAAAAGGTCATCTCATTTGCAAAAGGTTTGGGACCTAAATATCAAACCTTCCGCACTGTTATGTTGGGCAAGCCACCCTAACCCACTATGGCCCAACTAATTGCAGCCTTAAGAAGCTTTGATATAAGAGAGGAGTCTCACAAAGAAGTACCTGAACATCAACCGGATCAGGGAATGGCCTTTAATGCATATAGAGGCCATTACAATAATAGAGGAAGAGGCCGATTTGGAAGAGGTAGAGGCTTCATGTCTTCGAATCAGTCACAACAACCCTACTACCATCAGCAAGCATACAACTCAAGAGGAAGAGGGTTTAGGCCTAGTGTCTATTACCAACATGGAAATCAACATGAAGCTCCTAAAGAATGCCTGTCCAATGACAACAAGGTGCACAACTCTAACTCTTGCCAAATTTGTGGAAACGTAAAGCACACTGCCTTGAATTGTTTGTACAGATGGGATTTCTCCTATCAAGGTACGAATGCACCTCCAGAAGCTCATACAGCTCAAATCCAAGGAACATCTGACAATCACTTCTACATTGATTCTGGAGAAAATGCTCACTTAACTCACACTGCAGGTAATCTAACTAATTTAAAACCATATCATGGTCATGATAAAATCATGATAGGAAATGGGTCCAGTCTAGATATTACACACACTGGTGAAAAATTTATCAAACCATCTTTGGATCTTAAATATGTGCTTGTTGTCCCTACATTGAAAAAAAATTTAATATCTGTTAGTAAATTAACTACTGATCATTCTTGCTCTTTAATATTCACTGAAAACACATTTGTGGTGAAGGACAAGCAGACTCAGGAAATACTGGCAAGGGGGAGTAAAACTAATGGACTTTATGCACTTGATGATGGAGGCTTTGCTGCATTAAATGCCTTAAAGGAAGGCAAGGCACCAGACTCAATATGGCATCAAAGGCTGGGGCACCCTAATTCTAAATTTCTTCATGTTTTGAGTAAGAGTAATTGTTTAAATGTTAGCCATTGGAATAAAAAGCCTACTGTGTGTATGAGTTGTCAGTTAGGTAAAAGTTGTAAGCAATCTTTTAACTTCTCTGAATCAATCAGTAAGGTTCCCTTTGAAAAGGTACACTGTGATCTTTGGGGTCCAGCACCTATTGCCTCCTCTCAACATTTCCGATACTATGCTCTTTTTGTTGATGATTATTCAAGATATGCCTGGATTTACCCACTCAAATTTAAGTCTGATTTTTTTTATGTATACTTGAAATTTGAAAGCATGGCTAAAACTCAGTTTTCCAAGACTATAAAGGTTTTCCAATGTGATGGTGGCGGATAATTTGACAATCATGTCTTTATAAATCATTTGGAACATACTGGAGTTCTGAGGCATATTTCTTGCCCAGGAACACCTGAACAAAATGGGACTGCTGAATGCAAACATCGACATATAGTGGAGACGGGTTTAACCATGTTATTTCATGCTAAGTTTCCACTGTTTTTATGGGTCGAAGCATTTTTTACTGCAACTTTTCTCATTAATAGGCTTCCATCTAGCAAACTGCATTTTGAAACACCTTTTCATAAATTATTTAGGAAACATCCATCTTATTCCTCATTAAAAAAATTTGGGTGTAGGTGCTTCCCTCATATCAAAGATAAAAACCATCATAAGTTTACACCTAAGACTGTCCCTTGTGTATTTATTGGGTATATCCCTGTACACAAAGGCTACAGGTGTTACGATCCAAAGACTAGAAGAGTGTATATCTCAAGACATGTGATATTTGATGAAATGACCCTACCCTATGCCACTCCTAAAACTCCTCCTGTGCGTACTAATGCCCCCACACAATTCTGCCAATACCAAGACTTCCTAGACATTACTTCCTCTGATAAACATACTCCAACTGATCACCCAACTCTTCAATCCACTGCCCACTCCTGTCCTCATAACCAACCGTCATGTTCTCACATGCCACCCCCCTTGCCTCCTATTCTGTCAACACCCGTACCTTCACAGAATACACGTACAACTCCGACTTCTTCCGTACCCTCTTTCGATGCATCCCTATCTCGATCCTCCCACCTACCTCTTGTTCCTGCCTCACCCGTACCTGCTTCTACTCTACCAACGACCCCTACTTCTAGTGATAGATCCACACGCATCGACCTTTTTGTTGACCTACCCTTCTCACCATCTACCTCTAATCTATCCACCGACCACTCCCTTGTTACGCCTCCAAGCCTGCCACCCACTAAACATCCCATGCTTACTCGCTCAATGGGCACCAACCCATCCTCTACAAGTTTCCTTGCAACAGTGACTGATCATAAGGAACCCTTAACAGTTAGTTCTGCTCTCAAGCAACCACATTGGTTTGCCGCTATGCAAGAGGAACTCCAAGCCCTTCATAGCAACCACACCTGGACTTTAGTCCCTAAAACTCCTTCTATGCATGTCATTGGTAGAAAATGGGTTTTTAAAACAAAATTAACTGCAGAAGGCACTCTTGACAAATACAAAGTACTGCTTGTGGCAAAAGGCTTCAATCAAATTGCAGGTGTTGACTATATGGATACCTTTAGTCCAGTGGTGAAGCATGCCACCATTCGCCTCATAATATCTCTTGCAGTTACCCGGAAGTGGCCTCTCCTTCAATTAGATGTTAAGAATGCCTTTTTGCATGGACAACTAGAGGAAGAGGTCTACATGAGCCAACCGTCGGGTTTTATTTCTTCCCAATGTCCTCATCATGTCTGTCTTTTGCACAAAGCCATCTATGGATTGAAACAAGGTCCACGGGCTTGGTTTGATAGGCTTAGTACCTACTTAATTACTCTTGGATTCCACTGCAGCCGCGCTGATTCTTTATTATTTATCCTTAAACAAGCATCCTCTCTTGTGTTGCTCTTGGTATATGTAGATGACATCAATATTACAGGCGATAACAACTCTCTTTTGTTACATCTCGTTAATCTCTTGGCGCAAGAGTTTGCTCTCAAGGATCTTGGAAAGTTAACTTACTTTCTTGGTATTTCTGTGACTCCTATTTCTGGCGGCCTAATACTCAGTCAAGAAGGTCATGCTACCAAACTACTTCAAGACACATCCTTGTTGCATGCTAATGCCGTTGCTAAACCTGATGCGACCAAACTTTCCTATTCCACATCTTCATGTCTGGCCCTCTCATCTACAAACTTCAGATCAGTTGTTGGCGCTCTCCAATACCTTACCCTCACTCGTCCAGACATCACTTTTGCAGTTAATTCTGTGTGCCAACACATGCATTCCCCTCACCCAGAACATTTTCAGGCAGTCAAGCGCATTTTGCGTTACATCCGAGGTACACTCCACTACGGACTCAAGATCACTGGGCAATCTTCTCACTCTCTTTATGCTTTCTCCGATGTGGATTGGGCAGGCTTCCCTCACACTCGAAGGTCAACATCTGGGCTATGTGTTTATTTAGGTGCCAATTGCATCACATGGGCTTCCAAGAAACAACCAACTGTAGCTCGGTCTAGTTGCGAATCGGAATACCGGGCTCTTGCTACTGCTACAGCTGAGATTCTCTGGGTTACTCATTTACTTCAAGAACTTGGGTTGCCTTCACTCACCCCTCCTATATTATATTGTGATAATATGAGTGCTCTCTACCTCAGCGTCAACCCAGTCCTTCATGCTCGAACTAAGCATGTCGAACTCGATTACCATTTTGTTCGAGAACAAGTTGCCAAAGGCTCTCTCATTACCCAGTTTATTTCCTCCACAGATCAAGTTGCTGATATTCTCACAAAGCCTCTTTCTACACCATCCTTTGCCTCGTTAAGGTCCAAGCTTGGTGTGGTTCCACTCCACACGCTTCGCTTGAGGGGGAGTGTTAAGGAATCTACAAAAGAATCTCATGATTCTCATGTTCCTATTAAAAAGGAACACAGTTACAAACGGCCAGAATTAGTTAAATCTGTTACCTAGTCCACTGCCTTTTAATTGTAACTATTCTTACTCATAGGCTTACACTTGTTAGCTGTTGTAATACTATAAATACTGTATGAATGATAGAATGAAAGTATCTGAGTGTTTTGGCTACAAACAGTTCATAAATTCAAGAGTCCATACTATTATTTCTCATCCTGAAATTCTACAGAAACTACATCATACCTTCGTGATTTTGAGTGGTATTTTCTCATGCTTTGTAAATAAAGCACCGCTAATTATAAATATAGGGAAGAAATAGAAAAGTAAAAATATAATATAAGTATGAGAAGAACTTAATATTGATGAATATAAGGAAAGGAATTTGAATTGAAATGACCAAATCGGAAGAGAGGAGACGACGAAAGTTGAGATTAGGATAGGGTGTAACGGTATATTTAGTATCTGATTCAGGGATACAAAGTAACTGAACGGAGATTATCTGTTTGAATAATATATCTGCTTCTTCTGCCATGTTTTTCTCACTCTTTACTATCATCAAATAAAATACTATTTGATGATTTGATTTTCAGTTGAACAGATCCAAGATGATGTCAGATATGGAATGATAACCGAATCTTATTCCAAGATGATGTCGAGTATGGGAATGCGATCGATATTGCATCGTAAATATTTTTTTATTTGTGTAGGTATTTTGCTCTCTCTAAATAAAAAAAGAGGGTGTAGAAGATGGAGACCCAGATGAGAGAGAGGGGGAGTCTTTTCGTGTGATAACGAAGAGAAGTTAGGGATTTTGTGTCTAATTTAACTCGAAATTCTAAAATATTAGGGATGGAATTTTGGAGACTTCTAACTTACCTGTCACGGTGGTCACACCACCGCTGGAAATCGTCACCCCAGTGAATGAACGTTTTTACAAAAATTCACCTGAAATAACATCTTTGGGAACAAAGGAATTACAAATACGTAACTACAAATCCCTCTAGTTTTATTGCAAGAGGAACTGTTGAGTTAAAAATAAAGTCGTCGAACCATCCTTACTTGTCGAAAACCACTGTATGGAGATGAAGACACAGGATTGAATGAAATCAAGGACACTCTAATAATTATAGTTCTTCACTACAATCAAAGAGTTCTAACTCCGACGAATTTTTACTTTGGAAGAAAATGTTTTGGTGTAGATATAAGAATTTTTAATTGATTAAACCACAATTAAGGCTTGAACGGAATTGCACCTGAAATGTATGACCATGGAGCAATCGATAGGAAAGACCTTAACTCACTTCAACAACTGACTTAGAGCGATTGGACAGCTTTCAAAGCACATGGTGGTTTGTACAATGGTGATGCTTGCATTTCCGCTGGCATTTACATTGTCAATTTTTAGTAAAGGGAGGGTTGTTTGTACTTTCCAATGCGAATTTGTCAATGGTTTAGTGATCTAGGAATGGCTTAGTGCCTTCACCTGTGTGACACTAATCTGTTAGTTGAATATATGAACTTAACAGAAAATAATGGCATCTTAGATAAAAATATATATATAAATTATGGATGCCACCATAGTCAAATAAGCTACGAACAATATGCAAAATTGTGAGCAAGATGCAAGATGAAATTTGATATTGCCAAATTGTGAGCGAGATGCCAAAAACTATTAATTGTCAATGCCAGATTTTTAGACTTTGAGCATGAAGTTTGAACATTAAAATATAGTTTATAAGAAAATAAAGAATGAACTAAACAAAACAAATAAACTTTAAAATGATGGATAATGTTTTTGTTAATAATATGTTTCCTTAATGATTTTTTTTTCATAATATAAGCCTTAAATAAGGAAGCAAGTAGTAAGTAGCAAGTAGCAACAGCAACAACTAAAGATTAAAATTTGATGTTGCAAGTAGCTACAGAAGCAACTAAAGATTAAAGATCCAATCTAAATATTTATACTTCATAATAAACAAATACCATATTCTCAAATAAATAAATAAAAGTTGGACAGTACCTATTTACACTATCATACATTTTTCTTTCTTTCTCTCTCTTACCATCATCTCCCTCTTGTACTCTTTATGGACTTCACCGCCGGCAGTAAAAACGAAAACTACACAATAAAAACTCAAACGAAATACTTCAATAAATACATATAGCAGATTGGTGTTGATTATCTTCTGCAGAAAGGATCAAAATCGCAAATCTATTGAAACTTTCAAAATTAGATTAAAATGATATAATGAAAAATGTCAGATATATCTGATAAATTGAGAGAGAGAGTCTACTATATTTGAAAAATCGAACTAATTTTTTTCTTGATATACTGCCTTACGAATAACAATTTTATATAGAGGCTGGAGTTGTGGGGAGGCTTCCCTGTCTTTAGGTAGCAGCAGCCACGTTTGTTGTTGTCATGATTTGCATAGAGTGATAGATGATGTAGCACAACTCAGTATGTATATATAAATCAAAAATCCTAATATCATTTAAATCAATACACATTTTCCAAAAGGGGGGGGGGTATAAAAATCATATCATGACAAATATATAAAAAAGGAAATCATAAAACAAACTAAAAGATATGTTTAGGCATTTTGTACTTAAAGTGAAAGTTGGCATAAAATCTGTTATCCAATTAGTGAGGGAGGGGCTGAGTATTAGAAGTTTTCAGCATGTGGTTATGTTTGATGAGGGTGATAACCAAATTACCCCACTTTTTCTATTCTCCTTCTGTTATCCATTTTATCTTGGTCAATCAAAAATTCATGTTTGATAGAAGCTTCAGGTTCTTAATAATTGCACTTTGTCCTTCATTCCCTTTATGGATGAAAGCAGACAAAATCATAGACGGAAGTGATTGTTGATACCAAATTCATTAAAAGCATGGTTTTCCATGTAATAAATCAAAGAAAAGAAAACATAAGTACCTACAAATTTAATTCCATAACTCAAATGTGTCATTAACTACTAACTATTGCTTTCAATCAGCAAGTGCCTAAAATTTTAAAAACTAAAGAGAGCAAAAGTTTTGCCGAGTCAAATAATGTCACAATTAATGAAAGTTTTGCAAAGTCAAATAATATCACAATTAAAGAAAGTTAGATGATGCAAAAGTTTTGCAAAGTCACATAGTTCACTCACACTGTATACAATATTGTAAGTAATAAATTTATATTGGTAACAAAGAACGTAGCTTTGTGTAAACTAATACTACAATTAAAATTCTTAGATGGGTCCTAAAATTTGTATCGCTTCGCTATCTCTAAACTCACTCAGTTTCTTCATTCAATAGGATTTTTTTGCATCTGAAAAGCAACAGAAGTTGCATCATGTATCTGCTCAAAGCCATAAAAGAATAAGAATAAGAATTGGCTGACCATTTATCAGGACATTTATGCCAACGCCAATGACTAAATGACATATACATGTGCACTCGTGAGTACATCGAAGCACTATGAAAATCCTAAATAAAATACTTACATGAGTAAAAAAAATCTAAGAGGGTGAAGGAACCCCTAAATTAAGTTAGTACCCAGGTGTACAATGGTTTAAGAATAATGTAAATATATTTTTATGCACACCATAAGTGTCGCACATAATTTAGAATCTCATAACACATTTGTTCAATAAAAAATCGATACCCTAATCTAAAACACAAAATCAAAGTATATGATAGAAAAGTCATCGCGACTTATCAATGTCAATTGGATCCACAAATTAAAATTCTAGCATGTACATTTTCTGCGATACAAAAACAAATGCAATAAAAAAATCATATTGTAATCAAAATAAGTTAGGTATACCGAAGAAATAATATAGTTCAATACAATAAATCACCCATATTCATTTTATAGTTCATCACCAAAATTCAAAAATCAAATGAGAATATATTGCCATTAGAAATCATTAATTTATTTTTAATAATAATCCAATTTATTAGAAATAACAGATTAACTAGTAAGTGGAGAAATTATAATGTATTCATGAAAGGAATAAGAACATCATCACTCAAGGCCTCATAAATTTGCAAATAAATATGAAATTATAAATGAATACCATTTACTTGTGAGCATCGTGTTATCAGTGGTGGGATACTCTCTAAGGGTTTTAAAACATTTGTCCATGTTATTGTTATTCCCATCCATACATCCAATTCATTACCGACTTCAGGATGAAAAACATAAATGGATATAAATGAAAAAAGTATTTGATTTCTATTTGAATCATGATATAATTTCTTTCAACTCAAACTTAATCATATAAATTGATAAAGATTGTACAATTTCTCACACAAATAAGATCATAAATATACAAAATGTACAGTTTCTATCAATCCTGAATATAAAATTAGATTTTACTTTAAATATATGAGATATAACTAAAACTGATACACAAATGTTTAAGAATGGAGCCTGTAGTAATTTCAACACAAAGACCATTAACTTAGTCCCGTAATATGAAATGATCCAAGAGGTAAAGTATCAAAATAACAAATACACAAAATTGTACACTCATGAACCCATTTTTAATAAAATAATCGTATAAAAAAAATACGCAACAAAGAATATTGATCATGTACAGTTGGATCTGTTCAAAAAATCATAGTAGATTTAACAAAATGGACCAATTAACTCAAACCAATAGAAAACTTGAGATGAAATTAAAAAACAAATTAGAATTCCTAACATTACTTTAGATCAAAACAGAGTCTACAAGTTTATACCCACATAAACAAAGAAGATTGATATACCAAAATACACCCTCGACTAGGCCGAGGGTATACTCGCCTAGGACGAGGATTCAACAACTACCGCACAGGGGGTCTTATCAGGGCCAGACGACCCTGCAATAGGTCGACCCCTCATCATAGGTCGGATGACTTTATGATAGGCCGACCCATCATCATAGGTCGGACGACCCTGTAACAGGCCGACCCCTCATCATAGGTCGGGAGGCCGACCTCTCATCATATACGGGATGACCTTACGAGGGGACGATAGTATGAGGCCTACATAGAGCATCCAAGACCCAGTGACAGCATGAACCTTAACCTTGACCTAACGTCATAATCAGAGGGTGAAATCACCATGGCGCATGATTTGGAATACGCCTGGAACAGTGCACGTAGGACTCTTATAGCACTGGAACAGACCATTATAACAATATCAGCCCCTCACGTGAGGGAATATTATGTCATCATTAGCCATAAGTGACACAGCCAGGTGTCAGCAAGGGATTGACTAAATCATCATTCACATGCGCAATGCATGCTTGGGGGTACACTACTCCCCCCAATCCTTATATATACTTGTCATCTTCAACCTTACAAAAGGATCGATAATGGTAACCCTAGCTACAACTATGCTTGTACACATAAGAGAGAGAGAGAGAGAGAAAGAGAGAGAGAGAGCTTATGAGCATTGTATCCAAGGCAATTAGTTCCCATATTTAGTGGATCACACACTCAGAGTGGATGTAGGCTTGATTGGCTGAACCAATATACATCATTGTCTTCATTCCTCTTATTTTCATCCCCTTCTATATACTTATAAACATACAAATTTATTCCTGCCATTATTATTACTGTTTGAGGTCATCATATTTTATCTGGTGGAGCTAAATCTTAGCCGCGCCATCTATGGGAACGAGAGGTTATTTCTTCTTTTATACAGCTTAACCTCACCGAAAACGCTGGTGGTGAAATAGTTCTTCCCCTTCGTGTGGATCTATTTCACCATTGAAGGAGACCCATTAAGGTTTTCAAGCTCTTTTGATCATCACAACTCAAACATAAGGCTCCAGAGTTACCATCACCACCTCCTCCACTATCTAGTGGAGTGGGACCTTCTTCCAATTAAATACCACCTCAGTCTGAGATGGAAGATGTGGTTTCTACCCTAAAGTCCTTAGCAGCAAGTCAGTAGATTATGCAGGAGAAATTTGTAGGTCTTAGCCAAAACATACTGAGACCACCCGGAGTCTCACCGGAGATGATTACTCCGGCAGCAGCTCCAGGGTAGCATGAGGCCAGGGGACCACCCCAGGCTCCATGCAAAGACTTGCTTCCTCAATAACTACGAAGGGATGTTGGTTACCCTCGGCATCTAATCCTGGGGAGGCAAGAAAACCCTTGCCCAGAGGACAGATGTGATGATGTGGAGGTGGAAAAGGACCCCATAGATTGCTGGGAGCCGTATGAGGTCTCCAACAATACTATTCGACCTATCCAAGAAAGCAAGGTGAAGTGTAGGGGGAAAATCCCGACGATAGCCTGAGAGGCTCAACTTTTGATCGTTTGAGCAGAGGGTCGGCCTTTGACAGGCTGGGCCCAATAAATTGTAATCACCCCAGTTTTATATGTTCGTTTATAGTTTGTTTTAAATCTTTTATTAGTGTATATGAGATATGGACAATGTGTTATTATAGATAATGGTAATTTATTATTTTTAGTCTAATTCTTCCTTCATAAATCATGAAATATCAAATTAGTTACAAATATAAAATTTTAAAGTTTTCGGTAGGAATGTTCATATTAGAGACTAGTTTTAACCATTATAATATAATAATTAACTTGAGTTAAAAACTAAAAAGTTGTAGATATATGAATTAGATTTATAACATAATAAATGGTGTGTTAAAGGGAGGAACGAGCAAGAAGTTGTACTGAAATTACGAAATAAGGGAAAATCTGTCCATCCTTAGAGTCGTATTTTGTCTTATTACCACACCATTTGTTATATTTTGATTGGTTGGAAGGGAAATCTAGTTAGGCCGACTTAAACACCTTAAAATGACCTTTTTCTTCAGCAAAATAGATAAAATCAAAGTCTAATAGCATATCCTAAGTTAAAAGATAAGTTTTGGGGTAGAAAATATAATTTTATGAAACTTTAGGGATTAATTTTAAATAAATAAAGCTTTAAGGAATAAAATGAAAATATATAAATTACTATTTTATAAATAAAATATTTTCAAGGACCTCTAAGAAATATTGAAAATGTATGGTGTAAAATTACTAAAATACCCTTGTGTGTAAAATGACTCTTATACCCTTAATACCTTTCCACCTCGTGCTTTCTTTTGGACACCTTCACAGCACACATGTCACCTTTATAGGAAAGGATAAAACACATGTCAATCCTTTAGAAAAAGTCAAAACATGTGCCACCGTTTGATAAACTAAGACTGCAAGGCTGATCCATTGCGCGACACGTAAACGCCAACTCACCAAAATGAAAGCCTTATCACCCAGACACGTGTCAACACCTAAATATCTTTGAAAACTATAGATAAAGCCCTTGGATTAGCCATTACATGAAATTATACATAAATATTATAAGGAAATAGTGAGAGAAGGTGCGGGGAAAGTTTAAGAAGAAGTTTCGTCTCAAGTTTAACGAGTGATCCAAGACTCTGTTTCTATATGTGCACGACCTTTTCAAGTTTAAATAGATCCTGGTTCTACCCAATCATTTGTGTCTATACATTTTGTTAATCATTTTCCTAATATTACTGAACCCTTGAATCATAGCATACACGTTTCTAGTCCATCGGGTGAGTTATTGACGGGAACATTAGCATATAAGTCTTGCCCTATAAATGTTAGCAGTCAAAAATAATTCGTCGATTTGATAGTTTTAGGCATAAGAGACTTTGAAGTCATTTTGGGGATAGATTGGTTAACATCATATCATGCTAAGGTAGATTGTTTTGAGAAGAGAGTTACTTTTCAAATTCCTAACCATCCAGAATTTAGTTTTGAAGGAACTGCCATCCTATCTCCCATAGATATTATCTCTGTAATGCAAGCTTGTAGTTTTCATAAGAAGGGATATCAAGGATTCCTTTAAAGTGTTATTGATTTGCAAACAAAAGAGCCTAGGTTATAAGATATTCCCATATCTAAACTTTTTCCAGATGTTTTTCCTGATGATTTACCCAATCTTCCTCCTAGTAGATAAATAGAGTTTACAATTGGCCTTATTCCCAGAACTAGGCCAATCTCAAAACCCCCATATCGCATGGAACCTTTAGAAATAAGGGAATTAAAAGTTTAATTACAAGATTTTTTAGACAAGGGTTTCATTCGACCAAGTATATCCCCTTGGGGTTCTCTAGTGTTATTTGTTAAAAAAAAGGATGGGACGATTAGGTTATGTATAGATTATTGTGAACTAAATAAGGTGACCATTAAGAATAAATACCCCTTACCTCGTACAGATGATTTGTTGGATCAACTTCAAGGTGCGCAAGTATTTTCAAAGATTGACCTTAGGTCAGGCTATCACCAATTGAAGATTAAGGAGGATGATATTTCAAAATCATCTTTTAGTACTAGATATGGTCACTATGAATTTCTCGTGATGCCATTTGGACTGACTAATGAACCATCCGCTTTTATGGATATGATGAATAGAGTGTTTAGGAAATATTTGGATCAATGTGTGGTTGTTTTCATTTATTACATCCTTATTTATTCCAAGAGTATTGAAGAACACGGAAAGCATTTAGAGATAGTGTTGCAAATCCTTAGGAAGGAGGAATTATATGTGAAATTAAAGAAGTGTGAGTTTTGGTTGCCTAGTGTCTCTTTTCTAGGACATGCCATTTCTAAGGAAGGAGTGTCGGTTGATCCTCAAAAGATCAAGGTTGTACTAGACTGTCCTAGACCAACTAATGTAATGGAGATTCGTAGTTTCCTTGGAATAGCTAGCTATTATAGAAGATTTGTTGAAGGATTTTCCATTATTGCCAAACCTCAATCTAGGTTAACATAAAAGAAGGTGAAATATGAATGGTCAGAGGAAGTTGAGAATAATTTTCAGGAACTTAGGAATCGATTAGTAACTACCCCAATTTTGATTATTCCTTCCGAAACAGGGGGATTTGTTATTTAGATTGATGCTTCAAAAAATGGTTTAGGATGTCTTCTAATGCAAAATGAAAAAGTAGTAGCTTATGCCTCGAGATAATTGAAAATCCATGAGCAGAATTATCCAACCCATGACCTTGAATTACCAGCTGTAATTTTAGTTCATAAGATTTGGAGACATTATTTGTATGGTGAGACTTGTGAGATTTATACCGATCATAAGATTTTAAAATATATTTTTACCCAAAAATAATTGAATATGAGACAAAGGAGGTGGTTAGAATTAATGAAGGATTATGATTTAAATATTCATTATCACCCAGGAAAAGCTAATGTAGTAGCCGACGCTTTAAGCAGGAAGTCTAAAAAAAAATTTAGCTTGTCTCATTACAAATCAGGAACCTTTGTTAAGGGATTTGAGAAGTATGTAAATAGATGTACATATTTATAGCAAAGGAGGAATAATCGCAAACTTACAACTACAACCCATGTTGATGGAAAGGATCAAAATTGCACAAGTAAATGACCTCCAACTGAAGAAGATTAGAGAAGAAGCCATTGAGGGTAAGAGAACTGAATTTCTGATACGAGATGATATATTGGGGTTTGGAAATAGAGTGTGTGTTCCAGGTGATGTCCAACTAAAGAGGCAAATTTTGGAGGAAAGTCATTACTCAAGATTCACATTTGTTCCCGGATGTACAAAAATGTATAGGGATCTTCGAGAAGTATTTTGGTCGAATAACATGAAGGGGGAGATAGAAGAATATATATCTCAGTGTTTGGTTTGTCAACAAGTAAAGGCAAAACATCAAAAATAATGAGGATTACTGTAACCCCTATCTATCCATTAGTGGAAATGGGAACATATTACTATGTATTTTGTGACAGGTTTACCAAGGAGTTCAAATGGTAATGATTTGATTTGGGTAGTTATTGATAGGTTAACTAAATCTCCTCATTTTCTTTCCATTAAGATTACCCATTCTTTAAAAGAGTAAGCTAAGTTATACGTGAGGGAAATTATTAGGCTTCATAGAACTCCAGTTTTAATTATTTCTGATCGTGACCCTAGATTCGTGTCTCGCTTCTAGAAAAGCCTACAAACACCCATGGGAACAAAATTGAATTTCAGCACTGCTTTTCACCCTCAAACGGATGGACAATTCTGAGAGAACCATTCAAACCTTAGAGGATATGCATAGGGCATGTGTAATTGATTTGAAAGGGAATTGGGATGACCATTTACCGTTAGTGGAATTTGCATATAATAACAGTTATCAAGCAAGTATTCAAATGGCTCCATATGAGGCACTCTATGGTAGAAGGTGTCGTTCCCCTATATGTTGGGTAGAAGTTGGAGAAAGAAAATTATTGGGACCAGAATTGATCCAGATCACAACAGAGAAAGTGAAATTGATACAAGACCGACTTCGAATCGCTCAAAGCCGTCAAAAGAGTAATGTTGACAATCGCCGACGCAAGTTGGAATTACAAAGAGGAGATTATGTGTTCTTACGAGTATCACCAGCAAAGGAAGTAATCCGATTTAGAAAGAAAGGGAAATTGAGTTCAAGATACATAGGACCTTTTGAAATCCTTGAAAGGATAGGAGCTGTTGCATATAGAAAAGATTTACCACGTGTCAATGATGAAGAAATATGTCCCAGATCCAACACATGTCCTAAGTCACGAACCTCTTCAAGTTAGAGAAGATTTGTCATACATTGAGCATCCGATAGACATTTTGGACCATAAAGATCAAATATTACGAACAAATGTAATTCCATTGGTCAAAGTGTTATGGTGTAATCATTCCATTGAAGAAGCAACATGGGAGTGGGAAGATGAAATAAAGGAGAAATATCCATACTTGTTTGGAAATTAATGTAAGTAAAGTTTGGGGACCAAACTTTTTATGAGGAGGGTAGGATGTAATGACCCCAGTTTTATATGTTCGTATATAGTTTGTTTTAAATATTTTATTATTTCATATGAGAAATGGACAATGTGTTATTATAGATAATGTTAATTTATTATTTTTAGTCTAATTCTTCCTTCATAGATCATGAAATATCAAATTAGTTACAAACATAAAATTTTAAAGTTTTCGGTAGGAATGTTCATATTAGAGACTAGTTTTTGCCATTACAATATAAAAATTGACTTGAGATAAAAAAAACTAAAAAGTTGTAGATATATGAATTAGGTTTATAACACAATAAACGGTGTGTTAAAGGGAGGTACGAGCAAGAAGTTATATCGAAATTATGAAATAAGGGAAAATTTGTCCATCCTTTAATTCGTATTTTGTCTTATTACCACACCATGTGTTATATTTTGATTGGTTGGAAGGGGAAGCTAGTTAGGCCGACTTAAACACCTTAAAATGACCATTTTCTTCAGCAAAAAGGATGAAATTAAAGTCTAATAGCATATCCTAAGTTAAAAGATAAGTTTTGGGGTAGAAAATATAATTTTATGAAACTTTAGGGACTTAATTTTAAATAAAGAAAGTTTCAAGGACTAAAATGAAAATAAATAAATTAATATTTTGTTAATAAAATATTTTCAAGGACCTCTAAGAAATATTGAAGACGTGTGGTGTAAAATTACATAAATACCTTTCATGTGTAAAATGACCCTTATAACCTTAATAACTTTCCACCTCGTGCTTTCATTTGGACACCTCCACTGCACACGTGTCGCCTTTATACGAAAGGATAAAACACATGTCAATCCTTTAGAAAAAGTCAAAACACATGTCTTCGTTTGGTAAACTAAGACTGCAAGGCTGATCCATTGCGCGACACATGAACGCCGACTCACCAAAATGAAAGTCTTATCACCCAAACACATGTCAACACATAAATATCTTTGAAAAACTATAAATAAAGCCCTTGGATCAGACATTACATGATATTATACCAAACGCTTACAAAGAAATAGTGAGAGAAAGTGCGGGGAAAGTTTAAGAAGAAGTTTCGTCTCAAGATTAACGAGTGATCCCAGACCCTATTTCTATAACATTGAGCTTTTGTTTTAGGTGAGTACTGGGACATTCCTTTTGCATTTTAATTATATGATATTATGGAAACTAAATATATTTTTTGAACAGCTTTTATTCTCAAAATTCATCTGATACCGATGATTGATTCCTTGTGATATGTTTATACTTGTCCATATTGACATACCGATTAAGAAGAGTTTTGAAAATGATATCGAATATTGGAAATAAGATTTGGCCTAAGGGACCTCTCTTACTAACTTACCTTCCCAGTTGGGTTATCACTGGTGTTCCCTAAATAAGGCGTCGTGATGAACAATTCGATTGACCCTCAACTACCGGGGAATAATACGGTAGAAGAATAAGGTATTAGAGTGTACTTGGACATTAAAATGATATGATTGAAAGAAAAAGATATTGAAAATTGATTTGTCGTATCTGTTATATTCTGTGCCATTCATTTCTACATATACTGTCATCTCAAATTTTATACCAAAAATTCCTATCCATATATGTATATGTCTACTCTTTGGATTTGAATAGGTATCAATTTTCTGAACAAAATCGTGGAATGTCTAGAGATTGAACCTCACTCGGCTTTTTGCTGATGTTGTATAACTCACCATTTTTCAGGAAATAAGTAGGCTTGGAGGGAACGTAAAAGGACTATATGGAATATTCATCTTTTAGAGCTCTTTTTGTTATTTTAAGTAAAAAGTTTGTTATATCCAAAAAGAGCATATTTGGCTCTCTTGTAATAAGTTTTAAATTTCGTTTTAAGTTGTAACTCGTTGTTACCTATAATATAAATGAAGTTTCCTTTTAGAAAGATCTGATGATGTAATTCCTTTAATTCAGTATTTTACGATTCATAACCTTGTAATTGTATCTCCATTGTATTTAATTAAGGAAACAATTTAAGTCAGAATAAATGTTGCCTTGGTGGCATGTCAAGACACTCGTTCCCCACTACTATTTTGGGATGGGTTCGTGACAGAGTTGGTATCAGAGCATAAGTTATGAACCCGTAGACTACTGAACATAATCTTCAAACGTGATAGATTTGAAGTTTCCATACATAGGATGTTGGATGTAATATTCGACTTATGTGATAACCCTCCATATGTCTTACAGTCTACATATAATTGTTTATATATAATTGTCTCTTTATTTTGCAATCCTCAAATAGTATAATACGTCTTATGTTTGTCCTGACTGTAGTAAATAACCAAGATGAGATCAACTGCGGGAACTAGTGGCTCAAATATGGAAGGACTAGAAGGTGCATATAAGGCAATTGAATGTCTAGCAAGAATTGTGGGGCATCAGGTGAATAATGGAGCACTAAGGAATATTGAACCAAGTAGTTGTACTATTGAACAGTTCAAGAAATTTAACCCGCCATATTTTAAATGTACTGCTAACCCTATTGAAGCAGAAAATTGGGTAATGCAACTCAAAAAGATGTTCGATGTTCTTAAGTGTATAGATGAACAACGAGTTTCATTTGGAACAGTCATGTTACAAGGTGAAGCCGAACATTGGTGGATAATGAATAAGAAAATACACGGGGGTAGGAATAATCCCATAGGCTGGAATGACTTCTTAGTGATCTTCTACGAGAAATACTTTCCTGAAATGGTGCAAGACCAAAAAGCAGCTAACTTTATGAGTTTGGTTCAAGGAAATATGACGGTTAGTCAATATGAGGCAACGTTTACTGAGTTATCCCGTTTTTCACCTCATGCTGTGATAACCGATGTTTTGACAGCCAAGAAGTTTGAATGTGGGTTGAGGTTGGATATTCGTAGTCGAATTTCCATCTTGAAGTTGACATAATATAATGACGTGGTGGCTAGGGAAACAATAGCTGAGAAGGATAGTGAAGAATATAATCAGGTTAGAGAGGGAAAGAGGAATCTTGGAGAACAAAGAGGAAGGAACCCCAATAACAAACCCTTTAGGACTATACCTAATATAGGACAACCTTTAGTAAACAAACCCTTTAATGGTAATAGATGCCAACGATGTGGTAATATTCATAGAGGGCAACCATGTTACTTAGAGACGGGAAGTTGCTTTGGGTGTGGACAAAAGGGACATAAAATGAAAGATTACCCTAAAAAAGGTAAGGCCCCAACAAAGACCCGCAATGACAACAAGGATTATGGAAGACAAGGTAGAGTTTTTAATTTTTCTGATACAAAAGCTTCTAATGAAGTAGTGTCAGGTACACTTTCTATATGTGCACAACCTTTTCATGTTTTAATAGATCCTGGTTCTACCCATTCATTTGTGTCAGTACATTTTGTTAATCATTTTCCTAATATTCCTGAACCCTTGAATCCTAGCATACACGTTTCTACTCCTTCGGGTGAGTTATTGATGGGAACATTAGCACATAAGTCTTTCCCTATAGATGTTAGTAGTCATAAACTTTTCATCGATTTGATAGTTTTAGACAGAAGAGGCTTTTAAGTCATTTTGGGGATGGATTTTTTATCATCATATCATGCTAAGGTAGATTGTTTTGAGAAGAGAGTTACTTTCCAAATTCCTAACCATCCAGAATTTAGTTTTGAAGGAACTTCCATCCTATCTCCCATAGATATTATCTCTGTAATGCAAGCTTGTAGTTTTCATAAGAAGGGATATCAAGGATTCCTTTAAAGTGTTATTGATTTGCAAACAAAAGAGCCTAGGTTATAAGATATTCCCATATCTAAACTTTTTCCAGATGTTTTTCCTGATGATTTACCCAATCTTCCTCCTAGTAGATAAATAGAGTTTACAATTGACCTTATTCCCAGAACTAGGCCAATCTCAAAACCCCCATATCGCATGGAACCTTTAGAAATAAGGGAATTAAAAGTTTAATTACAAGATTTTTTAGACAATGGTTTCATTCGACCAAGTGTATCCCCTTGGGGTTCTCTAGTGTTATTTGTTAAAAAAAAGGATGGGACGATTAGGTTATGTATAGATTATTGTGAACTAAATAAGGTGACCATTAAGAATAAATACCCCTTACCTCGTATAGATGATTTGTTGGATCAACTTCAAGGTGCGCAAGTATTTTCAAAGATTGACCTTAGGTCAGGCTATCACCAATTGAAGATTAAGGAGGAGGATATATCAAAATCATCTTTTAGTACTAGATATGGTCACTATGAATTGCTCGTGATGCCATTTGGACTGACTAATGCACCAACCGATTTTATGGATATGATGAATAGAGTGTTTAGGAAATATTTAGATCAATGTGTGGTTATTTTCATTGATGACATCCTTATTTATTCCAAGATTATTGAAGAACACGAAAAGCATTTAGAGATAGTGTTGTAAATCCTTAGGAAGGAGGAATTATATGCGAAATTAAAGAAGTGTGAGTTTTGGTTGCCTAATGTCTCTTTTCTAGGACATGTCATTTCTAAGGAGGGAGTGTCAGTTGATCCTCAAAAGATCAAGGTTATACTAGATTGTCCAAGACCAACTAATGTGACGGAGATTCGTAGTTTCCATGGATTAGACGGCTATTATAGAAGATTTGTTGAAGCATTTTCCATTATTTTCAAACCTCTATCTAGGCTAACACAAAAGAAGGGGAAATATGAATGGTCTGAGGAAGTTGAGAATAATTTTCAAGAACTTAGGAATCGATTAGTAACTTCCCCAATTTTGATTATTCCTTCTGAAACAGGGGGATTTGTGATTTATAGTGATGCTTCTAAAAATGGTTTGGGATGTGTGCTAATGCAAAATGGGAAAGTAGTAGCTATGCCTCGAGAGAGTTGAAAATCCATGAGCAGAATTATCCAACCCATGACCTTGAATTAGCATCTGTAATTTTTGCTCGTAAGATTTGGAGACATTATTTGTATGGTGAGACTTGTGAGATTTATACCGATCATAAGAGTTTAAAATATATTTTCACCCAAAAAGAATTGAATATGAAACAAAGGAGGTGGTTAGAATTAATGAAGGATTATGATTTAAATATTCATTATCACCCAGGAAACGCTAATGTAGTAGCCGACGGTTTAAGCAGGAAGTCTAAAACAAATTTAGCATGTATCATTACAATCAGGAACCTTTGTTAAGGGATTTGAGAAGTATATAAATAGATATACGTATTTATAGCAAAGGAGGAATAATCGCAAACTTACAACTACAACCCATGTTGATGGAAAGGATCAAAATTGCACAATTAAATAACCCACAACTATAGAAGATTAGACAAGAAGCTATCGAGGGTAAGAGAATTGAATTTGCGATACGAGATGATATATTGAGGTTTATAAATAGAGTGTGTGTTCCATGTGATGTCCAACTAAAGAGGCAAGTTTTGGAGGAAAGTCATTACTCAAGATTCACATTTTATCCCGGATGTACAAAAATGTATAGGGATCTTCGAGAAGTATTTTGGTCGAATAACATGAAGGGGGAGATAGAAGAATATATATCTCAGTGTTTGGTTTGTCAACAAGTAAAGGCAGAACATCAAAAATAATGAGGATTACTGTAACCCCTATCTATCCATTAGTGGAAATGGGAACATATTACTATGTATTTTGTGACAGGTTTACCAAGGAGTTCAAATGGTAATGATTTGATTTGGGTAGTTATTGATAGGTTAACTAAATCTCCTCATTTTCTTTCCATTAAGATTACCCATTCTTTAAAAGAGTAAGCTAAGTTATACGTGAGGGAAATTATTAGGCTTCATAGAACTCCAGTTTTAATTATTTCTGATCGTGACCCTAGATTCGTGTCTCGCTTCTAGAAAAGCCTACAAACACCCATGGGAACAAAATTGAATTTCAGCACTGCTTTTCACCCTCAAACGGATGGACAATTCTGAGAGAACCATTCAAACCTTAGAGGATATGCATAGGGCATGTGTAATTGATTTGAAAGGGAATTGGGATGACCATTTACCGTTAGTGGAATTTGCGTATAATAACAGTTATCAAGCAAGTATTCAAATGGCTCCATATGAGGCACTCTATGGTAGAAGGTGTCGTTCCCCTATATGTTGGGTAGAAGTTGGAGAAAGAAAATTATTGGGACCAAAATTGATCCAGATCACAACAGAGAAAGTGAAATTGATACAAGACCGACTTCGAATCGCTCAAAGCCATCAAAAGAGTAATGTTGACAATCGCCGATGCAAGTTGGAATTACAAAGAGGAGATTATGTGTTCTTACGAGTATCACCAGCAAAGGAAGTAATCCGATTTAGAAAGAAAGGGAAATTGAGTTCAAGATACATAGGACCTTTTGAAATCCTTGAAAGGATAGGAGCTGTTGCATATAGAAAAGATTTACCACGTGTCATGATGAAGAAATATGTCCCAGATCCAACACATGTCCTAAGTCACGAACCTCTTCAAGTTAGAGAAGATTTGTCATACATTGAGCATCCGATAGACATTTTGGACCATAAAGATCAAATATTACGAACAAATGTAATTCCATTGGTCAAACTGTTATGGTGTAATCATTCCATTGAAGAAGCAACATGGGAGTGGGAAGATGAAATAAAGGAGAAATATCCATACTTGTTTGGAAATTAATGTAAGTAAAGTTTGGGGACCAAACTTTTTATGAGGAGGGTAGGATGTAATGACCCCAGTTTTATATGTTCGTATATAGTTTGTTTTAAATATTTTATTATTTCATATGAGAAATGGACAATGTGTTATTATAGATAATGTTAATTTATTATTTTTAGTCTAATTCTTCCTTCATAGATCATGAAACATCAAATTAGTTACAAATATAAAATTTTAAAGTTTTCTGTAGGAATGTTCATATTAGAGACTAGTTTTTGCCATTACAATATAAAAATTGACTTGAGATAAAAAAAACTAAAAAGTTGTAGATATATGAATTAGGTTTATAACACAATAAACGATGTGTTAAAGGGAGGTACGAGCAAGAAGTTATATCGAAATTATGAAATAAGGGAAAATTTGTCCATCCTTTAATTCGTATTTTGTCTTATTACCACACCATGTGTTATATTTTGATTGGTTGGAAGGGGAAGCTAGTTAGGCCGACTTAAACACCTTAAAATGACCATTTTCTTCAGCAAAAAGGATGAAATTAAAGTCTAATAGCATATCCTAAGTTAAAAGATAAGTTTTGGGGTAGAAAATATAATTTTATGAAACTTTAGGAACTTAATTTTAAATAAAGAAAGTTTCAAGGACTAAAATGAAAATAAATAAAGTAATATTTTGTTAATAAAATATTTTCAAGGACCTCTAAGAAATATTGAAAATGTATGGTGTAAAATTCCTAAAATACCCTTCATGTGTAAAATAACCCTTATAACCTTAATAACTTTCCACCTCGTGCTTTCTTTTGGACACCTCCACTGCACACGTGTCACCTTTATAAGAAAGGATAAAACACATGTAAAGCCTTTAGAAAAAGTCAAAACACATGTCGCCGTTTTGTAAACTAAGAATGCAGACTGATCCATTACGCGACACGTGAACGCCGACTCGCCAAAATGAAAGCCTTATCACCCAGACACGTGTCAACACCTAAATATCTATGAAAAATTATAAATAAACCCCTTGGATCTGCCATTACACGAAATTATACCAAAATCTTACAAAGAAATAGTGAGAGAAAGTGTGAGGAAAATTTAAAAAGAAGTTTTGTCTCAAGATTAACGAGCGATCCAAGACTCTGTTTCTATAACTTCGAACTTTTGTTTTAGGTGAGTACTCTGACATTCCTTATGCGTTTTAATTATATGATATTATGCAAACTACATATATTTTTTGAACTAATTTTATTCTCAAAATTCATCTGATACTGATGATTGATTCCTTGTGATATGTTTATATTTGTCCATATTGACATACCGATTAAAAAGAGTTTTGAAAATGATATTGAATATTGGAAATAAGATTTATCCTAAGGGACCTCTCTTAATGACTGACCTTCCCAGCTGGGTTATCGCTGGTGTGCCCTAAATAAGGCGTTGTGACGAATAAGTTCGAGTGACCCTCAACCACCGAGGAATAATACGATAAAATAATACGGTATTAGAGTTTACTTGGCCATTAAAATGATATGATTAAAAGAAAAAGATATTGAAAACTGATTTGTCATATCTGTTATATTCTATGTTATTCATTTATACATATACTGTCATCTCAAATTTTATACATCAAGTTCCTATCCATATATGTATATGTCTACTCTTTGGATTTGAATAGGTATCAATTTTCTGAACAAAATCGTGGAATGTCTAGAGATTGAACCTCACTCGTTTTTTAGCTGATGTTGTGTAACTCACCATTTTTCAGGAAATAAGTAGGCTTGGAGGGAACGTAAATGGACTATATGGAAGATTCAGCTTTTAGAGCTCTTTTTTTTATTTTAAGTAAAAAGTTTGTTATATCCAAAAAGAGCATGTTTGGCTCTCTTGTAATAAGTTTTAAATTGTGTCTTAAGTTGTAACTCGTTGTTACATATAATATAAATAAAGTTTCCTTTTAGAAAGATCTAATGACGTAATTCCTTTAATTCAGTATTTTATCATGCATAACCATGTAATTGTATTTCCGTTGCATTTAATTAAGGAAACAATTTAAGTCATAATAATTGTTGCATTGGTGGCATGTCAAGACACTCGTTCCCCACTACTATTTTGGGATGGGGTCATGGCATAAATGACCTAAGGGAAAGATTATCCAGATCGAGGAGTATTGAGAGGTCCATAAGGGAGGCAGCAGATGGCCGACCCCACGGACGAGACGACGGTCAGGGGGAAGTGAACAGCTGACACAGACCTGCCGCAGCAGAACCCTCAGTTCACCCCAAAGAGGCGGTAGGGGATAACATCGGCCAAGACGACCCTACGAGGCCCTAAAATGACTCAATTAAAAGGTTGGAGGATAAAATTGGTGATATCCTAAGAAGAAGGGACCCCCTTCAAAGAGGATACTCCATAGGCTCACCCTTTGTGGCAAAGATAGTCAACTTCCCAACGCCATCCAAGTTTAAGCCCCCTGTGGTCACCCCAAGGGATGATGGGAGTACCAACCTTGTCCATCTTATTGATATGTACCAATCAGTGGTAGACATATACTCTATCTCAGATGAGATGAGGTGTCATGACGTTTCTGGCACTCTGACTGGGGCCGCACATGTCTGGTATATGTCTCATCTAAAGAACCCCATTGAAAGCTTTAAGCAGGTAGCAGACCAATTTATCCATAACTTTTGCTTTGGAGTGAGACCACAGAAGAAGACCACACACTTTCTCTATGTTAAGCAGGGGAAGAACGAGAGCCTAAGAGACTACATAGCCAGATTTAACAAAGAAAAGTTAGAGGTCGAAGATTAAGAGGAGAATATATCCATGACAACCCTCATTGGAGGACTCCAGAAGGGGAAACTATTATGGAAGCTTGCTGAAGACCCCCCGAAGATGATGGCCAAATTGCTGGCAATAGCGGGAAAGGTGATGAACACCGAAGAGGCGATGGCCGTAAAATACGAAGATGAAAAAGGAGGCACTAGTGGGGGTAAGTAACAGAAAAAGAATGAGGAGAAAAAGAGGATAGCAGATGACAAATTTGTTGATTACACCCCTCAGACTGTTAGCTGCGAACATATTCTGAATGAGATAAAGAGCGATCGATCCTTTAAGTGGCCTGAGAAGTTGAGGGCACCCCCTCATAAGAGGAACAAAAACCTGTGGTGTGAATTCCACCAAGACCATGGCTATGTGACGGACAAGTGTTCTTCTTTGAAAGATGAAATTGAAAAAATGTTAAAAGACGGGAAGTTAAGGAAATGCGTTGATAAGGTTGCCATTAAGAGGGGACGTAGAGACGACCCCAGGAAGAAGAGAAGCGATGCATGCAGAAGATCATCCAAACAGAAGGGATGACCCTGACCTCCCACCGAGAGACGACCACGACCCTGTAAAAAGACTGAGTATGATCTCGTTCAATGTTGGGATGATCTCCGGGAGACTAGCAGGAGGAGGATTAGAGGTTGCCGACAAGAATACCCATGTAGCTGAAGCCAAGGCAGTAACAAAAGTTGTACACTCGACCTCTATTAAGGAAAAGTCAAAAAAGAGGAAGAAAGTTAATATGGATACTCTGATAGTTGGTTTCCTAAGAATGGACTTCAAGGGCCTCTTATCCCTTCATGATAAGCCTCTTGTCATCACCACTACGGTACACGGATGTGAGGTATCGAGTATCTTGGTGGATGGGGGAAGTTCTGCAGATGTGATGTTTTGGCCGTGCTTTAAGGCCTTAGGACTCAACCGTGCTAGGCTCGTTCCATACCATCACCCCTTGATTGGTTTCAGTGGGGAAAAAGTACATCCCCTAGGAATGTATGAGGCTGATGTTAGAATGGGGGATAAGTGGTCGAGATGGCTTATCAAAAAGGTCAACTTTTTTGTGATGGATGAACAAGTATTCTCAGCCTACAACATTATACTGGGGCGAGTGGCCCTTAAGGAATTGAGGCCGTGCCTTCCACGATTCATCAGATGATAAAATTCCTAACCCCTTACGGGGTAGGGGAAGTTGAGGGAGACCAGACGACGGCACATGAATGCTACTTTATTTCTGTCAAAGAAAGAGAGGCATATAAGAAAGAAATAACCACTTACAATATTGATACCCTCGACCCCAGGGATGAGACAAAGCTGAAGAAAGGAGAAATCGTGGAAGAGGTAGAACGGAAAAAACCGTCCAAATTGGCAAAGCTCTAAAGACAGAAATAAAAGAAGATCTCATCAAGATGCTAAGGAAGAGATAGAGCGTCTCTACATGGAGTCATGCAGACATGTCGGGGATCAACCCCGAAATCATGTGTCACAACCTCAACATGGTAGTGGATGCAAATCCAGTGCAGCCAAAGAGGAGTATTTATTCTTAAGAAAAGTATGAGGTTATTAGGGATGAGGTCAAGAAGCTGTAAGAGACTAAGTTCATCAGGGAGATCATTTATTCCGAATGGCTATCTAACGTAGTCATAGTCCCCAAAGCCAAAGAGAAATGGAGGATGTATGTAGACTTCACCGACCTCAACAAACATTGTCCCAAAGATAGTTTCCCTCTCCCCGCATTGATCAGATGGTAGACTCTACCGTAGGCCATGAGCTAATGAGTTTTATGGATGCCTATTCAGGCTACAACCAGATCTTGATGATCCCTGAGGACTCAGAAAAAATGGCATTCATTACCGATAAGGGGACATAATGTTATAAGGTCATGCCCTTTGGCCTAAAGAATGCGGGGGCAACGTATCAGCACCTTGTGAATAAAATGTTTGAAGACCAAATCGGAAAGTCTATGGAGGTCTATGTAGATGACATGTTGACCAAGAGCTTGAAGGTCAAGGATCATGTGGACGACCTCGAAAGGACTTTTAACACGATGGAAAAGTACCAGATGAAGCTCAACCCAGCCAAATGCATCTTTGGGGTCAGAGCATGGAAGTTCTTGGGGTTCATCATCAATTAAAGAGGCATTGAGGCCAATCCTGAGAAGATAAAGTCCAAACTAGAAATGTGATGGAGTGGAAAATTGAGCGTCCGTGTAATACGCTAGTCATTGTTATCGACTTCCAACCATAATACAAAAACTTAAACTATAACTACACTCTTGCGGAGTATAGTGGCTAGTCCGGGTATCGAATCCTGAGGAAACTAGGACGAGTGAACATGACAACAAAGGTAAGACTGTTCCCTAACTTGGCTCTAAAAAGAAATAAAAAGATGATTGAGATGGAAAATAACTAATTAACTAATGCAAACTCTAAATTACTTAAAAGACTGAAGATGATTAAACTAAAGCTTGAATTATATGATGAAGAAAACAGGACGGGAATACAATCCCTCAACCCTAGTGTATTGATGGTATAAAAATAATTGTAAATTTAATTGATTAATTAGACCCAGAATTTAGTACTCCCAAGTATTACGTATATGAGGTTCAAGCCCGCACCATACTTAATCAGAGGACGAGTAAATCGGTACTGTGATAGTTACACTCAAATTGCATTCTGAAGCATCTCGGTTACCGTGAAGCAAACGAGATCCAAAGATCTACAATGGTTGTGATGCTACGCAATACGGTCATAATAAATCATTGAATTTAGAGGATTAATTTTATACACATGCAACTACCACATCAGGTTGGGTTCATGCATCCCGACCTTTAAAAACCTAGCCTAACATGGTGAAATTAATGAAAACTATGTTATCTACGTTACATGAACTCATAATTGCTTGGAAAGAGAGATGAAACATGAAAAATAATAATAAAAGTGCTAGAAATAAAAGTTACCAAGATTCAAGAACAAGAACATGCAAGAAAAAATCAAAGGTTGAAGAAAAACTCGAAAAGCTCTTGAATTAATGGTGCAAAGTATGTAAATTCATCTCCCAGATGTTCCTACTTGTTATGGAGCTTTTACGTCAATGAAATTTTAATAACAAGAGTCTGAATGACTAAATATATAGGCTAGAGGTCGTTTAGAAGAGTCCCCAAAACATAAAACTTTTTTGGCTAAAAGATAAGCACAAAATAAAAATACCGTATCTGACAATTTGTCATAATTAGAAAGCGTGACTAATTTTGTAACGGATCTTGTGCATGACAAATGGGCGAACCGGTTCTTTTTTCTTAGGTTCGATTCGGTTTGGCCCTGACAGCTTTTTTTTTGGATTTCTTTCTCAACTTCAAATGGGCATAACTTCTTCACCGTAGCTCGGATTGAGGTGCCATTTTTTCTAGTGTTCTTATAATTGAAAGCTCTTCAACTTTCCAGTTGGCCCCACCTCCAGGCTAAGGCTGAAAAATTACAAAAATGCCCTTCAACTCCCCGATTCTTGATTTCTTTCACTATTTTGAGTTCACTTTTCCATCTTTCTTGCATGAAATGTCTGTAAAACACATAAGAGATACAAAAAATACAAAATAATTGCCAAAAAGGGTTTGTATCATAAATATGAGACAAATACAAGCTATTTACACCGCCCGGGATCATAAAAATACCGAAATTAAAGGGATAAATGTGAAGAATTTATGCCTAATCAAACCCCCTAACTTAGAACTTTACGCGTCCCAAGCAATGTAAAAGAATGAGGGTATGAGTTAAGGACAGTTCAAAAACTTTATTGGGATAGAATACCTTTTTTGCGGGCAAGTGATTACATTTAGTGTATGTAACAAGCCGTTAAACCACTAGGTTACCCTAGTAGGACGAGTCTTGTCTCGTGAGGGTTTGCAGTGAATGTACCCACAAAATTTGACTCAAAGAAAATTCAAAATATGTAACAATTGAATAATTCAAAAATTTTCCAAAAATAGTCATCATCAAATCATGTTCAAGAGTCTCAAATCATAGTGCGTGCGTGCGAAGCCAGAAATTTAACCGCGAATTTCCACCGATTGACCATTACGTTACTTATCCGAAAATTCGTTTTGATTTCAAAATCTCACGGGATGCTCTCATAAATGAATCACTCGAAATGTGGCAATTCTCTCGGTGTGCGTGATTTATAAGAGTAAATGTATTGGAACTAAGTTCACGCACACAAGTAGAAGGACAAAATTTTTATGGTAATCGGATCTCATCAAAGGATTATGGATATAAGAAACGGGAACATTGCCTCTAAATCACGTTTTTTATCTCTTTTATTATTTGTTGGTGTTTTAGCTCTCCATGCGGTAACTTATTTCGCAATTATGGACTCGGTTAGGACTTTTACGGGTAAAAGGTGTATTGGGTAAAATTGGAAAAGTTTAAGAATTTCAAAATTGGAAAATTTTGCTAATGATGTCCGTTAGTGCTTTTCTGGGCTTTTGCTCACTTTCTTCTTCTTTTTTTATATTTTTCTATTTTTCTTTTTCTTTTTCTTGCTATTTTTGTTGAGCATTTTTCTTTTTTTTTCTTTCCCCTTTTTGTTGCACTTTTCAAACTTAAATTTTGACTTTTTCCATTTTTCATAATTCTGGGCTTTTTAGGCTTTTCGGATTGTCAAACGAAAGGAAAACCTTATTCGGCTCAATTTTAGGTTACAAAAGGGATGATTTTTTTATGACTTTTTATGGCTAATCTTTTTGGGTAACAAACGATGGCCTACTTCATTGTCCGAATTACTTATTAATTTACCATATGCGTCTCGAGATTAATTTAATTTAGAGATTTGTAGCGCGCATTTCCAGACAACATTCCATTTCCCATAACCGATTAAAGAAAAGAATTGAGATCATCAACGACTTATTTAAAAAGCTGAATTAGAACTATGAGTTAACTATTAACTCGGATTGATTTAAAAACTCAAAAAGATCGATAGGCTCGAAATCTCACCGGGTTTTGTTAATCTCCACACTTAATCGTTAAGTCGTCAATTTTCGCACAATTTTCATCTTTGGTCAATTTCGGCTTTGTGCATTGGGTTTTTACAATTTGAGACTTTAAACCAAGTTTTAATGATATTTTTGAAAATTTTGAATTCCAATTTTTATTTATTTTGAAGAAAAATATTTTTGGATTTTTCAAAATTTTATGATTTTTGGGCATTTTTGAAAATTTGTGAAAGTTTTAGAAATACGCACTTGTGCCCCCCCCCCCCCCCTAACTTAGACTTTTGCATTGTCCTCAAGCAAAAAGGACTAAAATCTAACTCAAAGAGAATGAAAAGTGCGGGAAAATAAAACAAACAAATTAAAACATAAATGCAACAAGACACTAAATGACCCTAATACATGACTCAATAATGCAATAAAAATCACCCCATACGCGTCAGGGGTGCGACGACCTCTCATCTCTCCACAAAATTACCCGACCCCATGAACGGGGTTCAATGCTCTCCTCGCCTCTCCCGTCTTCATATCGTAAACCAATAATCGGAACAAGTTGGGACCTCGCCCATAGATAAAGGACAGATCGGGAGACTCATCGTGACTAATTGGAAAGGGATCCTAGTGATGCTTACTCAAAGCATAGCCTGCGTGCGCTGACTCGGAGGGAACACCTAGGTTTCTTTCAATTTTTAGGATGCATGGGTCGGGCTCTAAGTCGGACGAAACACAACTTTTCTTGTCAATCTGCTCCGGGACCTCAAGTCGTATGGGTGGATGGTCACAAAGAAGAAATTCATCAATTTTTTCTTTCCATTCTCTTTCGTCTAAGTGACTATAAGAGTCCAATAGAGATTCGGATTCAATAGCAAGGCTTTCATCCACCTGCCCAAACTCTTTCACAAAATCTTCCATGCTCACTTCACCTAGATCTTTCTCTCTAGTAGTGCCTATTTCCTCCTTTACTTGCTCGATCTTTAACTCAACTATTTTTCTCTCTTTTAACCCCCCTCTCTCTCTCTCAATTGCGATCACTACACACATCCTCCCCCCCCCCCCCCGTTTTTCTCTCATTGTTACAACTACCGCTATTACTTGATGAACTAAGGCACACCCCTAATGGCTCTCTCTTATGGCACCCCTCATTCTCCTGGATCGGCACTAAGAAGGACCATAGAGCATATCCACAATAGTTTTCCTCAAAGTGATCCTCTACTATCTCATCGATTAGGCTCATCGCGTGAAGATCAGCTTCTTCCCCTGTATGTTGGGCTATATGGAAGATGTTAGTCTCTAAGGTCATATTACCAAAAGTTAGTTGCATCTGCCTATTCCGAGTGTTGATAATAGCATTAACCGTAGCTAAGAATGGGAGCCCAAGAATGATGGGAACATGATTGCTCGAGGCGAAGGAGGGTTTCGTGTCCCAAATGACAAAGTCTACCGGGAAGTAGAAAGTGTCAACTTGGACGATCACATCCTCAACTATACCTCTTGGGATCTTCATGGTTCGATCCGCCAATTGGAGAATGATCTTTGTGGGCTTGCGGTTGTCGAGATCAAGTTTCCTATAGATGGCGTAAGGGAGGATATTGACACTTGCTCCCAAGTCAAGTAAGTATTTTTCAATTTTATTTTCTCCAATGATGCAAGAAATGGTGGGTGCACCGGTATCTTTGAATTTTTGCGAGAGATCATTAAGTAGGATAGAGCTCACATTCTGTGCTAGAAATACGTTTTTTTTTACCTTCATCTTCCTCTTCACTATTAACAAGTCCTTGATGACTTTCGCATAAGCTGGAATTTGATTAATGGCATCTAGGAAAGGTAAATTTAACTTTACTGGCTTAAGCACATCTAGAACTTCATCACAGGGGTTTCCTTTGTGGGAAGGAACCAACCTTTGAGGAAATGGTGCCGCGGAGGGTGGTTTCACTACTACCTTGGGCTCACTAGTGTCTTCTTTATCACTCTCTTTCACGGGGACATCTTCGGCCTCTTTCGTGCCGTGCAAAATCTCCTTGTCTTTAGGTACGTCTTGTGGGGGAGGTGTCAAGTCAACTACTCTCCCACTATGTAGAGTGGTAATTACACTACATTGCTCAGGATGGCCATGGGGTGTGGAGCTAACACTAGTTTGACCTTGGAGAGGTCTTTAGCCCTGGGTAGGAAACGTGCCCTTCTCTTGGATACTCAACGATGATTGCAACTTCGAAATTTTCGCATTCATGTCGTTGATCATGCACTCATGCCTAGAATTAGTTGCATTTTGGGTCTTGATAAAGTGGTTGATCGTATCCTCGAGATTTCTACGTGGTGGAGTGATATATGCTCCTTGAGGTGGTGGTGCTTGCACATGTCCTTGCATGTGTGGAGCTTGTTGAAAGTGAGGTGATGGAGGAGGGGAAACATGTGAATTAGGATTCATCGCAGCATGTTGTGGCCCATAGCTAAAACCAAGATGGTTTTTCCATGAAGGGTTGTAATAATTCCCGTGCGGTGCATCGAAATTACCCTTGAATCCTCCTATACCACTGATTTCTCTTGAAGCATCACTTTGTAGGCGAGTATAGTCGGGCATTCTTTAGTTGAATGACTCGCCACACAAATTACACAAACCTTCTCAACGGGGTTTGGGATGGATCTAGTTGTTCCTCTTCCATATACCACACGTAGGTCTCGTAGTCCTTTCTCAAGTACATCGAGTCGACTGTCCGTCATAGAATTCTTTTCTACGTGAAATAGGTCGGACACCGATGGAGTGGTGGTCACTTGGCGATTTCAATTTTGAACATTAGGGTCAGATGTATACCAGGATTGGGTAGTCTCGACAACATACACTACACCAAAACTGGCGATTGGTCACGGACAAAATCCCTGACCAAAGCTGTGGGTCGCGGACTTGGGCCGTGACCATTTCGGGCATGACCATTTTCGTGGGTCGCAGCCCAAGTCCGTGACCAAAAAATGGTCACGGTCGAGAGGGGTCACTGTAGATGGTCGCGGACTTAGGCCGTGACCCATGTCGTGATGGGTCGCGGCCCTCATTCGTGACCCATAACCGTGACAAATTGGTCGCGGCCAAAGTCCGCGACCCACGACCGTGACAAAAAAATTTAAAAAAAAATTGGTCGCGGCCCTGCTCCGTGACCCACAAACGTGACAAATTGGTCGCGGCCAAAGTCCGCGACTCATTATCGTGACAAAAAAATATAAAAAAAATGGTCGCGGTCCTAATCCGTGACCCACAACCGTAACAAATTGGTCGCGGACAAAGTCCGCGACCCACGACCGTGACAAAAAAAATATAAAAAAATGGTCGCGACCCAAGTCCGTGACCCACAACCGTGACAAAAAAAATGGTCGCGGACTTTGGCCGCGACCATTTTTATGCGTGACGAAAAATAAAAATGGTCATGGACAAAGTCCATGACCATATTTAACTATAATTTAAAAAATATATATATATTTTTTTAAGAAAAATATATTTATTATTGGCAAAACAATAAAAAAAATCACAAATTGCGAATCGAGAACGTTATTAATAAACAAATATATATACAAACTTATAAATATTACACGTCTTAATAATTCACTGACCAAAAAAAATTGGACAGAGTTTCCTCTATTTTCTTGACATTCCAAAACCTGTAAATGTAAAACCTACTTATTATAAAGCCTGCACGGCCATAAAATTCAACAATCAAATTATAAAAGCCTGCACGGCCATAAAACTAAACAATAAAAGCCCGCATGGCTGACAAAATCGTGATTGTCCACAACATATAAACAATCTTCATGCTGTAGACCATTGCCTCCTTCGTTTGATCCGCGTGCAAAAATCCTACAAATGATAGGATACATAAAAAAAATATCAGTAACCAAGTAGTTTCACAAAAAATTTAATCAAGCTGAAAAATTGCATATATGAGTTAAAATTATCAGTAACCAAGTAGAAATATACAAATTATCGTCGTATTCTCAAACCGGGAGTCCCGCGGCTGTGGGTCAGTTCCTACGAGTTACATTGGTCCCGTGGGAGGTATCGGCGCCACCCACGGCGCCGTTCGGGGGCTGTTTTGGATTTTCACCCTCTAACGCCATGTTTTTAAGCCTAAGCCTAGAAATATGCAAATTATCGTCGTATTCTCAATCCGGGAGTCCCGCGACTGCGTGGTCAGTTCCTACGAGTTACATTGGTCTCGTGGGAGGTGATGGTGCCACCCACGGGGCCGTTCAGGGGTTGTTTCGAGTTTTCACCCTCTAACGACATATTTTTAAGCGTAAGTTTAAAAATATGCAAATTATCATCGTATTCTCAAACCGGGAGACCCGCGGCTGTGGGGTCAGTTCCTACGAGCTACATTGGTCCCGTGGGAGGTGTTGGTGCCACCCACGGGGACGTTCGGGGGCTGTTTCGAGTTCTCACCCTCTAACGCAATGTTTTTAAGCCTAAGTCTAGAAATATGCAAATTATCATCGTATTCTCAAACCAGGAGTCTTGCGGTTGCGAGGTCAGTTCCTACGAGTTACATTGGTCCCGTGGGAGATGTTGGTGCCACCCACGGGGCCGTTAGAGGGTTGTTTCGAGTTTTCACCCTCTAACTCCATGTTTTTAAGCCTAAGTCTAGAAATATACAAATTATCGTCGAATTCTCAAACCGGGAGTCCCGCGGCTCTAGGGTCAGTTCCTACGAGTTACATTGGTCCCGTGGGAGGTGTTGGTGCCACCCACGGGGCCGTTCGAGGACTGTTTCGAGTTTTCACCCTCTAACGCCATGTTTTGCTTAAGTCTAAAAATATAAAAATTACCGTCGTATTCTCAAACCGGAACTCCCGCGGCTGCGGGGTCAGTTCCTATGACTTACATTGGTCCCGTGGGAGGTGTTGGTGCCACCCACGGGGCCGTTCGGGGGTTGTTTTCAGTTTTCACCCTTTAACACCATGTTTTTAAGCCTAAGTATAGAAATATGAAAATTATCGTCGTACTCTTAAACCGGGAGTCCCGCGGCTGCAGAATCAGTTCTTACGAGTTACATTGGCCCCGTGGGAGGTGTTGGTGCCACCCATGGGGCCGTTCGGGGGCTGTTTCGAGTTTTCACCCTCTAACGTCATGTTTTTAAGCCTAAGTCTAGAAATATGCAAATTACCGTCGTACTCTCATACCGGGAGACCCGCGGCTGCGTGGGCAGTTCCTACGAGTTACATTGGTCCCGTGGGAGGTGTTGGTGCCACCCACGGGGCCGTTCGGGGGTTGTTTCGAATTTTCACCCTCTAACGCCATGTTTTTAAGCCTAAGTCTAGAAATATACAAATTACCGTCGTATTATCAAATCGGGAGACCTCCGGATGCAGTGTCAGTTCCTATGAGTTACATTGGTCCCGTGGGAGGTGTTGGTGCCACCCACAGGGCCGTTTGGGGGCTGTTTTGAGTTTTCAGCCTCTAATGTCAGGTTTTTAAGCCTAAGTCTAGAAATATGCAAATTACTGTCGTATCCTCAAATCGGGAGACCCGCGGCTGTGGGGTCAGTTCCTACGAGTTACATTGGTCCCGTGGGAGGTGTTGGTGCCACCCACGGGGCCGCTCAGGGGTTGTTTCGAGTTTTCACCCTCTAACGCCATGTTTTTAAGCCTAAGTCTAGAAATATGCAAATTATCATCGAATTCACAAACCGGGAGTCCCGCGGCTCTGGGGTCAGTTCTTATGAGTTACATTGATCCCGTGGGAGGTGTTGGTGCCACCCACGGGGCCGTTCGGGGACTATTTCGGATTTTCACCCTCTAACGCCATGTTTTGCTTAAGTCTAGAAATATGAAAATTACCATCGTATTCTCAAACCGGAACTCCCGCGGCTGCGGGGTCAGTTCCTACGAGTTACATTGGTCCCGTGGGAGGTTTTGGTGCCAACCACAGGGAGGGTCGGAAGCTGTTTCGGATTTTCCCCCATTAACGCCCTCTTTTTATGCCTAATTCTAGAAATATGAAAATTATCGTCGTATTCTCAAACCGGGACTCCCGCGGCTGCGCGGTCAGTTCCTACGAGTTACATTGGTCCCGTGGGAGGTGTTGGTGCCACCCACGGGACCATTCGGGGGCTTGTTCGGGTTTTCACCCACTAACGCCCTCTCTTTATGCCTAAGTCTAGAAATATGCAAATTACCATTGTATTCTCAAATCGGGAGACCCGCGGCTACGGGGACAGTTTCTACGAGTTACATTGGTCCCGTGGAAGGTGTTGGTGCCACCCACGGAGTCGTTCGGGGGTTGTTTCGAGATTTCACCCTCTAACACCTTGTTTTGCTTAAGTCTAGGAATATGCAAATTACCGTCGTATTCTCAAATCGGGAGTCTCGCGGCTGCGCGGTCAGTTCCTACGAGTTACATTGGTCCCGTGGGAGGTGTTGGTGCCACCCACGGGGATGGTCAGGGGATGTTTCGAATTTTAATTCTCTGACGCCATGTTTTTAAGTCTAAGTCTAGAAATATGCAAATTATAGACATATTCTCAAACCGGGAGACCCGCGACTGCGGGTTCAGTTCCTGCGAGTTACTTTTGTCACGTGGGAGTGTTGGTGCCACCCACGGGCCGTTCGGGGGTTGTTTCGAGATTTCACCCTCTAATGCCATGTTTTGCTTAAGTCTAGAAATATGAAAATTACCGTCGTATTCTCAAACCGGGAGTCTCGTGGATGCGCGGTCAGTTTCTACGAGTTACATTGGTCCCATGGAAGGTGTTGGTGCCACCCACGGGGACGGTCGGGGGCTGTTTCGAGTTTTCACCCTCTAACGCCATGTTTTTAAGACAAAGTCCAAAAATATGCAAATTACCATCGTATTCTCAAACCGGGATTCCCGCAGTTATGGGGTCAGTTCCTACGAGTTACATTGGTCCCGTGGGAGGTGTTGGTGCCACCCACGGGGCCGTTCGGGGGTTATTTCGCATTTTCACCCTCTAACGCCATGTTTTGCTTAAGTTTAGAAATATGCAAATTATCGTCGTATTCTTAAACCGGGAGTCTCGCGACTGCACGGTCAGTTACTACGAGTTACATTGTTCCGTGGAAGGTGTTGGTGCCACCCACGGGGACGTTCGAGGGTTGTTTCGAGTTTTCACCCTCTAACGACATGTTTTGCTTAAGTCTAGAAATATGCAATTTACCGTTGTATTCTCAAACCGGGAGTCTCACGGCTGCGCGGTCAGTTCCTACGAGTTACATTGGTCCCGTGGGAGGTGTTGGTGCCACCCACGTGGTTGTTCGGGGGCTATTTCGAGTTTTCACCCTCTAACGCTGTTGACGCCACTAAAATGGTATCAACTGCAAATAAATACATAATGAGATGTCAGTCATACATTTTGTCAAACATGATGAAAGCATAATTTCATAAGAAAAATAAAATGAAAAATAAACCTATCCCATTGCCATATGGGGGGCATCTGGGACCGTTGTATACTCCATCTCCAACTAAAGGGGCATATTGCCAATTTTTTATAACCAACCCATGTTCAAAATAATCTCTATTTGAGTCAGGGAGGTTAACTACAAGAGCCCTATTCAGAAACCTAGTTTTTAAGTAATAAATATTATCTAGAGTGGCCCGTTTATAGCAATACATAATTTCAGGGATCCCTATACGAGTCCCATGAGTTAGATTTAATTTGTGCACCCCATTAATTATTCTCCATGAATTGGGGGCTATTTTTACAGGAACAAGATCAAAATACTGACAAAACTCAAGACACAATGGGTTCGGTGGAAAAGAAAATCCACATTCAGCAACAAATAGACTGGGGAACCAATGTCCCTCAGCCAATCGAAAATAGTCTAAAGGCTCAGAAAGAACCTCTAGAGTTACCCAGGAAGGAATGGAAAAATCAGAACGAAATTTCTCAACAGATTCCATAATATAAACCATACTGAATAAAAGAGATACAGAAGAAAGGAAGAAGATCTTACAGGAAGAAAGGAGGTAAGTTGACAACGAACGAAAACAAGGATGAACGCAAAAGAGAGAAGAAGAGAATAGAAAGCTTGAATACAAGAAATTGGGAAAAGAAGAAGACGGTATGGTTACCTAAGAAGTTTAAATACTTTGCCTTGGGAAGCGGCGAAGGAAATGATTACAAAAAAGAAACTATTGAACTTCCGGCGGCTAAAAAGACAAAAAGGGCACCAAGATCGAAGCGCTCTTAAAAGTTCGAAAAAAGGCGAATTCTTCGAAATTTGTAAATAAATTCAAATACGATGCTCCTAAAACCCAGGAAGATCAATTCAATATGGCCGAGTACCGAGAAAGAATGTTTCATACTCCTCAAAGTTCGAAATATAAAACATTGGGGGCTTCTGTTGATACCAAAATTAATATGCTAATGTGGACGAATCATACGAAGACATTTGTCAATCTACGTGGTGCAATAACGACGAGGAAGTTCATTTTCCGACCAACCATGATTCTCTCCGAGCAACGAGGATACACCGAGGAACTCTAGCGCTCCGAGGTACTCTAGCGCTCCGAGGAACTCTTGAGCAACGAGCAACTGTGGCGGTCCAAGCTGCACCTCGATCGCCAGATAATCAACAGTTCATATATTCATTGAATGTTTATATTCTTGACGCGCACGCTGCATTAAATGTATTACCCTTTCACATGTTTATCATTTAATGTATCGAACCTTTCATGTACAGCCTATGGGCTATAAATACCTTGTATCATCCTCATTCAAGGGGGGACCGGAATTTCTTGAGAGAACTTGTAATCAAGAATTCTGCAAACAATCAGCAATAATATAACAGTGGACGTAGGCTTTATTCCTAGCCGAACCACTTTAAAAATCTTTGTCTTATTTATTTATCTGTGATTGAATAATTAGAGCGATCTAGTTTTTTACATCAACAGAAGATAAATGATGAGGATGAGATTGGAGATGAAGATAAACATTCACATCAAACATATAAGAGACAAAGATTTTTAAAGTGGTTCGGCTATAAGGAAAAGCCTACGTCCACTGTTATTTTATTCCCAGGGGTTTACAATAGCACAATGTGTTAGAGAGAGAAAGGATGTGTATCTTGTGTATGGTGTTTCTTGGTTCTCTTAGATCTCTCCCTTTTGGCTAAGGGAATAAATGTATTTATAGTGAGGGGAGATAAAGAGATTCATTGTATGTAGACATTTATACATTATGTCTACATTCAACGAATCTAATTGTTTAATTGCTTGGTATGCTATGTGTTGTCATCTACAGTATAAATGTACATTAATGATCATTAAATGCGTAGTTATCCTTTGATCTTCCCTGTTGGTATGCCGACCAACTCTCCTCGGGTGTCGACCAACTCTCCTCGGGTACCGACCAACTCTCCTCGGGTGACAACTAACACTCCTCGGGTGCCGACCAACTCTCCTCGGGTGTCGAATATTGCCACGTAGGATGACATGTGTCCTTTTCTGATTGGTCCTCGTAGATGGAGAATTTTTGCATTAACAGAAGCCCCCAATGCTCCATATTGATGGTTTACTTGAAAGGATGGAGTATTTATTCTGCAGTGTTGCTCGGTGCTCATGAAATTCTTGATCTACCTTCTTGATTTGTTCAACGTAAAGTGCATTATCTCTTGGACGACATATGATGCAGGTTGATCGATGGTTGCTAATCTTTCTTTTGAGGAACTCCGTGTGCTATGTATCACCCTTGGGAATTTGGATGCAGCCATGCCATAGTATGAAGCTTGTAGCTTATCATAATCTTCAAGTATGTTGATTGGTTTGCTAGCCGACCAACTGCCTCCTGTGCCGAACCACTGAGTGCTAACTTCACGTGCTTGATTCTTCGAATTTATGATCCTCTGAATACTTTGTCGAGTAACATACTAGCTTTTAAACCCAACTCTTCAATCTGATTAGTACCAAGCTAGTGGTGGACTTCGAAACATTTTCACACAACTTCTTCTTCATTATTGGTCGAGACAGTAGTAGCAAAAGATCTCAGTGTTGTAGATGTTGATTTTGACTTCTACCTCTGCTCGGGAACGAGCAAGAGGTTCTCGGGGACGAGCAAGAGCTGCTCAGACAGACCATCTATGATGAACATGAGAATGCTGAAAGATTTTAACTTCATAAACTCCCCTTATGCTTTGGATGATCCTCCTGCTGGCGAGGAACCTGTTTCAAAAGAAGAGGGAAAGAAACTAATAGAGTAGGAATCTTAATGTAATAGTTAGTATACATTTTCATTCTCAATGTATTTTGTTTTTTATTTTAATGAAAGACTTTCATTTTTGTTCGCAATCTTAATTGCTATTGTCTTGTAAAATACTCTACATCTGTGCATATGTATAAGTTAAAAAGATAACAATATTGTGTTGTTCATCGACCAACTTAGTAATAAAAAAGTTACAAGTATTAGTAATGTTGCTCGATCACTTAATAATAAAGTAATGAGTATAAAAATGTTTAAAAAATTTCCAACCAACCAAGGTTGTTAAATTGTGCTCGTCGACCAATTATAGTTAGGGAGAGTTTTTATCCCCGACTAACCATACTTGGTAAATTTTTGGAATATTTTTTCCTCGTCGACCAACTACGTTGGTACAGTTTGGAATATTTTTTCCTCGTCGATCAACTACGTTGGTACAGTTTGGAATATTTTTTCCTCGTAGACCAACTACGTTGGTACAGTTTGGAATATTTTTTCCTCGTCGACCAACTACGTTGATGCAGTTTGGAATATTTTTTCCTCGTCGACCAACTACGTTGATGCAGTTTGGAATAGTTTTTCCTCGTCGACCAACTACAGTTAGTGGGTTTTTAAGGTGAAGGAAAAATTATTATTTATATTGATCCCTTCCTATTCCCTATTTGGAGAGATAAAAATATGGTGAATGATTAAAGTTATTACCAAATTTATATCAAAAATCAATGAATTTGACTTTATTGACATAAATGGAAGCTGAACCAAATTAAGTATATAGTTCATAAAAATGAATGCAAAGAGACTCAAACTTGAAGAGAGAAAATAGATCTGGGTCATGATTTTCATGAGAAAACTTTTTATTGTCTTTAACCTTTTTCCATTCTTTTATTAAAAATATGATGGGAATTTGAATAGACAACAAAGATCTTACAAAATTTATTTCAAAATCAACAATGAAAATGATCAAATCTTATCATCGTCGTATATATTGGTATATGTAATCATTTAAAATATTTATTCCATGATATAAAATAGAAACTTGAGAATCAAGCAAAAAGTTATGATTTATGAAATCCACTATTTTTCAGATTTCTAAATAAGAATTAATCTAACAGTTTTGATTTTAAAATCATGATATGCAATATTTTGCAAATAAAAATTGGACAATTAATTTATGTATATAAACATAAAAATCATGATTGAATCATATAGAAAATAAAAACTTAGCTTTTGATGGAGAACAATGCTTGTAACACGTTCCCACAGACGGCGCCAATCTGTTGAAGACAGAAAATGGCCACTGCCATTTTAGTGGCGTCAACAGAAGATAAATGATGAGGATGAGATTGAAGATGAAGATAAACATTCACATCAAACATATAAGAGACAAAGATTTTTAAAGTGGTTCGGCTATAAGGAAAAGCCTACGTCCACTGTTATTTTATTCCCAGGGGTTTACAATAGCACAATGTGTTAGAGAGAGAAAGGATGTGTATCTTGTGTATGGTGTTTCTTGGTTCTCTTGGATCTCTCCCTTTTGGCTAAGGGAATACATGTATTTATAGTGAGGGGAGATAAAGAGATTCATTGTATGTAGACATTTATACATTATGTCTACATTCAACGAATCTAATTGTTTAATTGCTTGGTATGCTATGTGTTGTCATCTACAGTATAAATGTACATTAATGATCATTAAATGCGTAGTTATCCTTTGATCTTCCCTGTTGGTATGCCGACCAACTCTCCTCGGGTGTCGACCAACTCTCCTCGGGTACCGACCAACTCTCCACGGGTGACAACTAACACTCCTCGGGTGCCGACCAACTCTCCTCGGGTGTCGAATATTGCCACGTAGGATGACATGTGTCCTTTTCTGATTGGTCCTCGTAGATGGAGAATTTTTGCATTAACAAACGCCATGTTTTTAAGTCAAAGTCCATAAATATGCAATTTACCATCGTATTCTCAAATCGGGAGTCTCGCGGCTGCGCGGTCAGTTCCTACGAGTTACATTTGTCCCGTTGGAGATGTTGGTGCCACCCACGGGGCCGTTCGGGGGCTGTTTCGAGTTTTCACCCTCTAACGCCATGTTTTGCTTAAGTCTAGAAATAGGCAAATTATCGTCGTATTCTCAAACTGGGAGACTCGCGGCTGCACGATTAGTTCTTACGAGTTACATTGGTCCCGTGGGAGGTGTTGGTGCTACCCACGGGGACGTTCGGGGGCTGTTTTCATTTTTCACCCTCTAACGCAATGTTTTTAAGCCAAAGTTTAGAAATATGCAAATTACCGTCGTATTCTCAAACCGGGAGTCCCGCGACTGAAGGGTCAGTTCCTACGAGTTACATTGGTCCCGTGGGAAGTGTTGGTGCCACCCACTGGGCCGTTCGGGGGGTGTTTTGACTTTTCACCCTCTAACACCATGTTTTGCTCAAGTCTAAAAATATGCAAATTACCATCGTATTCTCAAACCGGGAGTCTCGCGGCTGCGCGGTCATTTTCTACTAGTTACATTGGTCCCGTGGGAGGTGTTGGTGCCACACACGGGGACGGTCTGGGGCTGTTTTGAGTTTTCACCCTTTAACGCCATGTTTTTTAGCCTAAGTCTAGAAATATGCAAATTACCGTCGTATTCTCAAACCCGCCATGTTTTTAAGCCTAAGTCTAGAAATACACAAATTATCGTCGTATTCTCAAATCGGGAGTCCCGCGGTTGCAGGATCAGTTCCTACAAGTTACATTGGTCCCGTGGGAGGTGTTGGTGCCACCCACGGGGCCGTTCAGGGGCTGTTTCGAGTTTTAACCCTCTAACGCCATGTGTTTAAGCCTAAGTCTAGAAATATGCAAATTATAGTCATATTCTCAAACCGGGAGACTCGCGGAAACGTGGTCAGTTCCTACGAGTTACATTGGTCTCATGGGAGGTGTTGGTGCCACCCACGGGTCCGTTCGGGGGTTGTTTCGAGATTTCACCCTCTAACGCCATGTTTTGCTTAAGTCTAGAAATATGCAAATTACCGTCGTATTCTCAAATCGGGAGTCTCGCGGCTGCGCGGTCAGTTCCTACCAGTTACATTGGTCCCGTGGGAGGTGTTGGTGCCACCCACGGGGATGGTCGAGGGTTGTTTCGACTTTTCACCCTTTAATGCCATATTTTTAATCCAAAGTTTAGAAATATGCAAATTACGGTCATATTCTCAAACCGGGAGTCCCGCGGCTGCGGGGTCAGTTCCCACGAGTTACATTGGTCCTGTGGGAGGTGTTGGTGCCACCCACGGGGCCGTTCGGGATTGTTTCGAGTTTTCACCCTCTAACGCCATGTTTTGCTTAAGTCCAGGAAAATATGCAAATTACCGTCGTATTCTCAAACCGGGAGTCTCGCGGTTGGACGGTCAATTCCTACGAGTTACATTATTCCCGTAGGAGGTGTTAGTGCCACCCATGGGGACGTTCGGGGATGTTTCGAGTTTTCACCCTCTAACGCCATATTTTGCTTAAGTATGGAAATAAGCAAATTTCCGTCGTATTCTGAAACCGGGAGTCTCGCAGTTGTGCGGTCAGTTCCTACGAGTTACATTGGTCCCGTGGGAGGTGTTGGTGCCACCCACGGGGACGTTCGGGGGCGATTTTGAGTTTTCACCCTCTAACGCCATGTTTTAAAGCCTAAGTGTAAAAATATGCAAATTATCATCGTATTCTCAAACCGGGAGACCCGCGATTACGCGGTCAATTCCTATAAGTTAAATTGGTCCCGTGGGAGGTGTTGGTGCCACCCATAGGGACGTCCGGGGCTATTTCGAGTTTCACCCTCTAACGCCATGTTTTTAAGCCCAAGTTTAGAAATATGCAAATTACCATCGTATTCTCAAACTGGGAGTCCCGCGGATGCGTGGTCTGTTCCTACGAGTTACATTGGTCCCGTGGGAGGTGTTGGTGCCACCCACGGGGTCGTTCGGGGGTTGTTTCGAGTTTTCACCCTCTAACGCCATGTTTTATTTGAGTCTAGAAATATGAAAATTACCATCGTATTCTCAAACCCAGAGACTTGCGGCTGCGCGGTCAGTTCCTACCAGTTACATTGGTCCCGTGGGAGGTATTGGTTCCACCCACGGGGACGATCGGGGGATATTTCGATTTATCACCCTCTAACGCTATGTTTTTTAGCCTAAGTCTAGAAATATACAAATTACCATCGTATTCTCAAATCGGGAGACCCGCGACTGCGGGGTCAGTTCCTACGAGTTACATTGGTCCCGTGGAAGGTGTTAGTGCCACCCACGGGGACGTTTGGGGGCTATTTCGAGTTTTCACCCTCTAATACAATGTTTTGATTAAGTCTGGAAATATGCAAATTACTGTCGTATTCTCAAACCGGGAGTCCCGCGGCTGCGCGGTAAGTTCCTATGAGTTACATTGGTCCCGTGGGAGGTGTTGGTGCCACCCACAAGGACGTTCGAGGGCTGTTCCGAGTTCTCACCCTCTAACGCCATGTTTTTAAGCCTAAGTCTAGAAATATGCAAATTACCGTTGTATTCTCAAACTGGGAGACTCGCGGCTGCGCGGTTAGTTCCTACGAGTTACATTGGTCCCGTGGGAGGTGTTTGTGCCACCCACGGGGACGTTCGGGGGCTGTTTCGAGTTTTCACCCTCTAACGCCATGTTTTTAAGCTAAAGTCTAGAAATATGCAAATTACCGTCGTATTCTCAAACCGGGAGTCCCGCGGCTGCGGGGTCAGTTCCTACGAGTTACATTGGTCCCGAGGGAGGTGTTGGTGCCACCCACGGGGCCGTTCGGGGTTGTTTCGAGTTTTCACCCTCTAACGCCATGTTTTGCTTAAGTCTAGAAATATGCAAATTACCGTCGTATTCTCAAATCGGGAGTCTCGCGGCTGCGCGGTCAGTTCCTACCAGTTACATTGGTCCCGTGGGAGGTGTTGGTGCCACCCACGGGGATGGTCGAGGGCTGTTTCGACTTTTCACCCTTTAATGCCATATTTTTAATCCAAAGTTTAGAAATATGCAAATTACGGTCCTATTCTCAAACCGGGAGTCCCGCGGCTGCGGGGTCAGTTCCCACGAGTTACATTGGTCCTGTGGGAGGTGTTGGTGCCACCCACGGGGCCGTTCGGGATTGTTTCGAGTTTTCACCCTCTAACGCCATGTTTTGCTTAAGTCCAGGAAAATATGAAAATTACCGTCGTATTCTCAAACTGGGAGTCTCGCGGTTGGACGGTCAATTCCTACGAGTTACATTATTCCCGTAGGAGGTGTTAGTGCCACCCATGGGGACGTTCGGGGATGTTTCGAGTTTTCACCCTCTAACGCCATGTTTTGCTTAAGTCTGGAAATAAGCAAATTACCGTCGTATTCTCAAACCGGGAGTCTCGCAGTTGTGCGGTCTGTTCCTACAAGTTACATTGGTCCCGTGGGAGGTGTTGGTGCCACCCACAGGGACGTTCGGGGGCGGTTTTGAGTTTTCACCCTCTAACGCCATGTTTTAAAGCCTAAGTGTAGAAATATGCAAATTATCATCCTATTCTCAAACCGGAAGACCCGCGATTACGCGGTCAATTCCTACGAGTTAAATTGGTCCCGTGGGAGGTGTTGGTGCCACCCATAGGGACGTCCGGGGTTGTTTCGAGTTTTCACCCTCTAACGCCATGTTTTTAAGCCCAAGTTTAGAAATATGCAAATTACCATCGTATTCTCAAACTGGGAGTCCCGCGGCTGCGTGGTCAGTTCCTACGCGTTACATTGGTCCCGTGGGAGGTGTTGGTGCCACCCACGGGGTCGTTCGGGGGTTGTTTCGAGTTTTCACCCTCTAACGCCATGTTTTATTTGAGTCTAGAAATATGAAAATTACCGTCGTATTCTCAAACCCAGAGACTCGCGGCTGCGCGGTCAGTTCCTACCAGTTACATTGGTCCCGTGGGAGGTGTTGGTGCCACCCACGGGGACGATCGGGGGATATTTCGATTTTTCACCCTCTAACGCTATGTTTTTTAGCCTAAGTCTAGAAATATACAAATTACCATCGTATTCTCAAATCGGGATACCCGCGACTGCGGGGTCAGTTCCTACGTGTTACATTGGTCCCGTGGAAGGTGTTAGTGCCACCCACGGGGACGTTTGGGGGCTATTTCGAGTTTTCACCCTCTAATACAATGTTTTGATTAAGTTTGGAAATATGCAAATTACTGTCGTATTCTCAAACCGGGAGTCCCGCGGCTGCGCGGTAAGTTCCTACGAGTTACATTGGTCCCGTGGGAGGTGTTGGTGCCACCCACGAGGACGTTCGAGGGCTGTTCCGATTTCTCACCCTCTAACGCCATGTTTTAAGCCTAAGTCTAGAAATATGCAAATTACCGTCGTATTCTCAAACTGGGAGACTCGCGGCTGCGCGGTTAGTTCCTACGAGTTACATTGGTCCCGTGGGAGGTGTTGGTGCCACCCACGGGGACGGTCAGGGGCTGTTTCGAGTTTTCACCCTCTAACGCCATGTTTTTAAGCCTAAGTCTAGAAATATGCAAATTACCGTTGTATTCTCAAACCGGGAGACCCGCAACTGCGGGGTCAGTTCCTACGAGTTACATTGGTCCCGTGGGAGGTGTTGGTGCCACCCACGTGGCCGTTCGGGGGCTGTTTCGAGTTATCACCCTCTAACGCCATGTTTTTAAGCCTAAGTATAGAAATATGCAAATTAACGTCATATTCTTAAACTGGGAGACTCGAGGCTGCGCGGTTAGTTCCTACGAGTTACATTGGTCTCGTGGGAGGTGTTGGTGCCACCCACGGGGACGTTCGGGGGCTGTTTCGTGTTTTCACCCTCTAACGCCATGTTTTTAAGCCAAAGTCTAGAAATATGCAAATTACGATCGTATTCTCAAACCGGGAGTCCCGCGGCTGCGGGGTCAGTCCCTACGAGTTACATTGGTCCCGTGGGAGGTGTTGGTGCCACCCACGGGGCCGTTCGGGGTTGTTTCGAGTTTTCACCCTCTAACGCCATGTTTTACTTAAGTATAAAAATATGAAAATTAACGTCGTATTCTCAAACCGGGAGTTTCGCAACTACACGATCAGTTCCTACGAGTTACATTGTTCCCGTGGGTGGTTTGGTGCCACTCACGGGGACGGTCAGGGGTTGTTTCGAGTTTTCACCCTCTAACGCCAAGTTTTTTAGCCTAAGTCTAGAAATATACAAATTACCATCGTATTCTCAAATAGGGAGACCCGCGACTGCGGGGTCAGTTCCTAAGAGTTACATTGGTCCCGTGGAAGGTGTTAGTGCCATGCACGGGGACGTTTGGGGGCTATTTCGATTTTTCACCCTCTAACGCAATGTTTTGATTAAGTCTGCAAATATGCAAATTACTGTCGTATTCTCAAACCGGCAGTCCCGCGGCTACGCGGTAAGTTTCTACGAGTTACATTGGTCCCGTGGGAGGTGTTGGTGCCACCCACGAGGACGTTCGAGGGCTGTTCCGAGTTCTCACCCTCTAACGCCATGTTTTTAAGCCTAAGTCTAGAAATATGCAAATTACCGTCGTATTCTCAAACCGGGAGTCCCGCGGCTGCGGGGTCAGTTCCTACGAGTTACATTGGTCCCGTGGGAGGTGTTAGTGCCACCCACGGGGCCGTTCGGGGCTGCTTCAAGTTTTCACCCTCTAACGTCATGTTTTGCTTAAGTATAGAAATATGCAAATTAACGTCGTATTCTCAAACCGGGAGTCTCACGACTACACGATCAGTTCCTACGAGTTACATTGTTCCCGTGGGTGGTTTTGGTGCCACCCACGGGGACGGTCAGGGGTTGTTTCGAGTTTTCACCCTCTAACGCCATGTTTTTAAGCCTAAGTCTAGAAATATGCAAATTACCATTGTATTCTCAAACCGGGAGACCCGCGGCTGCGGGGTCAGTTCCTATGAGTTGCATTGGTCCCGTGGGAGGTGTTGGTGCCACCCACGTGGCCGTTCAGGAGCTGTTTCGAGTTCTCACCCTCTAACGCCATGTTTTTAAGCCTAAGTATAGAAATATGCAAATTACCCTCGTATTCTCAAACTGGGAGACTCGCGGCTGCGCGGTTAGTTCCTACGAGTTACATTGGTCCCGTGGGAGGTGTTGGTGCCACCCACGGGGACGTTCGGGGGCTGTTTCGAGTTTTCACCCTCTAACGCCATGTTTTTAAGCCAAAGTCTAGAAATATGCAAATTATCGTCGTATTCTCAAATCGGGAGTCCCGCGGCTGCGGGGTCAGTTCCTACGAGTTACATTGGTCCCGTGGGACGTGTTGGTGCCACCCACGGGGCCGTTCGGGGTTGTTTCGAGTTTTCACCCTCTAACGCCATGTTTTGCTTAAGTATAGAAATATGAAAATTAACGTCGTATTCTCAAACCGGGAGTCTCGCGACTACACGGTCAATTCCTACGAGTTACATTGTTCCCGTGGGAGGTGTTGGTGCCACCCACGGGGATGTTCGGGGGTTGTTTCTAGTTTTCACCCTCTAACGCCATGTTTTTAAGCCTAAGTCATTAAATATGCAAATTACCGTCGTATTCTCAAACTGGGGGTCCCGCGGCTACGCGGTCAGATGCTACGAGTTACATTGGTCCCATGGGAGGTGTTGGTGCCATCCACGGGGACGTTCGGGGGTTGTTTTGAGTTTTCACCCTCTAACGCCATGTTTTTAATCATAAGTCTAGAAATATGCAAATTTCCGTTGTATTCTCAAACCGGGAGTCCCGCGTCTGCGTGGTCAGTTCCTATGAGTTACATTGGTCCCGTGGGAGGTGTTGGTGCCACCCATGGGGACGTTCGGGGGCTATTTCGAGTTTTCACCCGCTAACGCCATGTTTTTAAGCCTAAGTATAGAAATATGCAAATTACTGTCGTATTGTCAAACTGGGAGACCCGTGGTTGCGGGGTCAGTTCCTACGAGTTACATTAGTCCCGTAGGAGGTGTTGGTGCCACCCACGGGTACATTGGGGGGCTATTTCGAGTTTTCACCCTCCGACGCCATGTTTTTAAGCCTAGGTCTAGAAATATGTAAATTATTGTCTTATTCTCAAACTGGGAGACCCGCGGCTGCGGGGTCAGTTCCTATGAGTTACATTGGTCCCGTGGGAACTATTGGTTCCACCCATGGGGCCGTTCGGGGGTTGTTTCTAATTTTCACCCTCTAACGCGATGTTTTGCTTATGTCTAGAAATATGCAAATTACCATCATATTCTCAAACCGGGAGTCGCGCGACTGCGTGGTCATTTCCTACAAGTTACATTGGTCCCGTGGGGGGTGTTGGTGCCACCCACGGGAATGTTCGGGGGTTATTTCGAGTTTTCACCCTCTAACGCCATGTTTTTAATCCTAAGTCTAGAAATAAGCAAATAACAGTCGTATTCTCAAACCGGGAGACTCGCGGCTGCGGGAGCAGTCCCAACGAGTTATTGGTCCCGTGGGAGGCGTTAGTGCCACCAACGGGGCCGTACGGGGGTTGTTTCAGGTTTTTCCCTTTAAACTTCATGTTTTTATGCCTAAGTCTATAAATATGCAAATTATTTTCGTATTCTCAAACCGGGAGTCCCGTGGCTGCGCGGTCAGTTACGACGAGTTACATTGGTCCAATGGGAGGTGTTCGTGCCTCCCACAAGGCTGTTCGAGGGTTGTTTTGAGTTTTCACCCTCTAACGCCATCTTTTTAAGCCTAAGTCTAAAAATTTGCAAATTACAGTCGTATTCTAAAACCGGGAGTCCCACGGCTGCCCGATCGGTTCTTACGAGGTATATTGGTCCCGTGGGAGGTGTTGATGCCTCTCACGGGATCCTTCAGGGGTTGTTTCGGGGTTTCACCCTCTAATGGCATTTTTTATGTAACTTGTTGTTAGAGTTAATTGTGAGAGAGTTTAAAGGTATATGTGTATTATCAATCAAAGAAATCCAACATAGTTTCCAACAACAACTAAACCAACAACCAATAATTATCCCGTACTCCTTCTATCATCTACGTGATAAAACACATACCCATAATCACAATATCTCACTGTAGTTGGATTATTTCTCATTTTATACATGGTAAATTCATAAACGATATAGTTATTAATGTGCACACGTGTTTGCGATTCATATTTAAAGTAGCAAAGTAAAGACATAAATAACACGAAAATATAAGTAAAACATGAATAACATGACGACAAGACACGATAAGACGAATGACGCGAGTCTTAATTGCAACACAAACACAACATGAGAACAGTATTATAGTTCTTTTACCATCTATTTACAGAATTGGACAATTGTCCCATATATCTCACATAAAATAACAACACAAATTTTTATACCGTTAGTATGTTATTCACCCCCTTCCCTCACCCAGAACTTTGGTATGTTAATTGGGAACACGATTATTAATTTCTATACAGCCTTTAGAAGACTGCGTCTATGGGGTAGGTATGGTGAAAACTGAAAATGTTATTGAAACACACATACATATAAAATGAATAAAGCATACCAGATTCAAATGTTTTTCACATTTCCCCTTTATTATCTGCAACCAAAAGAGAAAAAATTATTACAACTGATCTATCTGAACTCATAATAAAAGCGAAAGGAAAGTTAAATTCACCATTAAACACATTCTCATACAAGTTATCTAAGACAATTACCTGGAGAACCTTGTACATACACGCTTTTGGGCCACCAGAAAAAGATGCAAAGGCAACTGGGCATGGTCTAAACTTTATCTCACTTGTATACAAATGAAAGAAGAGTTATTAGTAACCTTAAAAATCATTCTACTTTCACACACAATCTACTTTAGTTTCAACAAATAAAAAATGGAAATAAGAGTGCCAAAATTATTTTAGATATTGCATTACTGTTTACCTACTACCAAAAAAATTATACCAAAGTTGCTCTGGTAGGGAGGGAGCGAAAACATGTGATGAAAGCCTAAACAACAACCTTGAAATAATTTTCAACTCTCTATTTCTTTGTTAATTTTTAGGATTCCAAATGGAAGACTGTTAAAAGGGGAGCCACCCCAATGTAGCTAGTGAAGTGTTATAGAGCTAACCTTAACAAGCTCATTGAGAATTTCTGAAGCCAATTATACTGCTTTGTTGGGAAAGAATCTACGAAGACGAAAAATAATCTGCCCAAAACACCAATCAATCAGTCAAAATAACCAATATCCAACAAAGTCAAAGCATTTATATGCAAATAAACAAAAAAATAGATCGAACACAAAGATAACATTGACACATTTCTCCTTCAAATTCGCCTTCAAAACCTCCGTAGATGACGCCATATCATTAGTCGAAGATGACACCTCAACATCCTAATCATAAATTCACATGAAAGCCCTAATTTAAAAAGGATCAAGCGAAAATAAGGAAAAAGAAGATAACTCCTGAACCTTCGATCATTTGATGTTGGAGAGAGACTAACATGGAGAAGATAAGAGACGTGACCCCATATGTGTATGCTTTGTGCTTCGTCATGCTTATGGTCACGGCCCAAGTTCATGACCCATCCGCGACCGATTTTGGAGGGAATTTTAGTGCAAATATGGTCACGGCCTGGTCACAGCCCAAGTCCGTGACCCACAGTGGTCAGGGATTTGGTCCGTGACCACTTCCAGAGCATCCATGACTTAGTATAGTAATGAATATGGTCACACCAAAAATTGAGATGGTCACGGCCCAAGTCCGCGACCAGCTGGTCAGGGACTTTGGTCGTGACCAACTGGGCGTGACCATTCACAGGATTTGGTGTAGTGATACCTCAGGTGAACCTCAGCATCATTGGCGTTTAATTTAATAAATGGACCATCGCACATGGTTTCAACGAGTTGCTTGGAATTAATGTTCATCCCATTGTGGATGAAGGAAATGATTTGTAGTTTATCAAATCCATGATAGGGGCATGAAGTAACTAACTCATTGAAACGCTCGTAGCATTGATCGAACGACTCATTTTTTAATTTTCGAAAAGTTTGAATTTGAGCCTTGATGGAGTTCGTTCGATGTGGAGGAAAGAATTTCTTGAGAAATTTAGATTGCAACTCATTCCAGGATGCAATCGAGCTTGGAGGTAAAGACCATAGCCAGGTCTTAGCTTTATCTTTTAGCGAGAATGGGAAGAGTTTGAGGTAGATTACCTCTTGTGTGAAAGTTTGATCATTGAGGGTTTCACACACATCCTCAAATTCCCTGATGTGGAGATATGGCTTTTCAGAATCCATCCCATGGTAGTGGGGGGCATCTGGATCATCCCATTCTTAAAACGCAATTTCCCTGCATTATACGGGAGTATGATGCATCCCAGAGTGATAGTGCACTCGAGATATAAGATTTCTCTCAAAGGGCGGTATGGGGCCTCTTCCTCACCGACGGCTGCACTATCGTGTTGCGACATGTCTCTCTCTCTTAACGACTCGGTGTCCTCACTTGGTATGCTCGAGGCGTTCTCTAAATTGTGTCCTAAGAGGGAAAATGGAGCGTTATTTGTCATTGAGTGTGACGGTGTGGGAGGTGGAACCCAGAACTATGGAGCGTTAGGAGTGTGAGGGTTATCAGGGTCGTACTCAACAATCGAGTTTTCGTGAAAGTGGGTTGAAGTATTATTGGGAGTTGGAGTGAGTTCATAATTTTGCATTAACGAGCTTATGAGATATGATGAGGAATATTTCTATGTGTTTTCAAATATTTATATGTTTTTGGATTTTTGGAAATTTTTGGTCAAAGTTTGAGATTGACTTGATCTAATCCTAAGTCTACCTAGTTCCCCGGCAATGGCGCCATTTTGATCGAGTGGAAAACCGAGCATCCGTGTAATACGCTAGTCGTTGTTATCGACTTCCAACCACAATACAAAAATCTAAACTATAACTACACTCTTGCGGAGTATAGTGGCTAGTTTGGGTATCGAATCCTCAGGGAACTAGGACGAGTGAACGTGACGACAAAGGTAAGACTGTTAACCCTAACTTGACTCTAAAAATAAATAAAAAGATGATTGAGATGGGAAATAACTAATTAACTAAATGCAAACTCTAAATTACTTAACAGACTGAAGATGCTTAAACTAAAACTTGAATTATATGATGAAGAAAACAGGACGGGAATACAATCCCTCAACCCTAGTGTATTAATGGTATAAAACTAATCGAAAATTTAATTGATTAATTAGACCCAGAATTTAGTACTCCCAAGCATTACGTATATGAGGTTCAATCTCGCACCATACTTAATCAGAGGATGATTAGATCAATATTGCGATAGTTACACTCAAATTGCATTATGAAGCATCCCGGTTACCCTTAAGCAAACGAGATCCAAATATCTATAATGGTTGTGATGCGACGTAATATGGTCATAATAAATCATTGAATTTAGAGGATTAATTTTATACACATGCAACTACCACATCAGGTTGGGTTCATGCATCCCGACCTTTAAAAACCTAGACTAACATGGTGAAATTAATGAAAACTACGTTATCTATGTTGCATGTACTCATAATTGCTTGTAAAGAGAGATGAAACATGAGAAATAATAATAAAAGTGCTGGAAATAAAAGTTACCAAGATTCAAGAACAAGAACAAGAACATGCAAGAAGAAATCAAAGGTTGAAGAAAAACTCGAAAAGCTCTTAAATTAATGGTGAAAAGTATGTAAATTCTTCTCCTGTATGTTCCTAATTGTTATGGAGCTTTTACATCAATAAAATCTTAATAAAACGATTCCTAATGACTAAATATATAGACTAGAGGTCGTTTAGAAGAGTCCCCAAAACATAAAACTCTTTTGGCTAAAAGATAAGCACAAAATAAAATTTCCATATCTGGCAATTTGTCACACTTAGAAAGCGTGACTAATTTTGTAACGGATCTTGTACGTGGCAAATGGGCGAACCGGTTCTTTTTTCTCAGGTTCAGTTCGGTTTGGCTCTGACAGCTCTTTTTTGGATTTCTTTCTCAACTTCAAATGGGCATAACTTCGTCACCGTAGCTCGGATTGAGGTGCCGTTTTTTTCCAGTGTTCTTATAATTGAAAGCGCTTAAACTTTCCAGTTAGCCCCACCTCTAGATAAGGCTAAAGAATTACAAAAATGCCCGTCAACTCCCCGATTCTTAGCTTCTTTCATTATTTTGAGTTCTCTTTTCCATCTTTCTTGCATGAAATACCTGTAAAACAGACAAGAGATACACAAAATACGAAATATTTGCCAAAAAGGGTTAGTAGCATAAATATGAGACAAATCCAAGCTATTTACACCGCACGGGATCATAAAAATATCGAAATTAATGGGATAAATGTGAAGAATTTATTCCTAATCAAAATGAACACCGCTAGGACCATTAAAGACGTTCAGAGGCTCACAGGGTGAGTGGGTGCTTTGAATAGGTTCATATCCAGAGCCATAAACAAGTGTTTACCATTCTTTAAAATTCTCAAAAAGACCTTTGAATGGAACGAAGAGTGTGACCAGGCTTTCAAACCACTAAAGTCATACCTAGGGTCTCCCTTGTTGTTGTCACGACTAGTGCAGGGCGAAAGATTATACATGTACCTAGCCGTCTCAGAGTCAGCCATCAGCACAGCCATTATGAGAGAAGAAGACGGTGTGCAGAAGCTTGTGTATTTCAACAGTAAGGCACTCCAAGGGGTAGAGAAAAGATACCCTAAGATGGAGAAGTTAACTTATGCCTTGATCCATGCATCAAGAAAGATCAAGCTGTACTTCCAGTCCGATACAATGGTCATCCTCACTGACTCTCCTCTTAGGAAGGTCATACACAAGTCAAAAAAATCAGGGAGGCTAATGGCCTGGGCTATAGAGCTGGTAGAGTTTGACATTGTGTATCAACCTAGGGTGAGCATTAAGGGCCAAGAATTAGCAGATTTCATTACTAAATTTACTTGGGAAGAGGATGAGACTGAAGATGAGAACCTTGAGAAAACAGATACCTAGCAAGGCAGAATTGATGACCCGTCCACTGATAAAGCTGAGACAAGCACCGCTAGAGAAAAAGTTGTCGAAACAAGGAGGGAAGATATCTCTTTAGATAGGGATCCCTCACAGAGGGAAATTTCTCAAAAGAACAGGCCGTGTGGAACCTCTCATTAACGGGTCCTCTTGCGAGAGCAGAAGTGGAGCTGGATTAATAGTATCAGCGCCTGACGGCACAGACTTTGAGTACGCCCTAAGGTTCAACTTCAAAGCCTCCAACAACGAGTCTGAATATAAGTCCCTAATAGCAGGCCTCTCCTTGGATAGATCTCTTAGTGTCGTCCAGATCTTGGTCCATAGCGATTCAAAACTGGTAGTCAATCTGATATTAAGAGCATACGAGGCTAAAGATTAGAGAATGGCAAAATATCTTGAAAGAATGAAGTCATTATTGAATAGCTTCAGAGAAGTAAAGTTAAAGAGGATACCTAGCCGAGCCGATGCACTTGCTAGGCTGGCCTCAGTAACCAGGACATATATTAGGAGGACAGTCCCAGTGGAAATCTTTCTTCGACCAACAATTGAAGATGAAGATGGAATGCTTAGCTCTTCCTTAAATATTAGAAGGGAAGCTTCATGGATAGACCCTCTAATCAGATACATTAAAGAGGGGGAGATGCCAGAAGCAAAACAATAAAGGAAGAATTTGAGATATAGAGTTGCAAAACTCGCTGTCATCGGAGACACCTTATATAAAAAGGGATTCTTGCTCCCTTTACTCAAATGTGTGCACCCGACTGAAGCCCCACACATCTTGAAAGATGTACACGAGGGGTCTTGTTCGAGCCATATTAGGGGTCGGTTGTTAGCAAAGAGGATAGTCACTCAGGGATACTGGTGCCTGACCTTGGGGAAGGATGCTACGACATACGTTAAGAAGTGCGATAAATGTCAGAGGTTCGCTACCATCCCTTATCAGCCCCATCATCCTCCTACCTCCATCACATCCCCATGGCCATTCTCAGTATGGGGAATCGATTTGGTAGGACCCTTGACTAGGGCCGTCAATAACTATTGATACTTGATTGTAGCAATTGACTATTTCTCAAAGTGGGTGGAAGAGGAGCCTATGGTCACGATTACTGAGCAGAAGGCCTTCCAGTTCATCTGGAAAAACATTATATGCAGATATAGTCTCCCCAACACCCTCATCTCATATAATGGGACTCAATTCAAGAATGTATCCCTAGAGAAATATTGCGAAAGAGTGGGGGTTAAATAGTTCTTATCTACCCCAGGACGACCTCAGCCTAATGGGAAAACTGAAGTTACAAACAGAACAATCCTAGATGGGATCAAGAAAAAACTCGAGGAAGCAAAAGGAAGATGGGTTAAGGAGTTATACGATGTACTGTGGGCCTACAAGACGACGACAAAGACTCCTACCGGGGAAACTCCGTTCATGCTAGCGTATGGCTCAAAAGCTGTCATCCCCACCGAGATTGGATTTTCTACTCACAGTGTCCAAATGTATGACCCCCGAAGAAATATGGAAGAAAGGATACTTGATATAGACTTAATCAAGGAGATAAGTGAAGACACTGAGATAATATAAGCAGCCTACCAATAGAGGACTGCCAGGTTTTATAATCAAAGGGTAAAGCAAAGACCAATAGCTGTGGGGGACCTTGTCCTCAAAAAGACATGGCAGAAACCTAACAATATCCACCCAAATTGGCATAGCCCATATGAAGTTGTCCCTGGAACCTATAGACTAGAGAACCTTGAAGGGGTACCCTTTTCGAACCCTTAGAATGCAAATCATTTGAAGAAATGTTATCAATAATATTATAGTGTCCTATCGGACCATAGTTGTAATGAATGTGTTGCTCCAATAGAACACTTGGAATGTTAATAAGAATATTATATTGACCCTTCATCTTGTGTTTGTCAATTTAGATACGTTGGGGTAATACTTGCTAAACCACCCTCGACTATAATGAGTGTTAATGGTAGGGACGACCCTCCATTCACTCACAAGAAAGACCAGGGAGGAAAAAATTGAAAACACCATTAATTTGGTGAAAACTACCCTCAGCTATGATGAGGGTGAATGGTTGGGACGACCCTCCATTCACTCTTAAGAAAGATGAGGGAGGACTTAAAATTGAAAACATCATTAGTTTGGTGGTAGCCACCCTCGGTTATAATGAGGGTGAATGGTAAGGATGACCCTCCATTCACTCTCAAGAAAGATGAGGGAGGACTTAAAATTGAAAACATCATTAGCTTGGTGGTAGCCACCCTCGGCTATAATGAGGGTGAATGGTAGGGACGACCCTCCATTCACACTCAAGAAAGACGAGGGCGGACTTGAAATTGAAAACATCATTAGCTTGGTGGTAGCCACCCTCGGCTATAATAAGGGTGAATGGTAAGGACGACCCTCCATTCACTCTCAAGAAAGACGAGGGGGAATTAAAATTGAAAACATCATTAGCTTAGTGGTAGCCACCCTCGGCTATAATGAGGGTGAATGGTAGGGACGACCCTCCATTCACCCTCAAGAATGATAAGATAGAACTTACTTTATTCTTCTATTCGCCTTGTCTACGCTCGTCCTCTTCCTCTATTCTCATAATCTTTGTGAAACACCTCTCTCTCAAATTCGAAAACTCCTCAGCTAAATCATAAAGTCTTTTGATCATGAAGAGGGAGACCCTACACTTGCAGAAATTTTCTCAAATGATCTACAAACAAATTAAACAGTTGACCAAGTTGACTTATGGATCAAACCTAGAAAAATTAAAGGCTTTTGTTGATGATCACCCAAGAATAAGAAGAAACACGTTCATCGGAGAAGAACGCCTAAGAGCAATCGAAAAACCTAATAAGCATCACGAAGAGGCACTGAACCACCACAAAAACGTGGAGGTAGAACCCTGGAAAGCCTAAAACCTAATACTTATCCCTATAACCGCCACAGGAGGGTGGGTCCTCACGCGGTAGAAGTATAAAACAACCAAGAAATGGAAAATAAACCCAAAGAAAGAAATAAGCGAGAATGGAAGATAAACAAGGAACCTAAGGCATAAAGGTTACCTTCGAATGAAGATTGAAACTCAGCCAAGCTTGGAAAACAAGGAGAAAAGCGGATAATGGCAGAAATGTCATTAGAGCTTCTAAGAAATTAGAGAGAGAAAGCTTATGCGCGAAGAAGAAGAAGAAGAAGAAAAAGAAATGATTGTTTAAAAACGGTTTAAATACTTTGTTATCAGTGGGCCCATTACTCAAGGCAGTGCACAACCCACGAGGAGAGGCATCATTGGGGCACGGTCCCAAGGAACTGTGCAACCGTCACATCTAGGAAACACAAATTATGATTTACAACTGACAAGACGTCAATCAACTTGAGAAATATCACTCAACTTGACCACCATTTGGCATTTCAAGGCAACGTTAACCCTCAGCCATCTCAGCAGCATCGATGACCAAGGGCTAGGGGGTGATTGATATACTAAAATACAACCTCGGCTATGCCGAGGGTATCCTCGTCCAGGATGAGGATTCAACAACTACTACACAGGGGGTCTTATCAGGGCTGGACGACTCTGTAATTGGCCGACCCCTCATTATAGGTCGGATGACCGTATAATAGGCCGACCCCTCATTATAGGTCGGACGACCCTATGATAGGCCGATTCATCATCATAGGTTGGATGACCCTATAACAGGACGACCCCTCATCATAGGTCTGACGACCCTATGATAGGTCGACCTCTCATCATATGCCAGACGACCCTACGAGGGGACGACAGTACGAGGCCTACATTGAGAAGCCAAGACCCAGCGACAACATGAACCTTAGCCTCAGCCTAACATCATAAGCCGAGGGTGACATCACTATAGCGCGTGATTTGGGAGACGTATGGCACAATGCACGTGGGACTCGTATAGCACGTGGACCAGACCGTTATAACAATATCATCCCCTCACATAAGGGAATATTATGTCATCATTAGCCACAAGTGACATAGCCAGTTGTTAGCAGGGGATTGGCTAAATCATCATTCACATGCGCAATGCATGCTTAGGGGGTACACTACTCCCCCCAAGCCTTATATATACTTGTCATCTTCAACTTTACAAAAGGATCGATAATGGTAACCCTAGCTAAAACTCTGCTTGTACACACAGGAGAGAGAGAGAGAGAGAGAGAGAGAGAGAGAGAGAGAGAGAGAGAGAGAGAGAGAGAGAGAGAGAGAGAGAGAGAGAGAGATATTATGAGCATTGTATCCAAGGCCATTAGTGCCCATATTTAGTGGATCACACACTCATAGTGGATGTAGTCCTGATTGGCAGAACCACTATACATCATTATCTTCATTCCTATTATACTCATCCCCTTATATATACTTATAAACATACAACTCTATTGCTGCCATTGCTATTATTATTTGAGCTCATCATCTCTTATCTGGTGGAGCTAAATCTTAGCATCATCAAAGATATATACCTTTTTCTCCAAAGTATGGTGGCATAATACAAATACAAGACAATAGAGATTGAATTAGTCATTTAATCAAACATATTTCATGCAGCATTACCTTCTATCTTAAAAAAAACATCTTGATACACCATTCTCTTATATCCTTAAAAAAAATGAAACCCCAGATTTAATCATCAAATTAGAACCTAAAAATAAAATTAAACGCAGTAAGACTTTGAAGATGAATAATAAACTCATAAAATAATTTGAACTCAGAATTTGTGAACAAAAAAATCTTAAAGAGTCCAAACAAAAAGGGGTCAAAATCGTAAAAAATTAGTAAATTAGAAATTTACACAAGTGAAAGGTGGACTCCTTCTGGATGTTGTGGTCAGCAAGGGTACGTCCATCCTCAAGTTGTTTCCTAGCGAAGATGAGCCTTTACTGGTCTGGTGGGATTCCTTCTTTGTCTTGAATCTTGTCTTTTACGTTGTCGATGGTGTTGAACCCTGGACATGGTTTAAAAGAGTGAAATCTAATAGTTATGGGAGAACCTCAAAAATCAAATATAATCAGATAAATCATTAACATTATTCATCAAATACTCAGCGCCCTAAGTTTTAGGACCCCAAAACTTGTAGAATACGTGTCCAGAAACAAACACCCAAGAAGAGGTTTGGTTGCAAGAAGAGGTCGAAGAGAGAGAGAGAGAGAGAGAGTTTTTAACGCAAGAAGAGGTTGGAGGGCCGCATCGTGTGGTACTATCTTCTATAGATAAGAGAGAGGAAAAGGATGAATGAGTGGTAGAAAATGAAAGTATGCTAAGTTGGGAGGATAATTGATTGAGAAGAGTTTACAAAAATACCCTTAATTTTCAACCGTTTGATTCAGGAAGACATAACCCGAGGTGTGCTTCCTACTGTCAAGGCATCCCCAAAAATCTGAGTTTGAATAACCAATCACCTTAAGGTGATCAGTCTTCCAATATGTGAGCCTGTAATCCTTGGTCCCATGTAGGTACCTCAACACTTTATTTGCAGCTTTCCAATGGTAAATCCCCGAATTTCTTTGATATCTTCCTAGTATCCCAACGGCAAAATTGATGTCCGGCCTAGTGCAGACTTGTGTATACAAGAATCTCCCTACTAGAGAAGCATAAGTCATGCCTTTCATGTGCTCCCTTTATAAATCACTTCTAGGGCATTGACTTAAGCTGAACTTATCCCCTTTCTGAAGTGGAATATTAATGGGATTGTAACTTTGCATGCTAAACCTTTCTAAAACTTTGTTAATGTAAACTTTCTGAGACAATCCCAATGTTCCTCGTGATCTATCCCGAGATATTTCTATCCTGATCACGAAGGATGCCTCACAAAATCTTTCAATTTAAAGTTTTTAGAAAGGTACTTGTTTTCACTTAATAAACTAATATCACTGCTAGGGATAAGTAATTCATCAACATATAGTACTAAAAAAAACAAACTTACTACCACTGATCTTCGGGTATATACACCAATCAATAATGTTTTTATTAAACCCAAAGGATGTAATGGTATCGTGGAACTTAATGTACCATTGGCGAGAAGCTTGCTTTAGACCATATATTGACTTCTTTAACATACAGACCATGTTTTTTTTTCCTTCCTTTATGAAGCCTTGTGGTTGTGCCATGTATACTTCTTCTTCTAAACTCCCATTTAAAAAGCTATTTTTATGTCCATTTGGTGCAACTCCAAATCATAATGAGCCACGAATGCTAATGTGATTCTTAATGAGTCCTTCTTTGAAACTGGAGAGAAGGTCTTATTATAATCAATGCCTTCTCGTTGATTAAAACCTTTGGCGACAAGTCTAGCTTTATGTCATTCGATATTGCCTTTTGAGTCAAGTTTGGTATTAAAAATTCACTTGCACCCAACTCATTTTTGTCCTTCCTGAAATTCGACCAACTCCCAAACTTTATTGTCATTCATAGATTTTATTTCTTCATTCATGGCATTAATTCATTTATCAAAATCATCATTATTTATAGCTTTTTCATAAGAAACTGGATCATTAATATTCCTTATGTTATATTCAGTCTCTTGAAGGTATACCACATAATCATTCGGAATCGACGATCTCCTTTCTCTTTGAGATCTTCTTAATGGAACTTCCTGTGTTGCTTCAAAAGTTTCATCGGTTATAGTCTCATTATGTGGTTATTCAGTTGGTTGATCATTCACTCGTTGCTCATTGTTAGTGATTGGGTCAATGACCGGTTCAACAACTACATTAGGAACAATAGTTATGCTATGAACTCTGGGTATAGGAATGTGTACCCTGACTTCTCGAAAGATTACCTTTCTTTCTTTCATACTCCCACTTACTTCACCTTCTTCAATGAATTTAGCATTTTCAGTTTCTATTATTCTAGTTGTATGATTAGGACAGTAGAATCTATATCCCTGTGACTTTTCTGGATACCCGATGAAATGACATGATAATGTCCTAGGATCCCATTTCTTTTCATGAGGGTTATAGATTCTAGCTTCCACTAGGCAGCCACACGTAAATACCTCAAATCGGGTTTCCATCCTTTTTAAAGTTCAAATGGGGTTTTTGAAACTGACTTACTAGGAACCCTATTTAAGATATGTACAACGGTCTTTAATGCATGTGTCCACAAAAATATAGGCAATTGGGTCTTACTTATCATACTTCTAACCATCTCTATAAGGGTACGATTACGCCTTTCAACTACACCATTCTGCCAAGGTGATCTTGGCATTGTGTATTGGGCACAAATATCTATTTTTTAAGGAGTTTAGAAAATGGTCTAGGGCATTGCCCTAACTCATCATATCTACCATAATATTCACCACCTCTATCAAACCTAATAATTTTCACCTTTTTGCCTAGTTTCCTCTCAACCTCATTAATGTATATTTCAAAGACATTTATAGACTGAGATTTATCATGCAACATTTACAAAATGCTATAACGTAAAAAATCATATATAAAGGCTATGGGTACCTCAATTTGCCATCACGGGCCTAGGCGAGTAGCCAATAGAAGCGGCCCAAAGTTCGGGCTCCTTGTATCTCAACTGAATTCAATTATGACTTAGTCTACTCCTAAAATCTCGTAAGGAGATATTCTAGGAGTAGAAGATGGACGTGGGGGAGTCCAACACCCCCACTCCCCAAGAACAAACATGTATATAACAAATTCTAAGCCTGGGGAAAAAGTCGTGCATTATATTCTTTGTAAAACACTCCTCGGAGTACATAGAAATAATACTGAGAGCACCACCGTGGATGTAGGCATTCTTGCTAAACCACGTACATATTGTGCTGTGTGATTGGCATTTTTATTCTCTATTCCCTTTATTAATTGCACTTTATCATTAATTTGTGTTGAATATAATTGTCACCATAATTGGCACCATATGTGGGAACATTTGTCTTACTTTGAGAAGGCCCTCATCAATAAATAATTTGAAATGTCTCGTCACAGTAGTAATGCCCCTCAAGCAGTGGATATCTAAGAACAGCCTACTCCCCACAGGATCAGATCTGAAGTTCAACATCCAGATCAAAGGGCTCACCCTGAGTGACCATCCAAAGAGGAGAAACAGGGACCAGCGAGATCTACACAAATCTCTAGATTGATTGATGCCTATGAGGCAAGGTTCTAAGAGAAAAAAGAGTTCGCTCACCAGCAAGAGTCTGAGAATGCTCGCCTCAAAAGGAAATTAGAAAGGATGGAGAAAGAACTCCATTGCAGCGTTAGGCGAGGTCCATACAGCACTCCTAGCCCTCAGGAGAGAAAGTATGGCAGTCGAGGAAGGATCCCTAGACGTGGATCCCAAAAAAGCGAGAAACACGAGTCGGATGATGACTCACTCGAGCAACAACATCTAGCTCGTCGTTACAGGAGCTCAGCTCGAGGTGATGAGGACATACGAAATTTGGTCCAAAGGGAGATGGACTCGCACCTAACACATCAGGGTGCCAGATCGACTAGAGTGCTTGCTCGCCGAGCTCTCAGGACCCAGATGAAATCCCCTTTCTCTAGGGAGATAGAAGAAGAAGCCCCCCAAAAGTTCACAATCCTGAGATTCAAGATTTATGACAGAAATACTGACCCTATCGATCATGTTAGGCAGTACAGATAGGCAATGACTCTCTGGAGCCACAGAGATGCACTAATGTGTCGAATTTTCCCCTCAAGCCTCCATGATGTGACCCAGAAATGGTTTGAGAGGCTCCTGTACAAGTTCATCAGGAGTTTTGAGTCCCTGGCCGAGCTCTTCACAGCTCGCTTTATTACCATCAGCCCCCATCCGAAGAGGATGGATGCTTTGCTAATAATGAAGAAAATGCCCCAGGAGAGCCTGCGAAACTATGCAAAGAGATACTGGGAGATGTTCAATGAGGTCGAGGACTGCTTAGAGCAGGTAGAAGTAGCCTCTTTCAAGGTTGGCCTACCCAGCTCTTGCTTTCTGCATCAATCCCTGACGAAGAAGAAGGCCACAACCATAGATGACTTGATGGCTCGCATCGAGAAATATGCCAAAGTGGAGGATGTGACTCGCCTCAGTACAAAAGAAAATGGTCGAACTAAGCTCGTTGCCAAGGGAAATAACAAGGTTGAAAACCAGAAGAAAGGAGGCAAGAATGGCTCCAAGAACGGAGGCAAGAACGATGCTTCGAAAGCATTTCAGACAGTGAACACTATCCTCAAAGAACTAATTTATAAGATCCTGGCGAAGATCAAAGACGAGCCATTTGTTAAGTGGCCCAGAAAGATGGGAAGAGATCCCTCAAAAAGAAACAATGCGCTGAGATGCGCTTTTCACAAGGAGGGAGGACATAAGAGTGAGCATTGCAAGGCTTTTAAGTCTCACCTCGAATAACTGTCCCAAACTGGGCACCTGAACGAGTTTATGGAGAAGAAGGTAGAGAAAGTCGCTGCCAATGGAGAAATAAGACCCGATAACGTACTCGACTGTCCATGAATTTGCAGTTATTCATAAGGCATCAGATATGAAGAAGATTCAAGGGAATTCAGCTCGGATGGAAGTGAAAAATCTTACTGCAGTAATGCAAGCTTTTCAGATCGATCCAGCAAAGACACAATCAGGAAAGCGTCGGCGAGCAGATGACGTCGACTATAGCAAACATATCGTGTTCACAGAGGAAGATCTGGTGGGGATAAAAACCCCACATAATGACACCTTGATCATTATGCTCAAGATAGACAACTATGACGTCGACAAGTTTCTCTTCGACCAGGGAAGCTCATCTGAGGTAATGTATCTCGACCAATTCAGAAAGTGAAGTTAAGCGTTACCGACTTGAAGGAAGCCACTGTCCCTTTAGTTAGCTTCGCTGGAAAAGTGACTATTGTATTGGGAAAGATCGTGTTATCGGTAAGGGCAGGAAGTGTCTCCAAGATGATCGAGTTTCTGTTGGTCGACATCGACTCGCCATATCAAGCTATCCTCGACAGGGGGTGGCTACATGCAATGAAGGCTGTCCCTTCGACTTACCATCAGAAACTCAAGTACGTGACTGAGCGAGGAGTAATGAAGATTCACGGAGATCAAGCGATGGCAAGAAGGTGATTCATAGCAGCTATCCGCCCAAAATAAGAGAAAAATGTCGAGAAGGACAAAGAGAAGGTCGAGGAGCAAGAAGGTTTGATACCTTCAAAAAAGAAGTTAAGATATTAAAGACCCGGGGTGGAGGAGACCAGGCTCCTTCCCTCTGAGTGGGTTATTGAAAACCTGGAGGAGATAACATCCGGTAGAAGCAAGAAAGACAGGAGTTTCTTAATCGAAACTTCTCTTATAGATCAAGAGAATAAAGAGTTAGCGGTGCTACTAAGAAGTAACCTAAACGTTTTTGCACGGGAACTATATGAGCTGTCTGGCATTGATCCCTGTGCGGTTTGTCATTGATTACACGTCGACCCCACTTTTAGGCCTATCGTGCAGAAAGCACAGCGAACCGCGCCCGAGAAGGTTAAGGCTGTGGAAAAAGAAGTTGAAAAGCTGCTGGATGCAGGATCCATACGGGAAGTTCAATTCCCTAAATGGCTATCCAACCCAGTAGTAGTTCTAAAGAGCAATGGGAAATGGAGAGTCTGTATAGACTTCACTAACCTTAATAGGGCGTGCCCTAAGGATAGTTTCCCTCTCTTGAAGATCAACCAATTGGTGGACGCCACAGAAACTTATGAAAGAATGAGTTTTCTGGATGCATATTCACGATATCACCAGATTCCTCTATATGCCCCAGACCAAGACAAGACCGCATTCATTACCACCATCGGTTTGTACTGCTATAAAGTTATGCCCTTTGGGCTCAAGAATGCGGGAGTAACTTACCATAGGCTGGTCACATAGATGTTCAAATACCAAATGGGGGATACCACGAAAGTCTACATTGATGATATGATCGTCAAGAGAAAGCACAAAGAGGACTATCTCTCAAACCTATTAAGAACCTTCGAAATCCTCAGGAAGTACTGAATGAAACTCAACGCGAGCAAGTGTTCTTTCGGTGTCCAGTCAGGAAAGTTTCTCGAGTACTTGGTCAGTAAGAGAGGCATTGAGGCCAACTCGGACCAGATCGATGCAATCAACAGGGTACAGACCCCTCGCACAATACGAGACGTATAGAAGCTCACAGGTATGCTCGCTGCTTTGAATAGTTTCATCTCAAAGTCCTCTAAGAAGTGCAAGCCATTATTCCAGCTCTTAAAAGGAAATAAGACAGTAGAATGGAATCAAGATTTCTCGCAAGCATTGGAAGAGCTCAAGGATTACCTTAGCTCACCGCCTCTGCTCGTTATACCTCAAGAAAATGATCCCCTGTACTTATACCTCGCCCTCTCCAGTAACGCCATCAGTTCTGCACTGATGTGCGAAAATACAGGAGTCCAACACCGAGTTTACTATGCGAGCAAGACCTTATTGGACGCCGAGAAGCGATACCTACCACTAGAGAAGCTCGCTTTTGCACTAGTGATAGCTTCGAGGAAGCTGAAGCACTACTTCGAAGCTCATACTATCATCATCCTCACATCACACCCCCTTAAAGCAGTCCTATAGAAAGCAGATCTGTTTGGCAAACTATCCAAATGGTCAGTCGAGCATCAACCAGGGCGACGAGCTGCCAAACACGAAATATATGCTCCAAATTGAGTTCGCACCCAGTTGGATGGACCCTTTGAGGGACTATTTGAAAGATGGTACACTTCCAAACGATAAGAATGCCGCTCATCAGATAAGAGTCAAAGTTGCTCACTTTCACTTATCTCCTGAGGGAAAACTATACAAGAGATCATTCACCGGCCCTTACCTTCAATGTGTTAACCCGAAGGATATCGAGCAAGTTCTACACAAGCTTCACGAAGGAATCTATGGAATCCATATTGGAGGGAGGTCACTAGCTTTTCGAGCAATAAAGGAAGGCTACTGGTGGCCATATATGCAAAGATATTCGGCAGTGTATGCTCGTAAATGCGAGAAATGTCAATTACATGCTCCTATGGTCCACCAACCTGCTAGTGACCTAAGATCGCTTACTAGCCCATGGCCTTTCGCCCAGAGGGGGATGGACATCATAGGCCCTCTTACTACCGCCGTCGACAATCGCAAGTATCTGTTGGTTATAAAAGATTACTTCACCAAATGGATTGAGGCAGTGCCACTGGAAAATATTCGAGATGCAGATATGATGAGGTTCATATAGAAGAATATAATTACCCATTTTAGAATCCCCAGAACCATCATCACTGACAACGGAACACAGTTCGAGAGTGACCCTTTCCAGAACTTTTGCAGAGAACACGGGATCAGGCACTATTTCATCTTGGTGGCTTACCCCCAGAGCAACAGTCAAGTCGAAGCTTCCAATAAAATAGTGATCGATGGGTTGAAGAAATGACTAGAGCGAGACAAAGGCGTATGGGTGAGTGAGCTGCCACATATTTTGTGGGCCTACTGCACTACCCCATGACGAGCAACTGGGGAAATCCCATTCTCACTAACGTATGGAATGGAAGCAATCATCCCCTTGGAAGCTGGCCTACCAACCATGAGAACCACCCTTGTCGACCAAGGCCAAAATGATGCAGCATTACTCACTGAACTTGACCTAGCTGACGAACGTAGAGAACTAGCCTTAGTAAAGATGGCGAGCTATCAGCAACATCTCGCGAAACACTATAACACGAAGGTCAATCTAAGGGTATTCTAGGTTGGGGACTACCTCGAGCTTGGAATGCTGCCAATCTGAAGAAATTCTATTTCTAGTTGTCCTTCACTTATCTTTTACTACCTTGATTGAATTGTCAACTCATTTCTTATTTTTTTGGTGATGATTAATAAAAGACTATTTGTCAATGGCATCTTATGAAGTGTTAATTCTTTATTAGTAACTTTATAACTTACACATCTTTTCCAAGCAATAGGCACCTTACTCGAAGCATAAAAGTAGGGTGTCACCCTCATCATGTTTTTGTTATGAAACACGGACAACCTCTTAGCATTTCCCCGACAATATATGAAGCCCTATAAGGGGGCCTTAGGCAATTAAACCAAAAATGAATTGGTCACCAAACTATGTTTGGCTCAGAAAACCTGATCGAATAGAATATACAACACCAGGTGTGTCCTCGCCATTGCCAAACTTAGGCCTATGGTAATGTGACGACACGACCTAAAAGGTAAAGTGAGGCAAAATGGTATCCCAAAAAGTATACTGGACTGGGAGGATACTCACTCAAAGAAACAACCCAAAAAATCTAGTCGGCTATAAAGGGCCTGAGATAATCAAGTAGGAAATAAATGAAGTAAAAGATATACAACGCATGTTTAGTCGGCAAAATCGCCCAAAACATAAATATTACATTACTTCATTACATGTACAATGAGTTACATCCGGTAAAATCTTAACGAGGTTGAGGCCTCTAAAAAGGTAATCAATCACTTGTGCTCTTTATCCATCGTTCAAATGAGGAGCCAATTCCTCCTCAACATCATTCGCATCTGGCTCTAACAACTGCCCGAGGATAGCATCGATAGGGACCCACTCGTCGTCCCTCCTAGAAGGATTAGGCCTCAAAGTTGAAAGAGAGATCTCGTGACGGTACCAGAGTACTGAGTTCCTTGGGACTTGCAGCTCCCTAAGGGCGCTCAACAATCCCCTAATCAAAGATAGTTCTTCAAAATCTGTCAGCCTCATCGGAGCATCTATCCAACCTTGTTCATAACCATCAGCCCATACTCATCGAGGACCTTTCTTGAACAGATGCCTCAGCCGTGTGACGTCTCTTTGAAGCCTAACAGTAATCACTTATGCTGGACAAATATCTTCTCAAAGATCGTCTATCTCCCTAGCTGGATCCCCTACATCTGTACCAGCTCGTGGACCAGCCGATGGGGTGGAACCTTATAAAGCTTGAGGGACGGTGCTCGGCCCTGTGCTAGCTAGTGGAATAGCCAATGAAGAGGAACCTCATAAAATTTAAGGTGTGACGCTCGGTGCATGCTCCTTGAGTCGCGACACCTCCCTCCTCAGAGTTTTATTTTCCTATTGAAGAACTTCTTTGACTTGGTTGATTTCGGAGGCATCTAGAAGCTTGTCCCTCAAAATATTTACTTCCTTGTGGACAGAGGTGCCTACTTCTTCCATCTCCTGAAGTCTATCCTTCAGTTTGGCGACGAGCTCAGATTGGTTCTTAAAGCTCTTATTTCTTGACCTGAGAGACTTGCAAATCATAACGAAGTCTTGATGAACTTGGATGCTCGCATTGGGACCAAGGATCCTTCCCAGTTAAGAGGTGGCAGGTATATACTCGTCTACATCAATCAACTAGAAGCCATACAAGCAGTAAAAAGCAGAAGAATCAGTGTGCAGAAAAGAAAGTACTTTCATTTAATTCAAATAAAGGGGTCCAAGTACATCGGTAATTAAAAAATAGTTGCACAAATAAAGCAAAAGATACAGAGGAAGTCCTAAGAGCATGCTTAGCTAGAAACCTCAGTTTGTTCAGAGGTTGTTGGTTGCTTTCCCTTATCGACAACAGTAGAGACAGCTCCCTCAGATGGAACAACGGTTATTCCCTGGGCAGGAGGAGCACCAACAGGAACAGTCTGGGAGGCAGGGACTACACCTTCAATGGTTGGGGCAGGCGCATCATCTACAATAGGCTTTGGTCCTGGATCATGCTCGTCAAATAAGGGTAAGTCAATATCCACCTTGGCAGCCAGAAGATAGCCCTTCTTGAAGTTCAGACAGTTGATGTAGCCTATCTGAGCATCAGCATCCTCATATGCGGCAACCCACCCAGAATTGTATGAATTTTCCTTAATGGTGGTTGCCTCGAACTCCATTTTCTTCAGCTTCTCTGCCAGTACCTTATTCTCCTCGACCACGGCCAGCTTACTCGTGCAGACTAGGTCGTAGGACCGCCTAAGCTCATTTATCTCCTTTATCGCCGCCTCCTTTTCTCTATTGGCATCAATAAGGATGAGATCAAAGGACTTCTGAGCCTTGTTAGTAGCCCTCAAGTTAGCCTCTAGCTCAGCATTCCTCCCTTATATCTTAACATTTTGCCTTTCCAGATCGGCCTTCGCCCTTACCAGTTCGTCGCGAGTATGGTAGAGGACGACGAAATCAGTCACAAACTGCAAAGAAGAGAAACATTAAGAAAAATGTTGCAAGAATGGATACACATCAAACTGTAAACTGTAAACATAGAGGAGAAAAGAAGACTTACCAAGGTTAGCCTCTAGCTCGCCTCCAGAGCTAACTGGTCAGTCCCCATCTCCTTCTGACGATCAATAGGCAAAATTTCTCTCTCGAACAATCCAGGAGACAATTGGGGAGAGAGGGCAATAGAGTCCCCCTCAGGAAAAGCAAACACGGGAACCAGAGCATGCTCGACCTTCGTTCTCACCTCATCTCTCCTTCTCTCCTCTTCCCTCTCCTTCTTCTCCCTCTCAGCCCTCCTCATGTCCTCCACCTTTTTCCTCTATTCCACTCTTTTTCTCTCTTTCTCTTTCAACAGATCCTCCTCCTTCCTCTTCTTCTCCTGCTCATGGGTAGCAGACTGAGAACCGGTGGTAACATCCCCACCGCTGGACTTTTGTTTCTTCGATCGTTGAGCAAGAAGCACATCATCATTATCATCGTCATCACGGATTCCTCCTGGGGGGAACCATATTTTCCTCGCTGGAACTGCTGGATGTACTTGAAGACTCTTGAGCCTCTGAAACCTCTTTCGAGCTGGAAGATCCTTCACCACTAGAGCTCGCCTCACTGGAACCACCTTCAGTACCTCCCCTATTATCACCTTCAGAGCTGCTCTCTTCCTCGTCCAACTGAATGGGGTCTGCAGCAGCTTCTTCAGTGATGTCCAACTAAGGGATGCTGTCTACAGGTTGTGTGATGAAACTAGACCCAATATTCTTATATTCCAGAAGAAAAGTAGCTGACCGAGGATGTTCACCGTCAGCCAAAGGTTCCCTGATGTTCCAAGCTTTGATCAGCTCGACAGATCGAACCTCGCTAAGAGAAGGTTCCAAATTCTTTGTCCTCGCTGAAAAGAAGAGAGAAGAATATCAGAGAAATCATACATTAACAAGAAAATCGAAGAGCAGAACAAAAATTAAGCTTACTTATAAACTCCTCCCCATAAAAGGGGACTGTGAACCTGTCAGACCTCGACCCCTCAGTATGGGGAGGAAATTTCCAATTTCTAGGAAGAAAACCTCTTTCCAGTAATCCTTGTGGGAATCAGGTAGATTTACTACCAATACCCTGTCAGGACTCCTGGCCTTGAGGTAAAGAAGACCAGAGCTTGTTTGCGAGAAAGAGTAGCAGAAGCATATTTCAGCAAGCCCTAGATTTGTGCCATAGAGTTGGTTTATTCTATGGACACCATCAACAATCTTCCAAAAGTTTGGCAAGCACTGTGCAGGGACGATATTAAAGTAACCAAAGAAATGAAAAAACAAATTGCTTGGAGGGAAAGTGAGTCCCCCTTGGGACAACAACGGGACATAAATCCAATGAGCGTCCTCTATCTCTCTAACATTCTTAGGGACAGAGGCGCACTCAAATTCTACCCAGTCTGGGATATTATAAAACTTCCTAAACTCAGGCACCGATCTATTGCCTATCGTCGCCATTCATAAACCCTAATTACAAATTCAAAGAAAACTCAACAAAACACACACACACACACACACACACACACACACACACACACACACACATATATATATATATATATATATATATATATATATATATAGAGAGAGAGAGAGAGAGAGAGGGAGAGAGAGAAAGGGACTTACGAGATGAAAGTTTGGCTTGGACGATGAAAGATCACAAGCCCAGACGATGAAGAAGATTGAAAGCAAAGTAAACGAAGACCTGGAGAGGAGGGCGCAACAACGAAATCTTGAAGAATATGAGAAAATATGAATAATCTTGAAACGACGGTATGGAAATGCTGCTCCAAGTGACAATTTAAACAGTTCTAATCATATCGCACGAGACCCGAAGCAGGGTGCCGCCAAAATCAAGTAGAGACATCCAATCTTGGGAAGAGTTACACAATTTACAAGAGAGCCATTATGACAAATCATTTAAATTTATTGAGCCCAAATTATGGCCCAACAACTTTAGGGGCAATTGTGGGTACCTCGATTTTCCACCACGGTCCCAGGCGAGTAGCCCAATAGAAGCGGCCCAAAGTTCGGGCTCCTCGCATCTCAACTGAATTCGGTTATGACTTAGTCTACTCCTAAAATATCGTAAGGAGATATTCTAGGAGTAGAAGATGTACATGGGGGAGTCCAACACCCCTACTCCCCTAGAACAAACATGTATATAACAAACCCTAAGCCTGGGGCAAAAGGCAAGCATTGTATTCTCTGTAAAACACTCCCTACAGTACATATAAATAATACTAAGAGCACCACCGTAGATGTAGGAATTCTTGCTGAACCACGTACATATTGTGTTGTGTGATTGGCATTTTTTATTCTCTATTCCCTTTGGTGATTGCGCTTTCTCATTAATTTGTGTTGAATATAATTATCACCACAAAGGAAATTAAGTATTTCTCTCCACCAATGGATGGAATATCAAAAGGTCCACATATGTCTGTATGTATTATTTCAAGTAGTTGGGTGCTTCTTGTGGTTCCTTTCTTTGTATGTTTGGTTCGTTTTCCTTTAATAAATTCCCCACATACATCATAATTGGCCCAATCCAGGTGATGGAGTATTCCATCTTTAATGAGACTTTCAATTCTCGACCTGGATATGTGCCCTAATCTTTATGCCACAAGTAAGTAGATTTTTCATCATTAAGTGTACGTTTCGTACCAACATTAGGATGCAGGGTCACAAGGATTTCAGAAAAATTCTTTTCAAGATTCAATTGATATAAACCACTTAATAAAAATCCAGAACCAACATTATTAGAAGTTTTAATCAAACCAAAACCATTTTACCTAAATTCTATCGCAAAACCATCGAAAGCAAGTTTGGAAACAGAAATTAAATTCCTAAAAAGTGTGGATACATAAAAAGTTTCTTGCAAATCTAAAATAAATCAAGTGCTTAAAATAAAGCGAAAGACTCCAATAGCTTCTATTTTAGCCTTTGCTTTATTGCCCATGTAGAGAAAATGCTCATTTGGATTTATTTTGCGGATCGAAGTGAAGCCCTGCATCGAATTAGAAACATGACACATAAAACCAGAATCAATCCACCAAGTGTTAGAAGGAGCGTTAATAAGGTTTGATTCGAAACAAACATAAATAAAGGGCTTATCCTTTTTCTCGAACAAGGTCGTTCATTTATGACAATCCCTCTGTAAATGGCCCTTCTTTTTATAGAAGTGACACTTGTTGTTCTTTTCCTTCTTCACAGCAGCAGTTAATGGTTCAGCTTGATGAGATGGTCCAGGACCTTTCTTAATGCCCTTGTCGAACTTCTTCTTAAAACCAGCTCCTTTGACTATAAGATTTGCCACTTGCCCCTTAGTCACATGGCCATTCTATTGCTTAAGTTTTCCTTCCTCCTGTACCAACATGCTTTGCAAATCATTTACATTCCACTTAACTTTTATAGTGTTGTAATTGATTTGGAAAGGCCCATACTCAAGAGGTAGGGAGTTTAGGACGAATTGGATGAGAAAAGACTCATCCACTCTCATGCCCAAAACTCTTAGTCTAGCATCCAGATTGGCCATCTCTATAATGTGCTCATTCATGGTTCGAGTACCATCGAACCTCACAGTGGTCAGGTTAGCCATTAGTTTCCCAGCAAGGGATTTATCATCAATGAGAGAGTGTTCCTTAATGTTGTTCAAATACTCTTTTGCTTTCGTAGTTTCAGGTAGGGAGGTCTTAATGTTAGCAGCAACGCACATTCACATAAACATAAGGGTCAGCCTATTGAATCGAGACCATGCTTCATGTACAATAATTTCATCCTCGCTATTGGCATCAGTAATGGTAGCGGGTTCATCACACATAATTTCCATGTCCAGGTCAAGAACCCCTAGGCTGAACTCAATTTTCTCATTCCATTCAGAAAAATTAGTTCCATCAAATTTGGAATAGGACTGAACTTGCGAATACGAGGTAAGAGGAACTGCAATTAATAACAATGTTCACAAATTAAATTTTTACACACAACAAAAATTGCAAGGGTCAAATATTGAATTGTTGACTAAAATTTTTGACAGATTTCATTTACAATCTCAATATCATGGAATCTGTGTTAATCATCACGTAATATTCAGATTATAAATATATACTACCCTATAATTCATTTATCATGGTCCCATAATTTCGACATCTGTGTTTGTTGCCTAAATATTTAATCCCGTGATTAATGGACTTAATGTTAACTATTCTGTTTTTCACAAGACCAATTCTAATGTTGTTTAATTCAAATATTATCATGTGTTGCGCCTCAATCCAATTTTATAACTAACATTAGAATAATCCTTTAATGAATGTAAGTGTATTATTCGTACATGCAATCTCAGCCGGTGTTTGGCCTTTTACTTAACTCAAATGAATAATTGCTTACATATCCCAACTTAAATACAGTTAACCATACATTAAATATTAACTATAATACGTAATCTACAAGTAATTACCAAGATATCAATAACATCTTAAATGCCTCAAAAACAGAATTGCCTAGGTATAGTAAAAACACATAATACATGAATTTTGTCAAGAATGGCAAAAATGAGTTTTCACCATAGAATCGAAGTAAAATATGTCAGAAAATAAAAACCTTTTTGCGAAACGTTAATATCAATTTTCTGTAAAGAGTTATAAACCTCGAGATTATTTCCTAAAATGGAAAAAATGGGGTTTTGAGGGCCTTAACGGACTCGGATTATCGAAAAAACATATAACATCACGGCCAAAGGCCGTGAAATTCGATCGTTGGCCCGTTTCCAGTCAACCCATCAAGTTTCAAGTCAATCAGACAACAAAAATTTCGAAAAACACCATTCACTAAGCCAAAAAAAAATTCTCCCGAAAAATCTGTTTTGCGTCAAATCATAGTTTTCACTTAATTAATCTTAAAAACAGATTTGTTTTCTTATCATCATTATTAAAATTATTTTCCAGAACGCTTACACAAACTTGAAACAATAAAAATCATGCTAACGGCATATTAGGGTTCTAATAACACGAAAAAAAAGGGTTAAACAATAATGGGATAGTTATCATAAAATTAAGGATTGTATACAGAAATTTCGTTCTTAATATCATACATAACAAAAATTCGAATTACTAATTCCAGATTAGTATATGATTACCGAATTGCTTAAAATTTTAGATTTTTAGATTTTTCAAAAATTTCAGATTTCCAGATTTATCAAAAGAAAAAAATTCAGATTTCCAGATGCAAAAGATCAAAGATTAGAACTGTTATAAGGAAATTTTCATTAAAGAAAAGAATGAGATTATAAACTGAAGGCTCTGATACCACTTGTTAATCAAGACTGTTTTGTTAATTATAAAATCGGATATAAATCATAATGTTACATCGTGTTTAAGACAATTTTGTCTTGAATCTAGGATATTTAATCTTCATGCAATCACAAAATCATAAGTTCTTTATAACTATGATCAAAACTAACCTTTGTCCATTGCAATTAATTGGAATAAGGTGACTTGAATGCTCCTATTGAACCTTCCTCTGAATCTCTTCTTGAACAGTCCATAATTGCTTTCTTTTGTGCCTAGAACTTTTGTGAGAAAATACGAATAAAGGAAATTTTGGATTTTCTCTCCCTCTTTAGAAACAGTGTGTTATGAGATGACTCTAGATGGTGTAGATGTCTCTATTTATAAGGGAAAGATGGCCTAAATCCTAGTCAAGGTGGGAGCCTTTTCAAGTCTCCCACTAATGCCACTAACCATCATGTGACTAACGGATAAGATTTATCCAATCTTTTAATATCTTTATTTATCACATTCCTAATTAATTATCTGACATTTATTAAGACCACATAAATGGAAAATTCAAAATTTAATATAATTCAAATTAATTAATTAATTTCGACACTTAATATTAATTTCCAACAACCCTAACATTCATTTGTATGAAATTCTTGAGCATAGTTCTTTTACCCCTAATGGCTTGGAAAATGCATGAAGCTTCTCTTAAGCCACTCAAGTAGGCCCATGCATGGTAGCTAGGTATTGCTGATTTGTTGCCTCACCAGAAAAGAACAAGTGACTCCCAACACTTTCTGCAAATATATCATAATCACTACCAGATGACTATACTTTGGCATGAGAGTATGAACCATAAGAAAGGAGATCGCTGCCCCATTATGTACAAATAGATTGTATGAAATTAGGCATGTCAATGCCCCTTGGGACATATATATTTGTGAATATGATCATAATAAACATGAAGTGGACTGAACGTACATTTTTGTAAAGGAGAAACCACCATAAAATATGTAAATATCAAGAAGCCCCATAAAATATGCAAATTGAAACAAAAGTCAAATCCAAATCATAATCAATTTCAGACAAAAATAATATGAAACTACGTCATATCTTCGTGATTTTGAGTGGTATTTGCTCATGCTTTGTAAAAAAAGCACCGCTAATTACAAATATAGGGAATAAATAGAAAACCAAACATATAATATAAGTATGAGAAGAAGTTAATCTTGGTGAACATAAGGAAAGGAATTTGAATTGAAATACGAAAGTTAAGATTAGGAGAGGGTGTAAGGGTAGATTTAGCATCTGATTCAGGGACGCAAAGGAACTGAACATAGATTATCTGTTTGCATAATATATCTTCTTCTTCTACAATGTTTTTCTCACTCTTTACTATCATCAAATAAAATACTATTTGTTGATTTGATTTTTAGTTGAACAAATCCAAGATGATGTCAGATACGGAATGATAACCGATTCTTATTCCAAGATGATGTCGGATATGGGAATGCGATCGATATTGCATGGTAAAGTTTTTTTGTTTTTTATTGGTCTTTTGCTCTCTCTAAATCAAAAAATAGGGTGTAGAAGATGGAGACCCAGATGAGAGAGATGGTGTGTTTCCATGTGATAGCGAAGAGCAGATAGAGAGTTTGTGTCTGATTTGGGTTTTCTGTTGTTCAGATAAGAAGATCGGAGAGAGATACGGAGTAGTTACGTGTGAATTTTTTTATTTAAAAAATTCTAAATTATAAAATATTAGGGATGGATTTTTGGAGACTTCTCACTTACCTGCCACGGTGGTCACACCACCGTTGGAAATCGTCGCACCAATGAATAAATGTTTTTACAAAAAATCACCTGAAATAGCATCTTTGGGCATAAAGGAATTACGAATATGTAACTACAAATCCCTCTAGTTTTGTTACAATAGGAACTGTTGAGTTAAAAAGAAAGTCGTCGAACCATCCTTACTTCTCGGCAACCACTGTGTGAAGATGACGACACAGGATTGAACGACATCAAGGACACTCTAATGATTATAGTTCTTCACTACAATCAAAGAGTTCTAACTCCGACGAATTTTGACTTTGGCCGAAAATTCTTTGGTGTAGATATAAGAATGTTTAATTGATTAAACCAAAATTAAGGCTTGAACAGAATTGCACTTGAAATGTATGACCACGGAGAAATCCATAACATTGTGGACTGTAGAATGGTGATGCTTGCATTTCCGCTGGCATCTACATTTTCGATTTTCAGTAAAGGGGGGGTTGTTTGTACTTTCCAATGTGAATTTGTAAATGGTTTATGGATCTGAGAATTGCCTAGTGCCGTCACTTATGTGACACTAATCTGTTAGTTGAATATATGAACTGAACAGAAAACAATGGCATCTTAGATAAAAATCTATATATAAATTATTAATGCCACCACAGCCAAATAAGCTACGAACAATATGCCAAATTGTGAACGAGATGGGAGATGTGATTTGATATTGCCAAATTGTGAGAGAGATGCCAAAAACTATTAATTGTCAATGCCCGATTTTTAGACTTTGAGGATGAAGTTTAAAACATTAAAATATAGTTTATACGAAAAGAAAGAATGAACTGAACAAAACAATCAAACTTTAAAATGATGGATAATGTTTTTGTTAATAATATGTTTTCTTAATGATTTTTTCATAATATAAGCCTTAAATAAGGAAACAGGTAGCAGCAGCAACAACTAAAGATTAAAATTTCAAGTTGCAAAAACTACTCCAAAACTTCTCTAAGTTGCAAGTAGCAGCAGAAGCAACTAAAGATTAAAGATCCAATATAAATATTTATACTTCATAATCAACAAATACCATATTCTCAAATAAATAAATAAAATTTGGACAGTACCTATTTAAATGGACATACATGTTTCTTTCTTTCTCTCTCTTACCATTATCTCCCTCTTGTACTCTCAATGGACTTCACTACCGGATGCAGAAATAAAAACTACACAATAAAAACTCAAACAAAATACTTCAATTAATACACATAGCAAATTGGTGTTGATTATCTTCTGGAGAAAGGAGAAAAATCGCAAATCTATAGAAACTCTCGAAATTAGATTAAAATGATATAATGAAAAATGTCAGATATATCTGATAAATTGAGAGAGAGAGAGAGAGAGAGAGAGAGAGAGAGAGCATCTACTATATCTGAAAAATTGAACCAATTTTTTTTCCAGATATACTGCCTTATGAAAAACAATTTTTTAAAGAGGTTGGAGGTGTGGGGAGGCTTCCCTATCTTTGGGTAGCAGCAACCACACTTGTTGTTGTCATGATTCGCATAAAGTGATAGATGTTGTAGCACAACTCATTATGTATATATAAATCCAAAATCCTAATATCATTTAAATCAATACACATTTTCCAAAAATGGGAGGGGTATAAAAATCATATCATGGAAAATATATAAAAAAGGAAATATCAAAACAAACTAAAAGATATGTTTAGGCATTTTGTACTTAAAGTGAAAGCTGGTATAAAATTTGTTATCCAGTTAGTGAGGGAGGGGCTGGGTATAAGAATTTTTCAGCATGTGGTCATGTTTGATGAGGGTGATAACCAAATTAACCCACTTCTGCTACTCTCCTTGTGTTATCCATTTTATCTTGGCCAATCAAAAATTCATGTTTGATAGAACCTTCAGGTTCTTGATAATTGCATTATGTCCTTCATCCCATTATGGATGAAAGCAAACAAAATCATAGACGGAAGTGATTGTTGATACCAAATTCATTAAAATCATGGTTTTCCATTTAATAAATTGAAGAAAAGAAAACATAAGTACCTACTAATTTAATTCCATAACTCAAATGTGTCATTAACTACTAACTATTGCTTTCAATCAACAAGTTCCTAAGATTTTAAAAACTAACGAGAGCAAAAGTTTTGTCGAGTCAAATAATGTCACAATTAACAAAAGTTTTGCAAAGTCAAATAATATCACAATTAAATAAAGTTAGATGATTCAAAAGTTTTTCAAAGTCAAATAGTTCAGTCACACAGTATACAATATAGCAACTAATAAATTTATATTGGTAACAAAGTACCTAGCTTAGTGCAAACTAATACTACAATTAAAATTCTTAGATGGGTCCTAAAATTTGTATCACTTCGCTATCTCTAAACTCACTCAGTTTCTTCATTCAATATGATTGATTTGCATATGAAAAGCTACAGAAGTTTCATCATGTATCTGCTCAAAGCCATAAAAGAATAAGAATAAGAATTGGCTGACCATTTATCAGGACATTTATGCCAACGCCAATGACTAAATGACATATACATGTGCACTCGTGAGTACATCGAAGCACTATGAAAATCCTAAATAAAATACTTACATGAGTAACAAAAATCTAAGAGGGTGAAGAAACCCCTAAAATTAAGTTGGCACCCAGGTGTATAATGGTTTAAGAATAATGTGCATATATTTTTATGCACACCATAAGTGCCGCAGATAATTTTGAATCTCACAACACATTTGTTCAATAAAAAATCGATACCCTAATCTAAAACACAAAATCAAAGTATAGATAGAAAAGTCATCGTGTCTTGTCGATTTCAATTGGATTCACGAATCAAAATTTCAGCATGTACATTTTCTGCAATACAAAAAGAAATGCAATAAAAAAATCATATTGTAATCAAAATAAGTTAGGTATACCGAAGAAATAATATAGTTCAATACATTGAATCACCCATATACATTTTATAGTTCAGCACCAAAATTCAAAAGTCAAATGAGAATATGTTACCATTAGAAATCATTAATTTGTTTTTAATAATAATCCAATTTATTAGAAATAACAGATTAACTCTTAAGTGGAGAAATTATAATGTATTCATGAAAGGAATAAGAACTTCATCACTCAAGGCCTCATAAATTTGCAAATAAATACGAAATTATAAATGAATACCATTTACTTGTGAGCATCGTGTTATCAGTTGTGGGATCCTCTCTAAGAATTTTAAAACATTTGTCAATGTTATTGTTATCCCCATCCATACATTCAATTCATTACTGATTTCAGGATGAAAAACATAAATGGATATAAATGAAATAAAGTGTTTGATTTTTATTTGAATCATGATATAATTTCTTTCAACTCAAACTTAATCATATAAATTGACAAAGATTGTACAATTTCTCACACAAATAAGATCACAAATATACAAAATGTACAGTTTCTATCAATCCTTGATATAAAATTAGATTTTACTTTAAATATAAGAGATATAATTAAAACTGATATACAAATGTTTAAGAATGGAGCTTGTAGTAATTTCAACACAAAGACCATTCACTTAGTCCTCTAATATGAAATCATCCAAGAGGTAAAGTATCAAAATAACAAATACACAAAATTGTACACTAATGAACCCATTTTTAATAAAATAATCCTGTAACAAAAATATGCAATAAAGAATACCGATTATATGTGCAGTTGGATCTGTACAAAAAATCAAAGTAGATTTAACAAAATGGACCAATTAACTCAAACCAATAGAAAACTTGAGATGAAATTAAAAAATAAATTAAAATTCCTAACATTACTTTAGATCAAAACAGAGTCTACAAGTTTATACCCACATAAACAAAGAAGATATATACCTTTTTCTCCGAAGTATAGTGACACAATACAAATATAAGACTATAGAGATTGAATTGGTCATTTAATCAAACATATTGCATGCACCATTACCTTCTATCTTGAAAAAAAAATCTTGATGCACCATTCTCTTATATCCTCAAAAAAAAAAATGAAACCCCAGATTCAAACATCAAATTAGAAGCTAAAAATAAAATTAAATGCAGTAAGACTTTGAAGATGAATAATAAACTCATAAAATATTTTTGAACTCAAAATTTCTGAACAAAAAAATCTTAAAGAGTCCAAACAAAAAGGTGTAAAAATCGTAAAAAATTAATTAATTAAAAATTTACCCAAGTGAAGGGTGGACTCCTTCTGGATGTTGTGGTCAGCAAGGGTACGTCCATCACCAAGTTGTTTCCCAGCGAAGATGAGCCTTTGCTGGTCTGGTGGGATTCCTTCTTTATCTTGGATCTTGTCTTTTACGTTGTCGATGGTGTTGAACCCTGGACAGGGTTCAAAAGAGTGAGATCTAACAGTTACGGGAGCACCTAAAAAATAAAATATAATCAGATAAATCATTAACATTATTCATCAAATACACAACCCCCTAAATTTTAGGACCCAAGAACTTGTAGAATACCTGGCCAGAAACAAACGCCTAAGAAGAGGTTTGGTCGCAAGAAGAGGTCGAAGAGAGAGAGAGAGTTTTTAACGCAAGAACAGGTTGGAGGGCCGCATCGTGTGGTACTATCTGCTAGAGAGAAGAGAGAGGAAAAGGATGAATGAGTGGCAGAAAATGAAAGTATGTAGGGTTGGGAGGATAATGGATTGAGAACAGTTTATAAAAACACCCTTAATTTTTAACCGTTGGATTCAGCTTTTCAACAATCAATCCTAGCCTCTAATTATCTTATCAACTTATGAAATAGTAAAAACCTTCTACTCATTACTCATTATATAGATTCGCTAACATTATCAGAGGCTAGATACAAATATTATTAAAATGTAAAAAAAAAGTTCATTTCTTTTGAAAAACAAAAGCTTTTCATAATGAAAGATGGAATTTCTACTTTATACATAAAATAACATTATTAGGAGAAGAAAAAGGCCATAAATTACAAAAGAAATTCAAAAAATGAGTCGAATAGTAATGAGCAGGAATACAAGACATTACCAAGATTCGATGCAGATACTCGTTGGATTCTTCACGCTTCATCATCAGACAACTAATGTGACCAATTTTGGCTGATATAGTCTTTGACTTTCTAAACTTCTATGGAAAAATGATTCACTAGCATCATTTGGATAGTTAATGGATTGATTATAATAACATACCTACAAAGAATTAGGTTGTGCAGTACTTAGTGCCCTAATTCGTCCCACTAGACCAATGCCCCCGCCCCCGCCCTCAAACCGCGGATTAATGAATCCGTGGAAAATTCGAGCTGAAAGCGCGACTTCATGAAGTCGAAGACGCGAATTGACATGGTCCAATTCAGACAGAAAAAAGTTTGAACATATATTGCTCTTTAACCTTTTTTTCGGGAAAGTGGCCCACTGCCAGAGATCTTAATCATCCATACTACTACAATCGTTGGTCAACAATAGCTACCCTTATTTATATGCTATAGTGTTTAAGCCCTCACTTCCCATATACCGATGTGGGACATCTTGTTCAATCTAAGGAATTTACAAAGCTATAGGCCTACCACTTGCACACAATTTTTCTTCCAACTGATATAGGATTGAATCATTAAACTTTCTAGTTTACTTTAAATCTTTTTTATTTATAAATGTTATAAAAAAATATTTATATATATCGGATTGATTTTAAATATTTTAAGTCTCTTATATTTATTTTAAGATGTTTTGTATATAACATATTTACAATTGTAGAAAAATATGTAATTAAAAATATGTTTTGTGTTAAATAAAATACATTATATTTGTGTTAAATGAAATACATTATATTAATAATATTTTTCCTACATATTTGTGTTAAAGTACATTATACTCATATATATATATATATATATATATATATATATATATATATATATATATATATATATATATATATATATATATATATACTAAAAATTATAATTACATATTAAAAATATATTTTTATATGTTAAATATACATACGCACTGGTGGCGCTCTCAAATCTCAATCTTTTGAAATTTGACGCATTGGCGCACTCGCATTCGTACTAGCATCCGCTCCCGCATTAGAACACTAAGGTGCAGTATACCTACGAAATCGGCCCCCGCCTCTTCGTGCACTAGCAACGTTAGTTGTCAAAGAGCTACCTAAGAGATCAATAGCATTATCTCCCATTATCTTCAATCCAATATTTTTTTAATAAATATGATAATTTACTCTCATTTCCTCCAGTTATCAGATTCAATGCATGTACCTGTTCACAAGACAATTCTGTATAAAGGTGGAGTCATTTCCTCTATCTCAGTTTCTTAACAGTATTCTCTACTGGACTTTTCGGGGTCGGTCCTAAGATTTGAAGTGCCCTGTGCGAAAATTAATTTAGGGCGCTTTTAAAAAAATATTGTACAAAGATATTAAATATCTAAAATTAGCCCCTAAAAATTTAAACTTATTTTTAGGGGTTCATTTTAGTTGGTTGAGATTTTTGGCTAGTTGAATCATTCTTTGGGTGAGATTTTGACTAGTTGAATCATTCTTTTTACAAATTTTTTTTGAGTAGTTAAAAAAAGGGGCGCCTAAAAAATTAAAGTTATTTTAAAAATTGATATTTTTAATATACATAAAATATTTTTTGACCCCTATAACATACATATAGGTCCATACTCTAAAATTGACCCTGTACCAGTGTCCATGTGGCACACAGTAGGGCTGGCCATGGGACTTTCCAAAGGTAACCCTCATAAGCCCAATTGATTTGGGTCTTTTATTAAAAGCTCAAACACAAACAAGAACTTTCGAAAAGCTAAATGAGGCTTCTTGAAGAGGTAGAGAAGAATAACATTGCTTGTCCCAACACCTACCCTAACATTCATTTGTATGAAATTCTTGAGCATAGTTACCCCTAATGGCTTGGAAAATGTATGAAACTTCTCTTAAGCCACTCAAGTAGGCCCATGCATGGTCGCTAGGTATTGCCGATTTGTTGCCTCACCAGAAAAGAACAAGTGACTCCCGACACTTTCTGCGAGTATATCATATTCACTGCCAGATGACTGTACTTTGGCATGAGAGTATGAACCATAAGAACGGAGATCGCTGCCCCATTATGTACAAATAGATTGTATAAAATTAGGCAAGTCAATGCCCCTTGGGCCATATATATCTGTGAATATGATCATAATAAACATGAAGTGGACTGAACGTACATTTTTGTAAAGGAGAATCCACCATAAAAAACGTAAATATCAAGAAGCCCCATGAACTATCACACTAGTTGCAATTTGCAAATGCCTCTCTGAATTTTTAGTTTTAGAAAAAGTTCATTGAACTATCTCATTCGTATGATATTTACAAGGGTTTTTACCCACGTCAAAGGGAAGTTGCAATTTTTATAATTTATGGGCTAATTTGCAAGTCTAGGGAAATATTTTCAATCATGACAATTATAGGAGTTTTCACATTTTAACCAAAAAAAGAGACAATCAACAAACTTATGAACTGCATTGACATTTGTAACTTGCTATTTAAAGATGTGTAGTTCCACTGAGGAGGCTTAGAACAGGATGAAGCAAACTTGATGGATTCTCGTACTGAAAATATTGTGCAGCTTCCCCAGTTATATAAGTGCGACAAGAACTAAACCCACAGAAATAGTATATTAACTGTAAACATTTCGTGTTTAGCCAAATGACCTTGCATAAACATGGTGTGTTTTGTCATAGAAAACTTGTGAATTAGAAATTTGAAATTTGGAGTAATATGCCTTCAGACTCAGGGTTATTACTGTACCCATGAGTCATACTCATGGGTAAACTAGCCTATAACTTTCAATTTAGACCTAAAACCCAACCCTTAATGTGTAGATCCTAACCAAATTATGAGAATTTTATATCAAATCAACCTGTAAAATTTTGAGAATGTCAAATCAAGTAACAAAAAAATACTAAATTGGTAAAAGTATTATAACTCAAGCACAGACGTATTGAATCTGACATATGTTTTTCGTTTTGAATGGAAGAATACCGGATCTATAAAAATCGTATCCTTTAAAAAAGAGTAGCACTAGAGGGACCCAGAAAAAAAACTCACTTCGTAAACCCAGTGCATCAGACAAAAATGGGTACAAGTTTTTAATGCACATTTTGATGCCCTGGCGGGACCCGCAACAATAAGGTATAAGCTTTTAATGCACTGAGTTTCCGAAATGGATTTTTTTCTGGCTCTCTCTAGATTTATTCTTTAAAAAATTACCAAATCCATAACACGAAAGTGTTTATCATCATCAGCCATTGCCAAAAAGATGAGAATCTTTGCTTATTAGTAATATCATATGCACACGTGTAAGTATCAACGTGTTAGTGATTAATCGGATTGAATTGCGATTATTCATATAGATTAAATTCTATTGGAGGCGTATTAAAACCATTTTAATTACTAATCACAGTCCGAAAATTCTTAAAACACTTCAAATACTTTTGAAAAGACAAAGTTGCTCTTTGCTCCTCTAAAGATCAAACAAATATGTTTTTATTTGTTAATTTTTTTCAATAAAAAATAGTATTTTAAACTGTTTTTAAAACATTTTTTTTTAAATTTAAAAAATAACTGTTTTTTATAAAATTGTTAAACAAAGTTATAATAGTTTTAAAAACCTCAGTTTTTATTTAAAAAACTCTTATGATAGTTTTAAAAAAAAAATTAAGAAAGATTTAAAAACTTTTTTTTTTCAAATAAATGTTTTTTTACATAAAACTGTGAAAAAAAATTAACAAATAAAAAAATTGTTTTTTATATTGAAAGTTGTTTTTATATTTTTTAAGTAAACGATCACGACCCAAATAAAACGCGACATGGCATGGAGTCGTATTTTTTTTTT